>JAQPPZ010003563.1:4200000-4664529 GCA_028583015.1 Wollemia nobilis | reverse complement strand
TCATTAAGAAGAAGTAATTTCATGCTTTACAACCAAGACCTTTGATGCCATGATAGATTATCCTTATTCAATGAAATCCGAATTTTCATGAAGAAAGGTGCATTTATTGCTCCGAAAATAATGGCTCATGAAAGGCCATAAAATTTCCCCCCCTTCTATAAAATTGATTTTTCATAAAGGAAAGGTCATCTTATGTTTATGAATGAACATGAAAACTTTAAAAATATGATTTGGCCTCAAAATGGAAAAATTGAAATTTCAAAATTTCAAAATCTGCAATAAAACAACTTTAAATAATTTTTTAAAATTCGAAATGAATCCGGAGAAAAAACATCCAAGTACAAAATGGAACTTTAAAGTATATTCTATGCAGCCATGCAATTATTTTTGGATTTTATTTTTTTTTAAATTTTTATTTTAATGCCTGAAAATTAAGAAAATATGTAACAATAAAGTTAAAAAAATAAAAAATGAAAAAAAAGAAAAACAGAAAATGATGCAACCCAAATTTCTTCACAGACCCTACAAGCATGAAAATTCTGCACAAAAACCAACATTAAATTTACCCTTTTATGCAGTCAAACAATTAATGCGGTGCGAGCTTCTAAGGAATGGGTGCAATAAAATGGAAACAAAACAAATTAACCATTAAAGAATGCATAAAATATGATTTCTCCATTATATTGCAATGAAAAATATATTCAATATTTACAATGTGTGTGCAAAAAAATACAGCCCCTAAATAGGCATCATGTGATGAAAATCTGCCCAGCAGATTGACAAAAATGCATTCAAAAAAGTGGCCCTATAATGGTCCTGCCAGCTCCAAAAATATCTAGCCCCTTCTATGTCCTTCAATCGCCTCTTTAATTTTTTCCCAACAATATTTTCCTCCTTTCAAATTCGACTGTTCGTTTTATTTCAGACGCCTTCTCTTCGCCTTTGTTTCATAACACTTTCTCCTTTAATAATTTATATTCGTTCGTATAGATAACCGTATTTTTTTTTACACCATTTATCTTTATGGCCCAAAGCCACTTGGCACATTAATTCTTCGTCCTTACTTCGTATTTACTGTATAACACCCATTTCAAATATTTGACATGCATTCCTTCATTTATAAACACACCATCCCTATCTCATTCCTTCATTTATAAACACACCATCCCTATCTCACACATTATGAGGTCTCAGGGAATCATAAAAAAAAATGTACATCCATTTTTCTCTTAATTATAATGGTCAATTTGCACATACCGAACCTCCAATAAATCCACACGAAATATTTTTCCCAATGTCCCATTTGCACCAGTGGATTTTCTACATCGATATGGTAGTGCCTTCTACTGTGAGTTTTCATAATCACCGGGCCCATATTGTGTTATTCATGCTACCATTCTGGCAATTGTGTAACGCCTATTATTACTCTCACCACCGCTAGGGTATGTTTCATGCTACACTCTGTTGCCAGGTCTGATTCACGACCTCACATCTAAAATAACAAGAAAAGTGTTGTCCATATCATAGGTACACATCGATGTCGAACCCATCCGTGAGCCTTCCATGTGGGCCCATTCATCACAATGTATGTCGCTGCCAACTATCTCAACTTCGAGCATCGGTCACTGTCATATTATGTGCCATATCATAATCTTCGCTTTAATTCTATCGTGAAGTTGTCTAATGTGGAAATCGACCTTCTTCTCTCTAATGTAAAGGCCCGATGATGCCTGCATTTTCCACTTGTTTCGGTATTATTTATCACGACCTTTTTCATCTCATTATTAGCTAAAAATATCACAAATTTCATGTTGATCTGCCATATCACCTGTGTTGTCGACAACGCCCAACAAGGGACAAACCCTTCAAATTTTCTCTGCACAAAATGACACAGTTTTCCCTACCTTACATCCTCCCGAGAGTTTTCAACCTTTTCACCATGCTCATTCATTGCTATGCAGTTGTTTTTTTATATCCCATATATCTCCAATCATTCGGGAGTCTATGGTGTGAAATGGATATGTCCTCTCATTACCGGATTATCATCTACCCTATGCTGTAAAATCATGTCTTGCATCGGACCTTTGAACATACTATCCTCTTCGCGTATCCACCTAATGCATTGTATTTGCTGTGCATGAGTCATCATTATGATAATGGTTTCCCATTGCAGAGGGAATTAATAAAACCATCCCAAGTCCCCATATGAAATCGATGTCACACGATGAGTTCATCGTCGACAATCACCCAATGTCTCTACGCAAATTTTTTGTGTTGCTTCCATATCACACTATCTAAACAAAATGGGGGAATCTCCCTGTTCTACTACTATTTGGGATTATTTCAAAGTGATGAACTATCCATAACAAAATAGTACCATATCCAATGTCTCATGCCTTTCCTTCATCATCGGGTACTTCACTTCATGTGATGGCTTCTGCTGTGTTCATTTCGATTTCACTACATTCAATGTTACCACAAACTGTGTAGTCATCCAGTATGATTATCCTAAATCTTCATTGCTACAACCTAGAGACTGTTTCACTAAAACCTCCCTGATAAATTTCTTGATGCCTTTTCGAACTATCGCTTGTAGAATGCTGCACCGCTGGTTCTGAAACTCCCCATGCCTGTGCCTGAAATTGAAGTCCTCCATTTGTCACATTGGCATTATTCACATGTTGGTCCAAATCTGCTGTGGATAATGCCATGTGTGTTCATTTCAACAAAAATGTCTCCATCATCCTGTAGATTGTTCTTCTGATGCTATGCTCTCACTTCATTGACGTTTGATCTTCATCCTCTGAAATCTGCAACCAAAACTTTGAAACTGACATCACTCCATCATCGATGCTATCTTCATCAAGTTGTGCCATGTCGTCCTAACTGGTGATTTGTTCTTTATAATGATCCATATGCTCTCTATTATTTTGTATCATGCATGCACCATGTCAACTATTCCGTCTCCATTCGACGTGTATCATTTTGTTTGGAATTATCCACATCGACTATGATGTCCCTATTTACTATTCCCGATCAAACCTTCTATCACAAGCCATTACCTTCTTTCGATGTTTATTGCCATGTCGATATCTTGACTGCTCTAATCGACTTGCAAGCCACATATTCCTATGCCATCTCTACCATGTCATTATCGAGTCTAGCGCTTCCCTATCGATGGTTGCATCGTAGAAGTCCAATGCCTTTGTGGCATTCGATGTAGCTGCCATATCGACCGCTCCGTTTCAAGCACCATGATGGTCCGTGTACTCGTTGGCTTGCAATATTTCATGCATGCAATGTCGTTGTCACATTTTATCGAAGCCCACACATTTTGACACCTGCAGAACAACAAGACACATATTAGCCTTTAAAACCTAAAATGTAACTCGCCCCAATATTTAACCTTTAATCAAGTAAAAAGCATGACTATAACATGAGGAGGCATACCTTTTATTAGCTATCGAATAATCATTTTGGCTTTGCTTTATTATAATAATATATATATTATTATATATATTTATTTATATCTTATTATAATATATATGTATATATATAATATATATTTTTTTTATTCTCAACTTATATATATAATATATAAAGGTTTATTTTTATTTTTATTATTAATATTATTTTTTTGTTTATTCATTTTAAAATGATATTTGATTAACTTTAAAAGTTTTTAATCAATTTGGATTAAGAACAAAACTTTAAAAAACTAATTTCAAAAATCCACACAAGTAAAATGATCCCTCAGTCTAACCAACAATCCTAACAAATGAGAAGACCGCAATGAAAACTAGACTACCTACAAGAAACCAAAAGAAGACACTAAACACTTAAATGAAGCTTCCAATCAAATAGAGAAACAAAACCAGATCCATTACCCACGACGATTTATCAAACTAATAGAGACAAGGAGATAGAATCGATAGCTTGGAACACACTCTCATGTATAATGATCTATAGCCAATATCACCCCAATAAGAGCAAAAACCCAAACAAACCCAAAAAATTTAAAGGTGGGTCCGCAATTTTGGGGTACATTGTGGAGCAGCCACAACAAATGGTAACTCTACTGAGAAATGCTCTTGAGCATTTAGGTAAGAACCCAACCTGAAATGAGAACACACAAGATTAGCGAGACACAATAATTTACCAATATCCTGAGAAGATGGGGGTAAACAACTTCAACATGAAAACAACTAATCCATTTGCCTCTACTTAGTGTGTGCAAACGTGATTCATTATTACATTTCTAAAAATCCTCCAGATTCCATCATCACTTTTTGCATTAGGCTATGAAGTGCAGCTCATGAAATGGAGACTTTTACAGATAGAGTCCCACTACCAGTCAGACGTCTATAGAACCGGTGAGGTTTACCTAACTCACCCGTGTATTCACTTAATGCTTTGCAAAGCTCATCTATCCTAGGTAGATCTAGACTTTAGTACTCATTCTCTCTCTTTTTTTTCTCTTTTTTTTCTTTTATTTTTCTCTTTTTTTTTCTTTTTTTCTCTTTCTATGTGTCAAAATTTGCCTAGCTTGGGCCCCACTGCCAGTCAGGTGTCTATAGCCCCAATGGAGTTTTCCTAAACTAGATGATAGAATTCAAGAAATCTATTGCATAGCTTGTACCTATTGAACTCTTGCAAAGCATCAAGTCTCACTAAGGTTAGAAATCCAGTAAGTAGAGCATTTTATATTTTCACCTAGGGTTGCAAATCTAGATAACTTCATCCTTCTTACTTCCAGAAACACCATTTAATGTGTGTGAAAGTCCCATGTGGAGCTTTGGCTAATTTTTTATTGTTCCACTTTCCACCATTTTAGTCCCAAAATCTGAGCATAATCACCAAATAACTCATCCCCCTTTTCTCGGGTTCATTAGTTTTTAGATTCGATACTCCAACCTACTAAGCAAAGAAACCTCAAAGTTACACTTTTTTAATTTTTAGGTAAAATCGGCTTTCAGCTCATGTAATCCAACCTACTAAGAAAAGGAGCTTCAAAACAGGTCAGAGACCATAAGTTAGTGACCACGAAACATTACCCCAAAACAAAAGAACAACCCAAAACACAAAACTCAAAAATACAAATTAAAACTATATACAAATGTACAATATGGTACAAGATGATGCAAAGCTTGGACTATCACTTCCCTGGATCCCAAACATGATTAGAACATTTCAAAAGATATATAACGTGATGCACATGCAATTTTTTTTAGGAATCCAACAAAAATAAGATTAGACCAAACAATACAACAATCTTCATCTTACCCTTCTCACCATACCACTTTGATTTAGTTTTGTTACCAATCCCATAGGTGAGATTCAAATCATTAAATTGATTAGACAATAATTGATCTTCAATTTTATCTTATCTATTATTTAAGATGTCAACTTCACAATTCGATTTATGGTTTAGAATTAGGCTTTTCTTTTTAGATATGAGACCTTGTAAACAGGAGCTTATTTCTAAAAACTTTATATCCAAATCATTTTTCAAATTTGTAGACCAATCAAATTTATGCAACCGTTTGCAAGCATCTAGGATTTTTATTAAATGAGGATCATCATGAGTTTGTATCCTAGATTGAATAATTAATTGATTATGCACTTGATTCAACACTTCAAGCATACCACTTCTTTTTCATTCAACAAAGCAGTCTTATTAGTGGTGTGAGAAGAAATTAAGCCAAATTCTTTACCAACCACAAATGGTATTTCATTATTGATAGTATTTGAATCCAACAAGAGTTAGACAAACCATCACCCGAATTTCGAATGATAGAACACAAAGGATGAGATTTTACCTTTTGCATATTCTTATTTGACCAAATTTTATGAGCATTTGTAATTTTTACCTTTTCTTCATGACTTTCATCATCATCGAACACCTGTTTATCAAAGACACCAAAATTAGGCATCCAATTAAAAACATGTCCATCCTTTTCAAACCATATGTCTTGTCTATCTAGGGATGGGTCAACTAACACATCTCCATGATCAATAACTTGGGTTGTTTCACATAACGTGACATTTTCAATTGGATCATCAATGATATCAAACCCAAACCATTTAGGTTCTGAAATTTCCTCATTTTGAGATGGCATAGACATTATAGAACTAATAAGTGAATCAAAATTTTCAATTCCATGCCCCTCAATGGGATCTAAAGCAAATGATTCTCCTTCTTTATCCATGGTTGTAGAATCCTTATCACTTCCTAAAATTTGATGAGATTCGAATCCCTTTTCCAAAAATTTCTCAAATTGTACAGGATTTGTAATATCCTCATGCGAGAAAACAATAGTATTATCTTGCAAATAAATTGACATAAAAAGTTCATTAGAAGTTTTAGAGTGAGCATATTATTCCCATTTCTTCCAAGAATCATAGTAATCATCTTCCAAAATCAAGTTGTGATGCTCAATTACTTCTTCGTCATCTTCCAATTCATTGACATGTTTCTCATCCAATTCATCTTCACCTTCCTTAGATGATTCAATTATCTCCAAAAGTGGGTTATGAATTCAAATTTGTAAGGCTATCATAATCCAAGTTGGTAATCCATGATTCAATTTTATCACAATTTGGAAGGTGTGTATCTTCTTGGCCATTCGTTTCATCAATATCATCCAAAGTATCTTTTGAGAACAAGTGGTGAGATTCTATTATGTTTTCGAATTCATTTATTGATTTACTTCCAAACTCATTTCCAACCACTTTTGATGATTTACGGTTTTCTAAAATAGGATCGATTTTTACATCTTTTTCCAAATAGTTACCCCAATCTTCCTTTGTGAGTAAACATGACCAAATAATATCCTCATAGGTTTTTTCATACCAATCTTCATCCGTGGGTAATTATTCTAAATCATTTCTTTACCAAGAAGAATGGTGATGATTTGATTCCAACTTCTTGTTACCCATCCATAGAATTTCTTCTCCAAAATCTTCATGCTCTTTAGGACATTCTAAATAGGTATTTGCTTCAATGTAAGTCACATCCCAACCTCTTTTATCATCTGAAGGAGTATAACATGAAATATCATTAAGATTAGCATCATAAATTTTCTTCCTAGGATGATTTGGATGCATACATTGATGTGCTCTTTTTCGTAATGGAACCACGTCTCTACTTACTTTCTTAACCAAATTGTTTCACTCTTTTCTTTTTGACACAAGATCCTTGGGTTGGGTGGTATAGGTAGTAGGATTAGTTGGATTGATATCAACAGACAAAGCCTAACCATTTGTTGCAATAGGTCCATGAGTGGCCACATGATTCTCTAACCGTGGAGTGGTTGGATGGATAAATATACTCGCATAAGTTCATGTGGGAGCATAAGTGGGTATGGTAGGGTAAAATTGATTATGGAGCAAAGCGTTTGACATCAAATTTTGTTGTGCCCATACTTGTTTTACTACAGAGGTTTGATTGTAAGTCCCTAGTTGTCCTACCATAGGCAATTGCTCCATACCATAACCTTGTGGCCTTAATTGTTGATCTACAATCATAGCTTCCATGTAGGCCAAGGCAAGATTAGCAACCAAAGGATTTGTCCTAGTGAACATGGCAAACAAGGGATCCATTGCCCCAAAGTTTATTTGAAGAGCACCGCTCTCCTCAATAGTATACAGAGTAATCAATCTCGCATAGAGATTACAAAATATCATATTGAATGTTCTCAATAGCTTATTAGTCTCCCTGTTGCAAGAAGCAAATTATTGATAAATTATGACATGATCAATGGGTAACCTAAATTGATTGATAAAAGCAGTTTCTAATTGAGCCCAAGACATAATAGATTCAGTGGGTAAATTGATGTACCAATCATATGCCACCTCATCTAGGCTCCAAGGAAACAATCTACATGCCACATCCTCGTGTTCGACATTCCACCTAACTAGGATATCCACATAGGATTGAATGTGCTCTTCGACTAATATTGTACCATTGTGCTTAAACTTGGGAAAATGTTTCTCTATGCTCTTGGGTAAGTCATGAGAATCTCCACTAATGTTCAAAGGATTACCATGCATTCCATACCACTTTCCAGTATTTGTAGCTATTTGGTTAAATTGTGATGTGATTAACAATGAAAACACCAAATGATTGTTAGCAATGACTCATAATAAGAAATATTCCCAAAAGATAAATGATTAGCATTAATCTGATGAGCAAGGTGCAGCAACAATATTGTCATTGTTGTCAACACAGTCAGACAGATCGGTTGATGCAGTGGACAGGAGTTAAGAGGATCTTCAGAGCATGTACAATGATTTTCCAAAAGATAGAAGTGGCCCATTTGAGAAAAATCAAAAGAAAATCACAAGGAAGAAAACTGTCGCGATATCACGACATGTTGAGCAAGAAAGAAAAACTGTCGCGATATCGCGACATGTTTGGAGAGAAAGAGCAAGAAAGAAAAACTGTCACGATATCACGACATGTTTGGAAAGAAAGAGCCAGAAAGCAAAACTGTCATGATATCACGACATGTTCGGAAAGAAAGAGCAAGAAAGCAAAACTATCGCGATATCGCGACATGTTGAGAGAAAGAGCAGGCAAAACGGTCACGATTTCTGACATGTTTGACATGTTGGGAGAGGAGGAGATTGAATTTGAGAAAAGAGAGAAAAAGGTGTCACGATTTCGTGACATGTTATTTTAGCGAAGAGAAAGTAGGAGAGAGAAAAGGTGTCACGATTTTGTGACATGTTTCATTTTCGTGGTCCAAAGCGAAGAGAAAGAGGAGAGAGAAAAAGGTGTCACGATTTCGTGACATGTTTCATTTTTGCGGTCCAAAGCGAAGAGAAAGAGGAGAGAGAAAAAGGTGTCGTGATTTCGTGACATGTTTCATTTTTGCGGTCCAAAGCGAAGAGGAAGGCAGAGAAAGAAAAAGTGTCACGATTTCGTGACATATTGCAAGGAAGGTTGTACGGACGAAAAAGTGTCACGATTTCGTGACATATTGCAAGGAAGGTTGTACGGATGAAAAAGTGTCACGATTTTGCGACATATTGCAAAGAAGTGTTTACCGACAAAAAAGTGTCACGATTTCGTGACATGTTGTAGGAAGAGAGTCCGAGAGAAAAAGTGTCACGATTTCGCGACATGTTGTAGGAGAGAGATCCGAAAGAAAAAGTGTCACGATTTCGCGACATGTTGTAGGAGAGAGAGTCTGAGAGAAAAAGTGTCACGATATCGTGACATGTTTTGTGTGAACCGAAGGCAAGAGAGAGAGTCTAAGGAGAAAAAGTGTCACGATATCGCGACATGTCGGGTTTTCGTGACCCGAAGGCAAGAGAGAGAGTCCAGGAGAAAAAGTGTCACGATATCGTGACATGTCGGGTTTTTGCGACCCGAAGGTAAGAGAAAGTGCCAAGGAGAAAAAGTGTCACGATATCGCGACAAAAGTAAAAAGGAAGAGTACGGAGGTGAAAGTGTCACGATATCGCGACAATGGTAAAGTATAAGAGTAAAGCAAGGAGGCGAAAGTGTCACGATATCGCGACATGTTGTGTTTTCATGGGTGCAAAGCCGAGAAGAGGACAAAGAGGCAGAAGTGTCACGATTTCGCGACAGGTCACTTTGGCGTGAGCAAAGAAGAGAACCCAACCGAAATAAGATATGTGACGTTATAACTGGAGTTATACGGTAGTTACAGGTGCAGTTGTAGAAGAAATTCATGTAGATAAGATAAGAAGAGTTAACTGAAGTCAGTACGTCAGTTACAGGTGCAGTGACAGTGAAAACGCATGCATGCACAGAAAAGAAAGTGAACAGTCACTAAGGAAAATACGAACAGTCATGACCAAGAAGACGAACAGTCATGGTAAAGATAAGAATATGAAAGAAACAGTTACAATTGACAAGTGGCGTATGAGAAATGAAAGAAGGCGTTATAACTGGAGTTACAAAGCGAAAGGATTGTTATAAAAGGAGGTCTACGTGGAGAATTAGGTGCTACTGAAATAGTGTGAAAGTGCTGCAAGAAGGGCGTTGAAAGAGTGCTACAAGAAGAGTATCAAGCAGAGCAGTGAGAGCCATAGAAGAGCAGTAAGCAGAGTTTGAAGAGTGTGTGTTTTGGTGAAGAGTGAGAGAGGTTGGGTTAGCAACAGACCAGTCAGGGTCTTGTATAAGCGAAGGCATTCTTATGTCAATCTGATAGTTTCAAAAGTGCAGTTCAAGTTGGTGCTTGAATTAGGGGTTGGTGCTCCTTTCTGTAGGTGCAAAAAAATTAGGGGTTGGTGCTCCTTCTAGTGGGTGCTGGTAAAGTGATTGTAAAATTGTATTTTGCAAAGGCTGGATTTGGACGGGAATCCAAGCAGTCATTTTTGAGGAGTAGCCAAATTGGTGAACCTCGTTACATCGTGTGTTGTGGAATGCTCTCTTGTTATATCTACTTTATTGAGTTTTAAGTTTTCTCTGTTTGGCATTAATAGTTGAAGATTTAAGTTTTTAATAGCTACACTGATTCACCCCCCCTCTCAGTGTCATTGTGAGACTAACAATTGGTATCAGAGCCAAGTTCCTGAACAAGCTTAATCGGCTAAGGTGATCTTGGAAGTGAGACAATGGCAAGTGGTGAAGGATTCTCATCAAACAAAGCACCATTGTTTGATGGAACTAATTATGCATTTTGGAGACTCAGGATGCAGACATATTTGTGTTCTCTGGGATATGACATTTGGGAATCAGTAGACAGTGGATACACCATACCCACCACTCCTCCAACCGATGCTGCCGGTAAGAAACTGTTTGAGAATAACTCTAAAGCAAAGAACGCTATCATGTGCGGTTTGGTGGACAGTGAACTGATAAAGATCATGAGTTGTAAAATGGCAAAAGATATGTGGGACAAACTAAGGAGCATTCATGAAGGAGATGACAAGATCAAGGAGGCCAAGCTACAAACGCATCGATCTCAGTTTGAAGCATTAAAGATGAATGAGGATGAGAACATAGAGGCATACATGCTGAGAGTTAATGGAATCATTAATGCGATTAGAGGACTCGACGAGGAAATGGAAGATGCTGTCATCGTGAAAAAGGTACTAAGATCTCTTCCCCAAAGATTTGATTCCAAAGTTTCTGCAATAGAAGAAGCTAAAGATCTTAATACTTTTAGTATGGATGAGATGCATGGTTCTTTAACTGCATATGAGATGAGAATAGGAAAAACTAAACCCACAGACAGAGAAGCTGCTTTTAAAGCACATAAAAATTTAAAAGGAAAACAAGAATCCGAGGAAGAAGAGACATCAGATGAAGCAGAAGCAAACTTTGTTCGAAAACTAATCAGGGGAAAAGGAAAATATAGAGGAAAGCTACCATTTAAGTGTTTCAACTGTGGAGGCATTGGGCATTTTGCAGCTAAATGTCCTCTTAATGAGAAAAGCAAAAGTGATGAAGGTTCACACCAAGAAAGAGGTGACTGGAAGAAGAAACCAAATTTTAGAAAAGGAAACTTCAAGAAGAAAAGTTTCATATCCAAGAATGTCAGTCCTTCAGAAGACAGCTCTGGTGAGGATTCTGAAGAAGAAAAAGGTGAAGCTCTTTTTATGGCATTTGAAGAAGAAAAAATAGAAGAAAAATAGGAATGCAATAAAAACCTTGAGGCTGAGGCTGAAGTAGATTTGGAAGGTGAGTTGGTCACTGCACTTAAAGAGCTGAGTTTAGAAAGGAAAAAGAATAAGAAAACTTCAAGAAAGCTTGAGGATGCCAATGATATCATATCCAGCTTGAAAGTACAGATAGATGAATTTAAGAAAATATCTGAAGATATCGAACTACAATTAACCATGAAAATAGATGAGTGCAGTAAGTTAGAAGAAGAGATTGTTGGTTTAAGGATACAGCTAGAAGAGATGAATCAAAAATTGAGTTGCTATCACAAACTTGAAGGAAGTTCTATGAAGCTGAACAAGATTATAAATAACCAAAGGACTACAGGCATCAAATTTGGTCTAGGTTTCATCGAAGGAGAATCATCAGATGGATCAAAGGCCATAACTGTAGAACCCATAAAGAATGAAGATAAGATCAGGGTTGATCAAGAAAAAATGAATCATGCTAAAGAAAGCAATAAAGCCAGGCAAGAGAGAAGTATTGACAATGATGGATTCACCAATGTCACTCATCAAAGGAGAAGAAGATTTATGGCTCCCACTACAAAATGGCAAAGACCATCACCCAGGTTCACTCATTCCTTTTCTGGTTATTATTTTAAATGCAATGGTTATGGTCATAAGATTTCAGATTGCAAGTATAATGTAGGACAAAGGAACTTTACCAGTAGAAATGTTTTTTCACCGCTGATGGATTATGCAGTAGAATGTTATAACTGTCATAATTTTGGGCACATTGCAAGAAATTGCCGAAGCACATTTGCAGCAAATAAACATCAGGGAAGAAAGTTTCAACCAAATGGTTTGAGACAAACTAGAAAATTTCCAGAAAAACATACACAGGCTACTGACAAAGAAAAGTCAAAACAAGTGACCAAAACTGTAATCAAACCAGAGTGGAAAGAAAAGGAGCAACCCAAGGAAGAAAAGGAATCCTTGATCGTGCAGACAACATTTAAAGCACAGAACAAATCTGCACCATGGATACTTGATAGTGGATGCTCAAGTCATATGACAGGTGACAAACAACAATTTGAGGAGTTACAAAAATATGAAGGTGGTTCTGTAAAATTTGGAAATAATGATGGAGCTAAGATAGTTGGCAAAGGATCAGTTAAGATCAGTGATGGAAAAATCAAATCAAAAGAAGTCTTGTTTGTGATTGGTCTGAAGCATAATTTGTTGAGCGTAAGTCAGATTTGTGATAGAGGTCATGAAGTAATTTTCAAGAAGCAGGGGTGTGAAGTCAGAACAGCAAACCATGGAAAGTTGATAGCAACTGGATCAAGGACATCCGGCAACTTGTATACTCTCTCAAAGACTTCAGAAGGAGCATGCTTGATTGGACGGGGAAGAAGAAAATTGGCTGTGGCACAAGAGGCTCGGTCATATCAGTTTCGACAATCTAACAAGAATCAGCTCAAAAAGGGCAGTAAGAGATATTCCCATCATTGGTAAACCTTTAAATAGCATTTGTGCTTCATGCCAAAAGGGAAAGCAAACTAGAGCCACTTTTAAAACTAAAGAGTACTTCACAAGCAAACCATTAGAACTAATACATACTGATTTATGTGGACCCATGAGAACACAAAGCATAAATGGTGACAAATACTTTATGTTGTGCATAGATGACTATTCCAGGATGACATGGATACTATTTTTGAAGCTTAAATCAGATGCCTTTGAGATGTTCAAGATTTTCAAAAAACAAGTTGAGAATCAAACAGGAAAAAGGATTAAATGTGTGAGATCGGATAGAGGAGGAGAGTTCATTTCGAGAGGAGTTTGCGAGATCTTGTCAAAAATATGGGATTAGGAGACAGTTTTCAGTAGCAAGGACACCTCAGCAGAATGGTGTGGTAGAAAGAAAGAACAGGACAATGTAAGAAATGGCACGGACTATGTTGACTGAGAGCAAAATAGCAGACAAATTTTGGAAAGAGGTTGTCCATACTGCGGTATACATCCAAAATAGGTGCATGTTGAGGACGCATGAAAGCAAAACACCATATGAGCTATGGTTCGGTAGAAAGGCAACAACAAGATACTTCAAAGTCTTTGGCAGTAAGTGTTACATCAAAAGAACTGAAGATAATCTTGGTAAGTTTGAAGATAGAGCTGATGAAGGTATTTTTCTTGGCTACTCGACAAAAAGCAAAGCCTACACATGCTACAACAAGAGGCTAAAGAAAATTGTTGAGAGTGTCGATGTTAAAGTTGATGAAGGTAGGGAACGAGAAATAAGCTATAAAGAAAACTACCCAATTTATGAAGAAGTCATTGAAGGAGATGAGGAAAAAGAAACGAAAAAGAAATAGAAAATTGAATCAGATGATTTAAGTAGTGATTCAGAAGAGGAAGAAAACAAAAAATTCAAAATAGGCAGCTGGCAAAAAAATCATCCTAGAGAGCAGATAATTGGAGACCCCACAGTTGGTGTTCAGACAAGAAAAAGGGTAGTAAGTAACTACTCTCTATTATCCAGCATAGAGCCCAAAAATATTGTTGAAGCAAGTAAAGACGAAAGTTGGATGACGGCTATAAATGAAGAATTAGATCAGATCGAGAAAAACAAAACCTGGGAGTTAGTACCAAGACCTACAAATAAAAATATAATCGGTACTAAATGGATTTTTCGAAACAAATTGAATGAAGATGGACAAGTAGTAAGGAATAAAGCAAGATTGGTCTAGTAAAGGCTATGCACAAGTTGAAGGCATTGACTTTGAGGAAACCTTTGCACCTGTGGCTAGACTAGAGGCAATCAGAATGTTTCTGGCTTTAGCAGTTCACAAGAATTTCAAAGTTTATCAAATGGACGTGAAATCAACATTTTTGAATGGAAAACTTGAAGAAGAGGTCTATATTGAGCAGCTTGATGGTTTCCAACTTGGTGATAATCCCAACTTCATCTGCAAGTTGAAGAAAGCATTGTATGGCTTGAAACAGGCACCCAGAGCATGGTATGCAAGGCTAGACAACTATCTTACTCAACAAGGGTTCAAAAAGGGTATGGTAGATAGCAATTTGTATGTCAAAAAGGAGAATGGCCATCTCATTGTCCTTGTTGTATACGTAGATGATATAATCTTTGGGAGCAGCAATGATAAGTCGTGTAAGGATTTAGCAAAGAAGATGCAAAAAGAATTTGAAATGTCAATGATTGGTGAACTTTCATATTTTCTCGGACTACAAGTTAATCAAAATGAGAAGGGCATATTTATTTCTCAAGTTAAATATGTGAAAGAGATGCTAAAAAGGTTCACAATGGAGGATTGCAAGCCTGTTAGCACTCCCATGACAACAGGATGCAAGTTGAGCAAGGATGACAAATCTCCAGATGTTGATCAAACCATGTACAGATCTATGATTGGGAGCCTATTGTATTTGACAGCTACCAGACCAGATATCTTGCAGGCAGTTTGCATGGTAGCACGATTTCAGGCGAGTCCCAAGGAGACTCATGTGACAATAGTGAAGAGGATTCTTCGGTATCTAAAGGGTACTATGGAATATGGGTTATGGTATCCGAAAGGTAAGGACTTCACTCTTATTGCGTATTCAGATGCAGATTGGGCAGGATGTGTCGATGACAAAAAGAGTACCAGTGGAGGTGCATTCTATCTTGGAGACAGGTTGGTTGCATGGCACAGTAAGAAACAAGAATCAGTCTCTTTATCCACAGCAGAGGCAGAATATATTGCAGCAACTACGTGTTGTACGCAGGTTTTATGGATGAAACAAACCCTAAAAGATCTTGGCATTAACTTCAGTGAGCCAATCTCAGTTAAGTGTGATAACACCAGTGCCATTAATATCTCAAAGAATCCAGTTATGCATTCTCGCACAAAACATATTGCTATCCGATATCACTTTCTGAAGGAGAAAGTTGCGGAAGAAGAGGTAAAGTTGGATTTTGTCCCAACTACAGAGCAAGTAGCGGATATCTTCACAAAACCGCTGCCCAAAGAAATTTTTGAGTACCTTCGCAATAAATTGGGAGTGGTCATGCTTCCCAAGTACTGACTAGCTATCGGGACCACATTCTCAGGGGGAGCATTTATATATTTGATTATCTTTGTGCTCATATTTGTAATTTTTGCTAACTGTCATAAGGTGTGCCTGAGAATGTTGTGCATGGACTCAGGGGGAGTCTGCAGCAGCCCTTTGGTATTATTGTCAAAGGGGGAGAAGAATTGCAGGAATGTGCATGTGTGTTGCCAACAATTCCAAAGGGGGAGATTGATGAGCAAGGTGCAGCAACAGTATTGTCATTGTTGTCAACACAGTCAGACAGATCGGTTGATGCAGTGGATAGGAGTTAAGAGGATCTTCAGAGCATGTACAGTGATTTTCCAAAAGATAGAAGTGGCCCATTTGAGAAAAATCAAAAGAAAATCACAAGGAAGAAAACTGTCACGATATCGCGACATGTTGAGCAAGAAAGAAAAACTGTCGCGATATCGTGACATGTTTGGAGAGAAAGAGCAAGAAAGAAAAACTGTCACGATATCGCGACATGTTTGGAAAGAAAGAGCAAGAAAGAAAAATTGTCGTGATATCGCGACATGTTTGGAAAGAAAGAGCAAGAAAGAAAACTATCACGATATCGTGACATGTTCGGAGAGAAAGCGAAGAAAGAAAACGTCACGATTTCGTGACATGTTGGAGAGAAAGAAAGTAGAAAAATGTCAGATTTGGACATGTTGGAAGAGAAAGGAAGAAGAAAAGGTGTCATGATTTCGTGACATGTTTCGATTTTGCACATGTTGAAGAGAAAAAGACAAGTAGAAAAAGGTGTCACGATTTTGTGACATGTTATTAGCGAAGAGAAAGAGGAGAGAGAAAAGGTGTCACGATTTCGTGACATGTTTCATTTTCCGGTCCAAAGCGAAGAGAAAGAGGAGAGAGAAAAAGGTGTCACGATTTCGTGACATGTTTCATTTTCGCGGTCCAAAGCGAAGAGAAAGAGGAGAGAGAAAAAGGTGTCACGATTTCGTGACATGTTTCATTTTCGCGGTCCAAAGCGAAGAGGAAGTGAGAAAGAAAAAGTGTCACGATTTCGTGACATATTGCAAGGAAGGTTGTACGGATGAAAAAGTGTCACGATTTCGTGACATATTGCAAGGAAGGTTGTATGGATGAAAAAGTGTCACGATTTGATGACATATTGCAAGAAAGATTGTACGAAGAAAAAGTGTCACGATTTCGTGACATGTTGCAGAGAGAGGTCCGGAGAAAAAGTGTCATGATTTGTGACATGTTGAGGAGAGAAAAAGTGTCACGATTTCGCGACATGTTGAGGAGAGAGAGTCCGAGAGAAAAAGTGTCATGATATCGCGACATGTGGTTTGTGACCGAAGGCAAGAGAAAGAGCTAAGGAGAAAAAGTGTCACGATATCGTGACATGTCGGGTTTTCATGACCCGAAGGCAAGAGAGAGAGTCTAAGAGAAAAAGTGTCGCGATATCGTGACATGTCGGGTTTTCATGACCCGAAGGTAAGAGAAAGTGCCAAGGAGAAAAAGTGTCGCGATATCGCGACAAAAGTAAAAAGGAAGAGAAGTAAGAAGGTAGAAGTGTCATGATATCGCGACAAAAGTAAAGAGGAAGAGCAAGGAGGCGAAAGTGTCGTGATATCGTGACATGTGTTTTCATGGGTGCAAAGCCGAGAAGAGGACAAAGAGGCAGAAGTGTCACGATTTCATGATAGGTCACTTTGGCACGAGCAAAGAAGAGAACCCAATCGAAATAAGATATGTGACGTTATAACTGGAGTTATACGGCAGTTACAGGTGCAGTTGTAGAAGAAATTCATGCAGATAAGATAAGAAGAGTTAACTGAAGTCAGTACGTCAGTTACAGGTGTAGTGACAGTGAAAATGCATGCATGCACAGAAAAGAAAGCGAACAGTCACTAAGGAAAATACGAACAGTCATGACCAAGAAGACGAACAGTCATGGTAAAGATAAGAATATGAAAGAAACAGTTACAATTGACAAGTGGCGTATGAGAAATGAAAGAAGGCGTTATAACTGGAGTTACAAAGCGAAAGGATTGTTATAAAAGGAGGTCTGCATGGAGAATTAGGTGTTGCTAAAATAGTGTGAAAGTGCTGCAAGAAGGGCGTTGAAAGAGTGCTACAAGAAGAGTATCAAGCAGAGCAGTGAGAGCCATAGAAGAGCAGTAAGCAGAGTTTGAAGAGTGTGTGTTTTGGTGAAGAGTGAGAGAGGTTGGGTTAGCAACAGACCAGTCAGGGTCTTGTATAAGCGAAGGCATTCTTATGTCAATCTGATAGTTTCAAAAGTGTAGTTCAAGTTGGTGCTTGAATTAGGGGTTGGTGCTCCTTTCTGTAGGTGCAAAAAAATTAGGGGTTGGTGCTCCTTTCTGTTGGTGCAGATAAACCAGGGGTTGGTGCTCCTTCCAGTGGGTGTTGGTAAAGTGATTGTAAAATTGTATTTTGCAAAGGCTGGATTTGGACGGGAATCCAAGCAGTCATTTTTGAGGAGTAGCCAAATTGGTGAACCTCGTTACATCGTGTGTTGTGGAATGCTCTCTTGTTATATCTGCTTTATTGAGTTTTAAGTTTTCTCTGTTTGGCATTAATAGTTGAAGATTTAAGTTTTTAATAGCTACACTGATTCACCCCCCCTCTCAGTGTCATTGTGAGACTAACATAATAAAATCACATACCTCAATTAAACCATGACATCAAAGAGCATTCTCAAATTTGCAAATATATTAGCATTAGCATATCATCAAATAGAGAATGTTAGAATCAATGAAAGTGCTCAACAAAATCTCATTAGTCCATACCAATGTATTTGAATAAATATTTCAAGTGACATGAACAATTTAGCATCCACATAGCCATAAAATAAATCAATTCATATCCTTATAACTCCCAAAGCATTGAGTGTTAGAAGACACCAAAGATGCTAATCAAATAAACTTGAAATATTTAGCAATTCAAGGGCTTTCAAATTATACCAAATCACATTATTCCTGTATGAACAATCCAAAAGTGTTAGATCAATGATTAACAATTTATGTCATCCTTTTAGCACTACAATGTTAAGTTTTAAAAGATGTCTAAAGATGATAGTCAATAGGGCATGAAACATTCCATAATTTAAATCCCTATAGAATTTAAAATCACAATAAAATAAACCACATCATGCCCTCCGTCTAGCACCAAAATGTTGAGTGTTAATTTTACCCAATTGTGAAATTACACTCTCCCTTAGGGTTTTTATCTCAAAGCCCTCTCTTGCAAAGAATTTAAACAAACAACTTCTCCAAGGTCTCCGCTATATTAGCATTTACATATGTGTATTAGTAATCTCAATAAAAATATATCAATTCAATGCTAGGAATACCTTAGTGATTGCAAGTAACTATAAACAAGGGGCATGTGTTGGTTCATTTTACCATGCTATATTAATGATTGTTCATAAAACTTGACCAAAATCAAATGTGAAATGGTCCTTATATGACCATGATGTAGTGCATTAATTCCTTTAATTTTGAGGATTTTAATGTAGATTTTATCTTCCCTTATTAAGTGGATTTTAATCAAGCTTTATCTCGCATTAAATACCACTTTAAATATGAAAGTAAAGATTAAATCTATCTATGAATGTAAATCCAAAATTATGAATAGGATCATTGAATGTAGCTTCTTATCATG
This sequence comes from Wollemia nobilis, assembly GCA_028583015.1. Lineage (NCBI taxonomy): Eukaryota > Viridiplantae > Streptophyta > Pinopsida > Araucariales > Araucariaceae > Wollemia > Wollemia nobilis. The sequence goes on along the minus strand of JAQPPZ010003563.1, from coordinate 4,645,197 downwards.
AATATAAAAATAGCTTTTTGATGTAATTGATAAATTGTTTCTCTTTAATGAAATTAGTTTTCATAAAGAGACACCAATTTATTGCTTGAAAATAATAGCCTCATAATGTCATGGTGAATTATCCCTCTTAAATGAAATTAATTTTTATCAAGAAGAAGTAATTTCATGCTTTACAACCAAGACCTTTGATGCCATGATAGATTACCCTTCTTCAATGAAATCAAAATTTTCATGAAGAAAGGTGCATTTATTGCTCCGAAAATAATGGCTCATGAAATGCTATAAAAATTTCCCCCCCTTCTATGAAATTGTATTTCATAAAGGAAAGGTCATATTATGTTTATGAATGAACATGCAAACTTTAAAAATATGATTTGGCCTCAAAATAGAAAAATTGAAATTTTGAAATTTAAAAATCTACAATAAAACAGTAAATTTAAATAATTTTTTAAAATTCGAAATGACTCCAGAGAAAAAAATGTCCAAGTACAAAATGGAAATTTAAAGTATATTCTATGCAACCCTGTAATTATTTTTGGATTTTGAATTTTTTTTAATTTTTATTTTAATGCCTGAAAATAAAAAAATATACAAAAATAAAGTTAGAAAAATAAAAAAATGAAAAACGAAAAACAGAAAATGCTGCAACCCGAATTTCTTCACAAACCCAACAAACATGAAAATTTTACACAAAAACCAGCATTAAAGTTATCCTTTTACATAGTCAAACAATTAATGTGGTGCGAGCTTCTAAGGAATGGGTGCAATAAAATGGAAACAAAACAAATTAACCATTAAAGAATGCATAAAATCTGATTTCTCAATTATATTGCAATGAAAAAGATATTCAATCTTTACAATGTATATATAAAAAAATATAGCCCCTAAATAGGCATCATGTGATGAAAATTTGCCCAACAGATTGGCAAAAATGCATTCAAAAATCTTGCCTCCATAATGGTTCTACCAACTCTAAAAATATCCAACCCCTTCTTTGTCCTTCAATCACCTGTTTAAAATTTTCCCAACAATTTTTCCTCATTTCAAATTCGACTATTCATTTTATTTCAGGATGCCTTCTCTTCGCCTTCGTTTCATAATCTTTATCCTTTAATAATTTCTATTCGTTCATATAGATAACCATATATATATATTTTTTTTGTTTACACCCTTTATCTTTATGGCCGAAAGCCACTTGGCACATTAGTTCTTCGTCCTTACTTCATGTTTACTATATAACACCCCTTTCAGATATTTGACATGCATTCCTTCGTTTATAAACATGCCATCAGTAAAAACACCCCTTTCAGATATTTGACATGCATTCCTTCATTTATAAACATGCCATCCTTATCTCACACATTATGAGGTCTTGGGGAATCATAAAAAAATGTACATCCATTTTTATCTTAATTATAATGGTCAATTCGCACATACCAAACCTCTAATAAATCCACGTGAAATATTTTTCCCAACATCCTGTTTGCACCAATGGATTTTTTGCGTCGATATGGTAATTCCTTCTGTTGTGAGTTTTTAGAATCACCGGGCCCATATTGTGGTGTTCACGTTACCATTCTACCAACTGTGTAACGCCTATTACTGATCTCACCACCGCTAGGGTATATTTCATGCTACACTTTGTCTCCAGGTCTAATTCATGATATCGCATCTAAAAGAATAAGATAAGTGTTGTTCATATCGTAGGTCCACGTCGACATCAAACCCATCCGTGAGCCCTCCATGTGGGCCCATTCGTCACAATGTATGCCACTGTAAACTATGTCAACTTTGGACGTCGGTCAATTATGTGCCATATCATAGTATTCCCTTTCATTCTTCTGTGAAGTTGTCTAATGTGGCAATCGCCCTTATTCTCTCTAATGTAAAGGCCCGATGACACCTACATTTTCCACTTGTTTTGGCATTATTTATCACGACCCTTTTCATCTCATTCTCAACTGAAAATATCATAGTTTCCACAATGATCTGCCATATCGCCTATGTTGTCGACGACACCCAGCAAGGGATAAACCCTTCAAATTTTCTCTGCATGAAATGATACGATTTTACCTACCTTACATCCGTGAGATATTTTTCAACCTTGTCATCATGCTCATTCATTGCTATGCAGTTGTGTTTTTTTATATCCCATATATCTCTGATCGTTTGAGAGTCTATGGTGTGAAATGAATATATCCTCTCGTTATCAGATTATCATCTGCCCTATGCTGTAAAATCACATTTTGCGTTGGACCTTTGAACATACTATCCTCTTCGTATATCCTCCTAATGCATTGTATTCATTGTGCATGAATCATCATTGTGATAATGGTTTCCCACTATAGAGGGAATTAAATAAATCATTTGAAGTCCCCATCTAAAATCGATGTCACACGACAAGTTCACCATCAGTAGTCTCTCGATGTCCTTGCATAATTTTTTTGTGTTGCTTCCATATCACACTGTCTAAACAAAATGGGAGAATCTCCCTATTCTACTACTATTTGGGATTCTTTCAAAATGATGAACTATCCATAACAAAACAATACCATATCTAATGTCTCATGCCCTTCCTTCATCATTGAGTACTTCACGTCATGTGATGGCTTCTGCTACACTCATTTTGATTTCACTATGTTCAATGTTGCCACAAACTATGTATTCATCCAGTATGATTGTCCTAAATCTTCGTTGCTACAACCTGGCGACTGTTTCACTAAAATTGCCCTGACAAATTTCCCAATGCCTTGTCGGACTACCGTTTGCAGAATGCTGCATCGCTGGTTCTAAAACTCCCCATGCTTGCACCTAAAATTGAAGCCCTCCATTCATCATATGGGAACTGTCCACATATTGGTCCAAATTTGCTGTGGATACCGCCATGCGTGTTCCTTTCAATAGAAACACCCCTATCATCCTGTAGATTGTTCTTATGGCGTTATGCTATCACTTCATTGACTTCTGATCTTTGTACTCCGAACATTGCAACCAAAATCTTAAAATTAACATCACTTCATCATCGACGACGTCTTAATCGAGTTGTGTCGAGTCATCATAGCTAGCGATTCATTATTTATAATGATCCATCTGCTCTCTGTTGTTCCATATCATGTGTGTGCCATGTCAACTATTCGATCTCCATCTGGCGTGTTTCATTTTGTTGATGAGCAAGGTGCAACCAAAGTATTGTCATTGTTGTCAACACAGTCAGGTTGATCAGTTGATGCAATGGACAGGAATGGATAGGAGTTGATTGATGAGCAAGGTGATGGACAGGAGTTGATTGATGAGCAAGGTGCAGCCAAAGTATTGTCATTGTTGTCAACACAGACAGAGGATCGGTTGATGCAATGGATAGGAGCACATAAGTCATTAGATAGATCGGTTGATGAAGTGAACAAGAGTTCAGAGATCATACAGAGCATGTACAATGATTCTCCAAGAAGACCGAAGTGGCCCATATGCAAAAGCTCAAAGAAAAAGACAAGTAAGAAAACTGTCGCGATATCGCGACATGTTGAGCAAGTTTCACGATATCGCGACATGTTGAGAAGATGGAAAAGAAACTATCGCGATTTCACGACATGTTAGAAGAGAGAGAAAAAAAACTATCATGATTTCGCGACATGTTAGAAGAGAGAGAAAGTGCAAGGAAAACTATCATGATTTCGTGACATGATGGAAGAGAGAGAAAGCACAAGAAAAACTATCATGATTTCGCGACATGTTGGAAGCAAAGAAGGCAAGTAGAAAACTGTCATGATTTTGTGACATGTTGAAAGAAAAGAAGGGAAGGAAAAACTATCGTGATTTCGTGACATGTTGGAAGCAAAGAAGCCAAGTAGAAAAACTGTCACGATTTCGTGACATGTTGGAAGAGAAAAGGCAAGTGGAAAAACTGTCGTGATTTCGCGACATGTTTGAAGAAGAAGCGCATGAAAGAAAACTATCACGATTTCGTGACATGTTTGGAGAGAAGGCGCAAGCAAAGAAAACTGTCACGATTTCGTGACATGTTTGAAGAGAAGGAGCTTGCAAAGAAAAGTGTCACGATTTCATGACAATTTGCAAGAGGGATGGTACGGATGAAAATGTGTCACGATTTTGACAGGTTCGAGAGAAAGAGCTTGCAAGGAAAAGTGTCAGATTTTGAAGGATGGTAGGAAAAAAGTGTCACGATTTCATAATGTTCAGAGAGAGAAGGCAAGAAAAAGTGTCACGATTTCGTGACATTTTGCAAGAGGAAGAGCTCAAGAGAAAAAGTGTCACGATATCGTGACATGTCAGTTTTCGTGATCTGATGAGAAGAGAAGTGCTAAGGAGAAAAGATGTCATGATTTCGTGACATAAGAGAGGGAGAAGAAGATTAAAAGTGTCATGATTTCATGACAACACAGAGAGGAAGACTCCGAAGGATGAAGTGTCACGATTTCATGATAGAAGCAAAACGAAAGAGCATGGAAGCAGAAGCGTCATGATTTCATGACAAATTCAAGGAGGAAGAGCTCAAAGGTGAAAGCGTCATGATTTTGTGACATGTTCCATTTTCGTGGGCGTAAGGTAGAGAAAAGCACAAGGCAGAAAGTGTCAGTTTGGTGTGGGAAGATTGTTAAGGATGGTGGATGTCATGTGTTTGGGGAGAAGAGTGTAAGGAAGCGAAAGATGTCACGATTTCGTGACATGTCCCTGTTTTCGCGTGCCAAAGATAGAAAAGTGCACAAGGCAGCGAAAGTGTCACGATTTCGTGACATGTTCCATTTTCGCGGGCAAGAGACAGAGAAGAGCTCAAGGCAGCGAAAGTGTCACGATTTCGTGACATGTTCTGTTTTCATTGGTGGAAGCCAAGAAGAGTGTACGAAGGCGAAAAGTGTCATGATATCGTGACATGTTGTGTTTTCATGGGTGCAAGCCGAAGTAAAGTTAACTGAAAGAAAACGATAGTTACAGATGCAGTTGTAGAAGAAAATCATGCAGCTAGAACATGAACAGTTAACTGGAGTCAGAACTATAGTTGCAGGGGGTGTTGCAAAGACAATCATGCAGTTAAATAAGAATAGTGAACTGAAGTAATTACGGTAGTTACAGGGGCAGTTACAGTGACAGTAAACAAAAGTCATTACTGCAGTTACAGGAGCCGTTACAAAGAAATATCATGCAGCAGTGGTTACTGAAAGTCATCAGACGAAGACCACGAGTTGGATAGAGAAACGTCTCGAAGCCCAAACAAAGAACCGCTCTATTAATAAGGTTGCATGTGAGAATAAAGAAGCCGTTACTATTAATAGGTTGCATGCACGAATATGGAAGTTAAGAATAGAAATAGAACATCGTTATAAAAGGAGATTTGTATGAAGTAGTGAGGTTGAGCTCCGTGCGGGAAGAGAGAGCAACGTGTTGAAGAATAGGGGAAAGTGCTGCAAAAAGAGAATAGAGAGAGCATTGCTGTGAGGGGAAAAGAGCCGCCGGATAGTGAGATAGTGTTACGGGCTGTAAGAGAGTTGTAAGTGAGAAGAGAAATCCGAACACAGGGGCTGAAAGAAAGCAGCAAGAGTGAGCCATAAAATAGTTGAGCTTTGTGCGGTAAGAGAGTGTTGTGCTCTGAACGGGGTGATAGAGCAGTGTGTTGTTGTATAGAGGGATAGTGCTGTGGGCTGTTACAAAGCTGGAAGAATGTTGTAAGAAGTACAGAGTTGTGAGAGCTGCAAGAGTAAGCTATAAGAAAGGGTTGTAAGTGTGCAGTAAGTAGAGCTGTAAAAGAGTGTATGCTTCCATGAGATTGATTTGAGTTAAGATAGACCAGTGAGGGTCTTGTAACACAGAAGGCATTTTTATGTCAATCAAGATTTAAAATAGAAATCCAAGTTGGTGCTTGGAATCAGGGGTTGGTGCTCCTTCCAGTTGGTGCTGGTAAATTAGGGGTTGGTGCTCCTTCCAGTGGATGCTGGTAAATTGATTGTAAAGTTGGTGCTTTGCAATGGCTGGATTTGGATGGGAGTCCAAGCAGTCTATTTTTGAGGAGTAGCCAAAACTGGTGAACCTCGTTACATCTTGTGTTATGTGATGCTCTCTTGTGGTACTTGTTGTTTCTGGTTTTAAGCTTTCATTGTTTTGGCTTTAAGAGTTAAAGTTTTAAGTTTTAAATAGCTGCACTGATTCACCCCCCCTCTCAGTGCCATTGTAAGACTAACAATTGGTATCAGAGCCAAGTTCCCAGTTCAGGCTAAATCAGTCAGGGTTGATCTTGGATTAGTACACAATGGGTAAGAAGAATAGATCCTCCTCCAAAAAGGCATCTCAGCCAGTTTTAGTTCATGTGGAAGAGAAAACTAAACTAGAGAAGGTAGAAGAAGTGGATTCTAAAGTATGCAATGAAAACCTGGAGATTGAAGTAGATCTAGAAGGTGAGTTGATAGCCGCACTTGAAGAGTTGAGTATAGAAAAGAAAAAGAACAAAAGAATGTCCAAGAAGTTAGAAGAATATGGGGATGAGATTGAAGATCTCTTCCTACAAGTTCAAAAGGCCAAGAAATCAAAAGAAGCCTTGAAGACACACCTGGATGATGAGGATTATGTATGCAGCACAAGTGAAGAGGAATCTAACAAAGTTATTGTTGATCTAAAGCTGCAAGTAGAACAAGTACAAAAGGATTGAAGATATTCTCGGGTCTCAAATCAATGAGAAAGAGACTGTTTGTCGCCAACAAGAAGAAGAGATTGTTTCATTGAAGAAACAAATAGAAGAGGCCAATATAAATCTCAAATTTGAGAAGAGCACAGAGTTACTAGATACAATGATAAAGCAACAAAGAAGCTCCACGGCTAAGTTTGGTCTTGGATATGAAGCTGAACAACCTTCATCTTCCAAAAATGCAGAGAAGAAAAAGTTCACAGTTGAAGGATCAAAGCGAGAAAAGTCTGAAGCTGAACAACCCTCATCTTCCAAATATGCAGAGAAGAAGAAGTTCAAGGTTGAAGCTAAATCTTCAAAAGGAAGAAAGCATCAAAGAAGATCTACAACAAAGCAACCACAACAAAAGAGGTTCTCTCACTCTCACTCTTTTAATAATAATGCTTTTAATGGCTATTGTTCTAAATGCAACTGCTATGGTCACAAGGCATTTTATTGTGGACAAGAATAATAGATCAAAGAGTTATGCTGATAAAAACACATCTGCTTTCCTGAGTGAACACCCTGTGCAATGTTTTAAATGTAATGGCCATGGGCACATAGCAAGGTTTTGTCCAAGCACTTCTGTATCCAATCTAAGGCAAGACCATAGATTTCATCATACACACAGAATGCAATACAGACAGGGAATAAAACATGTGCAATGTTTTAAATGTAATGGTCAAGGGCACATAGCAAGGTTCTGTCCAAGCACTTATGTATCTAATCTAAGGCAAAACCCTAGATTTCATCAGACACAAAGAATGCAATACAGACAGAGAATAAATCATGTGCACAACAGAAAGGAAAATAATCATCCATCAAGAATGCACAAGAGACAACCCCGCAAGAGAAATGGTCAAGTTCATGAAAAGGGGCAAAATAGGGATGTAATTGAAAAACTCAAGCCCAAGTTCAAGAAAGTCTGGAGAAAGAAAGAAGAAAGGAAATTGTGTCTCCTTGGACTGAAGGAGATTACTCCTCTATTGCATTAAGCAACTCCAGGTGGCACATCCTCAGGGGGAGCAATATTAAAGTTTTATTTTAATGCTCCTATGTATTTGTTTGGGTATCTGAGGATGAAAGGCAAGCAGTCGGGTTATTGTTGTATAGTTGTCAAGTGTGTTTTTAGTTTATGTAGTTGTGTGTGGAAGTGCCATGAAGGGTAGTGATTGAATTGAGAATCGTCACCATTGGTAGTATTGCTTATGTCATTGTTGTTCTGTTGATGGTTCTTACTGCCACTGTTCATAGCTATGGATTATAACAGTTCAGATTGTTTTTGTTTAATGAAAGAATGCTTGCCCTAGCTACGTATTTGTGTTTCGATAATAGCAGCATGTATTTGTTCGACGCTTTGATGTGAAGATTGTCAGATCTTTCATGACGCCTTGGTGAATATAGTTAATTCACAGACAGTTTCGTTTTAACTATTGATAAAATGCCAATCCAAGGATAAGAAGTATGAGGCTGAGTAAGGTGCACTATGGTTGGCCATAAAGTGTTTGACAAAATGTCTTCTCCTGATTTGCATAGTTGAAAGTAAGGTGTGATCTGTAGTAACTATAGAAAACTCAGATCAGGTTGTAAATATAAAAAGGAATTTGGTTGTGCTGCAGTACAGTGTTTGATGCTTGCACAGAGTTGGCAGTAAAATTGCAGTGTTGGACAAAAGTTGGTACAAGTGTGAGTCACTTGTCAATTTTGTTGACAGATGTGAAATCAGCATGTTGAATGGGAAGATTGAAGAAGGGTTTATGATGAGAACCCTTAGTTGGTTTTTGAGATTGATGGTTGAGTTGCTTTCATAGAGGTTGTTTTGATCAAGTTAATGCTTTACTTGATACATGATTTGGGCTTACTCCATTGAGATTGATTTGAGCAAGTTATTCTCTGCATTGGTGATTTATGTTGGTGGCTGTTTTGTTCAAATACCTTTGGAAGGAAAAGGATGTCTACTAGTTTCCTTTTCATGTAGTGATTGGTTGAATGCTTCAAGGTTAATCTTGAGTTGAATGATGTTGGTTAAACCTTGTCTATAAGCATTGTTGTTAAAGCCCTAATTGGTTGAGAAAAGATATTGGTTGTGGAAAGAACATGAGTATCATTGTTATATGAGTTATTGCATGGTTGGCAATTGTTGGGTTGTGCTTCATGTTCTTGAGAAAAGCATACTACATCTATCTTATTCTTTTGAGATTGAGATTGAGTTGAGATTGAGATTGGGAGTTAAGTATAGAACATATTGAGTCTCTAACAATTCTCTTTATGCTTCTATGAGGTTGATGAATCACATTGGGTCTCTAACAATTCTCTTTGTGGGTTCATGCTAAGCAAGTTTTTCTTGATGAACTTGTGAGCTGATTTGAGGTAGTCTGGTGAGGATTCTCATGCTGAGAAGGACAAGTTCTTAGGTCAAGCTTGTTGAGAATATCCTGGATGCATATGGAGATGTATGAGTCTCAATGGATAGAGATACAAAAAGTTGGAGATATAGATCGAGTGAGGATTCTTCACAGTGGACAAGTTTGAGATTGCAAAGCAATAGGGTTGTTGAAGAGATGGTAGTCAGTAAGTGAAGTGGTCACATATTCCCAAGAATAGTCTAAGAATTGACTAGCTATCGGGATCAAATTCTCAGGGGAGCATTTATGCATTTGTTTATCTTATTGCTCATATTTATGATTTTGGCTAACAGTAATAATTTTTGCCTGAGAATGTTGTGCATGGACTCAGGGGAGTTTTGCAGCCGCCCTTTGGTATTATTGTCAAAGGGGGAGAAGAATTACAGGTAATTGCACACAATTACGTGTGTTGCCAACAATTCCAAAGGGGGAGATTGATGAGCAAGGTGCAACCAAAGTATTGTCATTGTTGTCAACACAGTCAGGTTGATCAGTTGATGCAATGGACAGGAATGGATAGGAGTTGATTGATGAGCAAGGTGATGGACAGGAGTTGATTGATGAGCAAGGTGCAGCCAAAGTATTGTCATTGTTGTCAACATAGATAGAGGATCGGTTGATGCAATGGATAGGAGCACAGAAGTCATTAGATAGATCGGTTGATGAAGTGAACAAGAGTTCAGAGATCATACAGAGCATGTACAATGATTCTCCAAGAAGACCGAAGTGGCCCATATGCAAAAGCTCAAAGAAAAAGACAAGTAAGAAAATTGTCACGATATCGTGACATGTTGAGCAAGCTATCGCGATATCGTGACATGTTGAGAAAGAAAGAGAAACTGTCACGATATCGTGACATGTTGAGAGAGAGAAAGGAAGAAAACTATCATGATTTCATGACATGTTAGAAGAGAGAGAAAGCATAAGGAAAACTGTCACGATTTCGCGACATGTTGGAAGAGAGAGAAAGCGCAAGAAAAACTGTCATGATTTCGTGACATGTTGGAAGCAAAGAAGGCAAGTAGAAAAACTGTCACGATTTCGTGACATGTTGAAAGAAGCAGCACATACAGGAGAAAAACTGTCACGATTTCGTGACATGTTGGAAGAAAATATGCCAAGTAGAAAAATTTTCACGATTTTGTGACATGTTTGGAGAAGAAGGCAAGTGGAAAAACTATCATGATTTCATGACATGTTTGAAGAAGCGCATGAAAGAAAACTGTCACGATTTTATGACATGTTTGGAGAGAAGGCGCAAGCAAAGAAAAGTGTCATGATTTCGTGACATGTTTGAGAGAAGGAGCTTGCAAAGAAAAGTGTCACGATTTCATGACAATTTGCAAGAAGGATGGTACGGATGAAAATGTGTCACGATTTCACGACATGTTTGAGAGAAAGAGCTCGCAAGGAAAAGTGTCACGATTTCAAAATTTGCAAGAAGGATGGTAAGGAGAAAAAGTGTCACGATTTCGCGACATGTTCGAGAGAGAAGAGCAAGAAAAAGTGTCACGATTTCGTGACATATTGCAAGAGGAAGAGCTCGAGAGAAAAAGTGTCACGATATCACGACATGTCAGGTTTTTGCGACCCGATGAGAAGAAAAGTGCTAAGGAGAAAAAGTGTCACGATTGGACAGAGAGAGAAGGTGTCGCGATATTGTGACAATAGTAGAGAGGAAGACTTCGAAGGATGAAGTGTCATGATTTCATGACAGAAGCAAAATGAAAGAGCATGGAAGCAAAAGCGTCATGATTTCATGACAAATTCAAGGAGGAAGAGCTCAAAGGTGAAAGCGTCACGATTTCGTGACATGTTCCATTTTCGTGGGCATAAGGTAGAGAAAAGCACAAGGCAGGAAAGTGTCATGATTTTGTGACATGTATGTTATTTTACGCATGTTTGCGTGCAGAAGAGTGTATGAAGCGAAAGTGTCACGATTTCGTGACATGTTCCATTTTTGTGGGCCAAATACAGAAAAGTGCACAAGGAAGTGAAAGTGTCACGATTTCGTGACATGTTCCATTTTCGCGGGCAAGAGATAGAGAAGAGCTCAAGGCAACGAAAGTGTCACGATTTCGTGACATGTTCTATTTTCGTTGGTGGAAGCCAAGAAGAGTGTACGAAGGCAAAAAGTGTCACGATATCGCGACATGTTGTGTTTTCACGGGTGCAAGCCGAAGTAAAGTTAACTGAAAGAAAATGATAGTTACAGATGCAGTTGCAGAAGAAAATCATGCAGCTAGAACACGAACAGTTAACTGGAGTCAGAACTACAGTTGCAGGGGGTGTTGCAAAGACAATCATGCAGTTAAATAAGAATAGTGAACTGAAGTAATTACGGCAGTTACAAGGGCAGTTACAGTGACAGTAAACAGAAGTCATTACTGCAGTTACAGGAGCCGTTACAAAGAAATATCATGCAACAGTGGTTACTGAAAGTCATCAGACGAAGACCACGAGTTGGACAGAGAAACGTCTCGAAGCCCAAACAAAGAACCGCTCTATTAATAAGGTTGCATGTGAGAATAAAGAAGTCGTTACTATTAATAGGCTGCATGCACGAATATGGAAGTTAAGAATAGAAACAGAACATCGTTATAAAAGGAGATTTGCGTGAAGTAGTGAGGTTGAGCTCCGTGCGGGAAGAGAGAGCAGCGTGTTGAAGAATAGGGGGAAAGTGCTACAAAAAGAGAATAGAGAGAGCATTGCTGTGAGGGGAAAAGAGCCGTCGGATAGTGAGATAGTGCTGCGGGCTGTAAGAGAGCTGTAAGTGAGAAGAGAAAGCCGAACACAGGGGCTGAAAGAAAGCAGCAAGAGTGAGCCATAAAATAGTTGAGCTTTGTGCGGTAAGAGAGTGTTGTGCTCTGAACGGGGTGATAGAGCAGTGTGTTGCTGTATAGAGGGATAGTGCAGTGGGCTGTTACAAAGCTGGAAGAATGCTGTAAGAAGTACAGAGCTGTGAGAGCTGCAAGAGTAAGCTATAAGAAAGGGCTGTAAGTGTGCAGTAAGTAGAGCTATAAAAGAGTGTATGCTTCCATGAGATTGATTTGAGTTAAGATAGACCAGTGAGGGTCTTGTAACACAGAAGGCATTTTTATGTCAATCAAGATTTAAAATAGAAATCCAAGTTGGTGCTTGGAATCAGGGGTTGGTGCTCCTTCCAGTTGGTGCTGGTAAATTAGGGGTTGGTGCTCCTTCCAGTGGATGCTGGTAAATTGATTGTAAAGTTGGTGCTTTGCAATGGCTGGATTTGGATGGGAGTCCAAGCAGTCTATTTTGAGGAGTAGCCAAAACTGGTGAACCTCGTTACATCTTGTGTTATGTGATGCTCTCTTGTGGTACTTGTTGTTTCTGGTTTTAAGCTTTCATTGTTTTGGCTTTAAGAGTTAAAGTTTTAAGTTTTAAATAGCTGCACTGATTCACCCCCCCTCTCAGTGCCATTGTAAGACTAACATTTTTTTGGAGTGATCCACGTCGAATACGACGTCCTTGTTTACTACGCCAATAAAACTTTCTATCACAAGCCATAATATCCTTCAAATGTTTATTTCTACATCGATATCGTGACTACTCTAATCGACTTGTGAGCCACGTATTCCTATGCCATCTCCACCATGTCATTGTCGAGTCGGATGCTTCCCTATCACTGGTTGCACTGTAGAAGTCCAATGCCTTTGCAGTGTCCGATGTAGCTACCACGTCGACCGCTCTATTTCAAGCACCATGATGGTCTGTGTCCTCGCTGGCTTGCAATATTTCATACTTGCGACATCGTTGTCACATTCAATCTAGGCCCACACATTACCTACAAAATAGCAAGGCACATATTAGCCTTTAAAACCTAAAATGTAACTCGCCCCAATATTTAACCTTTAATCAAGTAAAAAGCATGACTATAACATGAGGAGGCAGAGATTTTATTAGCTATCGAATAATTATTTTGTCTTTGCTTTATTATAATAATATATATATATATATATATATATATATTTATATTTATTTATATCTTATTATAATATATATATATATATATATATATATATATATATATATATATATATATATATATAATATTTTTTATTTTAATTTTTTTTTATATATAATATATAAAGGTTTATTTTTATTTTTATTATTAATATTATTTTTTTGTTTATTCATTTTAAAATGAGATTTGACTAACTTTAAAAGTTTTTAATCAATTTAGATTAAGAACAAAAATTTAAAAAACTAATTTTAAAAATCCACACAAGTAAAATAATCCCTCATTCTAATCAACAATCATAAAAAATGAGATCGCAATGAAGACTAGACTACCTACAAGAAACCAAAAGAAGACACTAAACACTTAAATGAAGTTTCTAATAAAACAGGGAAACAAAACTAGATCCATTACCCACGACAATTTATCGAACTAACAGAGACAAGGAGATAGAATCAAAAGTGAACCTTGGAATGCAATCTCATGGATAACAATCTACGACCAATATCACCCCAATAAGAGCAAAAACACAAACAAACCCAAAATATTTAAAGGTGAGTCCCCAATTTTGGGGTACGTTGTGGAGCAGCCACAACAATAATGATGGCTTCAATAAACCCTATCAAACTGGACATATTCTAGTGGTAGCTCTAATGCAGTTGTTGGCTTTTTAAGCCTTACTACCATAAAATATCACATGTTATCTCACAATATCACACAAGTATCAAATATAAAATATCCACAATAATAAAGGTCAAAGAAATAATATGATGAGTAGAATTATATGAGAAAATTAATATGTATATCAAGGTTTATATAATAAAGAAAATAACATAATTTATATACTAATATATGAATGTAAATAGTTTGAATCATTCATGTTCTATGTATGAAGAACAACTTACAATATTAATTTCTTAAAATGTATACAAGCTTTATTGCTTATATTTTCTGTTACAATTTAGAATATGAATTCTTGATCTGTATTCTATTCAAGATATTTTATGGATCATTCTCTCTATAATGTAGCCATAGTAATATGAATCTTCAAGTACTTAACAATTGCTCTCTATATGCCAAGTCTCACGACTCTTGGCTTATCAACTTGCCACTTGCATACTTGATGGACACTTGAATCTATAATAGTTGTACATATCTATATAAATCTTGGACTCCTACATGAACTTCTAAACTAAGACACTTGTGCACATCCTCACATTACATATTTTCTCTCTTACATACAATATACTTATGCACATTCTCTCTTACATGACACTTGTGCATTTCCTACATATTCACACTTATATAAAAGGGGAAATATAAATCATACTCTAAACTATAGACTCAATTCTATTCTAATATTTACATATGTACCATAAAGTTACCATGGGGGTACATTAGCATGTACCAAATAATATAATATTCCTCAATAATTTTACCACTAGTGTTTAAGATCCAAAGTCTATAATGTATGTATATCTTAGACTGCTTATTGTATTTTTATGGCTAGGTATCCAAATATTCACTCATGGAAGCTCTTTATGTGAATATAACAAGGTTGTACTAATATGGGTAAACATGCTATTATCATAAAAAATTTCTAGATAAGATTGGGTGATTTACTCCATGATTTTGTTTACCTATAATAACCTAACAAATAACACCCTTTATGTGCTATGTATTTGTTAAAGTTATTGCAGGAGATAAAGCTAATGAAGTAAATTGATGTGTGATATGCAAAGATGCAAGATGCAAATGATCCAAAGGGTAAGTATTTCCTAGCATAAGAGACCTAGTGAATGTAATGCAAATGAATGCTATCTTAACTAGTGGTCATCATCACCTCATCATTAAATCCCTTGATTTCTATATCACACACAATCAATGCAGGTGTTTAGGCCTACAATCATGACAACAATAATTTTTGCAAGAAAATTATGTATAAACAATACCTCGAAGATCTTGAGTGAGAGAGAAGAACAACAATTATCCCCTATGAAGTGTTTTTGCAATCACAAAAGGTATTTAAACAAGAAATTATTCTTCTTCTCCGCCTCCTTAAAATCTATGAGAGTATGTTTTTTTAGGAAACAAATATGATGCAAAGGTAATTCTATGTTGATGCCATCTCATCAAGCATAAAATTACCTTCGTCACTCCTTCCTCGAAAAGTCTATGTTATATAGTGTCATAAAGAATCTGCTAACACACAATCCCCAATATAATAAGAGAAGGTTATTGTAGTATCCCGATGGAGTAAAGCAAACAACTAGCTAAAAATTTAGTCTATGCATACATGCAATCATACAACTAATAAAAACTAAATAGGAAATTCATTATGTATATAAGATGATTTATGATTAAAAATATTCAGAACCAAATCTATGGAGTGCTATGAAAATTGATGATATGTAAGGCTGTCAACAAATACACTTCATCATATACCCCAATTTAATAAAAGAAGGTTGTTATATAATAATTTTTATATAGTATTATATCAAGATAGGATTTTTTTATCTAATTATCCCATCACATTTGGTGCTTGAAATACTTTGTTAGGTATTGGGTAAATTTTATTTCATTTATTTGTGTTAGGTTTAAATTTTTTGATTGATAAGTTTGAATTTGTGATAGACCCTTATATCGAGGAAGAAGGTTTGACAAAGTTATTCCTCGCTTGTTGGGAATTTAGGGATACTAACACTTGCCAAGTGGTGAATAATTCTATCCCACCTTCTTTCTAGATATAAGAATGAATCATAAATTGATCAAAGTTTGTAATTTTACCACCATTATGTTTGTTTTTATTTAGATGTATGATAGACCTCCACATCAAAGAAGAATGTTTGATAGAATTTTTCCTCACTCATTGGATATATAGGAATTGCTAAAGCTTACCAAGTGGTGAATAATTCTACCAAACTTTCTATTTGGATGTAAGGGTGAATCATAATTTTATGAATAGCTTAAAATTTTAATAAATTTAAATTTTTTGATAGATTCACTAAACCAAAAATGGTCTTTAGGGGTGGTTATTTAATTGTTGTCTATGAGGGCATTGTAAAAAGTCTGCAACATACGAGGCCAATTAAAATATGCCTAAAAAAACTACCCTCTTAGGGTCTATTAGGGCAGTTAAAAACTTCCTCGAAAACTACCTTTATTTTTCACTAAGAGGACAGTTTTAAACCGACCTCTTAGGTTCTATTAGGGCAGTTTTAAACAACCCTCTTAGACCCTAAGAAGGTGGTTTAAAATTTCCCTCTTAAGAAGCCATAAGAGGATGGTTTTAAACCATCCTCTTAGGGTTTAAGAGGGTGGTTTAAAATTGCCCTTTTAAGGCTTACTTCCTAAGAGGGTGGTTTAAAACCACCCTCTTAAGGTCCGAAATTGACCAAAGACAATATCCAATACCATATTCCTGCATATTAAACATGGTTGAGAATACAAGTGAGAATATTGCTTATAACAAATTAAAATATAAGATCAAACATTACAAAAAACTTGCTCTCATTGAAGAGCAAGAATGGAACAAATCTCATTCAGCACAAAGCCTTAGAATCCAATAAAAATGTTAGTGGAATTAGAGCCATATACTTTTTTACTTGCATCTCCAGCTTTTCATGAGGGCATTTCTTAGGTGCTCTATAGTCCAATCTTCCTTCAATTTCACCTCACAAAAAATAGATATAGCACCTAATACTACAATTAGAAATAAGAGGACCAGACACCCTTAATCAGAAGAAACTGATAGAGTCCCTTACCAACCGACTACGTTAACAATAAGCCCAAAAATTAATATATACACATCATTAACAAAGGATAACAAGTACATATCATTTTTGCAATATCCATTATAAATTTCCATGTTCCATCATATCCAATCGAAACTTGTTTCCTTGGGCAACAAAAATACAATAAGACAATTTGACTATTCATTTTATTTCAGACGCCTTCTCTCCGCCTTTGTTTCATAACGATTTCTCCTTTAATAATATATATTCGCTCGTATAGATAATCGTATTTTTTTTACACCCTTTATCTTTATGGCCCAAAGCCACTTGGCACATTAATTATTCATCCTTACTTCGTATTTACTGTATAACACCCCTTTCAAATATTTGACATGCATTCCTTCATTTATAAACACACCATCCCTATCTCACACATTATGAGGTCTTAGGGAATCATAAAAAAATGTACATCCATTTTTCTCTTAATTATAATGGTCAATTCGCACATACCGAACCTCCAATAAATCCACACAAAATATTTTTCCCAACGTCCCGTTTGCACTAGTGGATTTTTTGTTGGCAATTTTGGGTTTGAGATCCTAGCTTCTTGTCTATGAGTTATCATTGATGTCCAAAGGAACTGACATTAATGTCAAGAGGATTTATTGGCTTCAAAGGTTGAAGATTCCAAATAATATTTTCTAGAAGATTTCAGAGAGATTCCATGTGGCAGATGAAAAGGTTTTTATCAAAACCATGGCAAGTTTAAGGGTTTTTATTAAAACCAGGTGGATGCATTAAGGGTTTTTCTCAAAACCACTCTCAACTTAATGCAAAGGCTAGAGACACTTATTAATTAAATAACTTAATTAATAAAACCTTTTTAAGGTTTTTTAATTAATTAATTATTTGATTTAGTGATTAAATTATTTTAATAATTAATGGGTTCTCCACCTAAGGTCTAAGGTCTAAAAGACCTGTGATTATTTTTTAAATAATCAAAAGGGTTTCATAAAACCTAAAGTTGTTTCGAAGGTGTCAAAGTAATATTAATTCAAAAAGTTCAAATTATCCTCCCGCCGACATCATGTATAGCCTGGAAGTTTGGTTATATAAGCCATAACCTTTAGTCCAGAGCAATGGTGGAAAATAAATTTAAATTGCAAAAATGTTGGGAAGTAAAAGCTACGACTATCATTTTTTTGCCACGTTTATCTGCCACCAAAGGGATAAGGAGAAGGAGACTCTTGCTAGTCTTCAAGCTAGCGTCGTTGGCCTAGTGGCAACGACTATTCTGTGAATGCGCTTGAAGGGAGGTCAAGCGTTCGACTTCTACCGTGGAGTGTGAGAAGATTTTTTGCACTCCGATTTTTTCAAAGGCACTGTTGACCCGCAATTTTTGGAAGCATTTTTTTGGTAAGGTTTTTTAAATAAAATTTGCATTTTGTTAAAGAAGAAGTGGTTGGGAAGATTTATTTAAAATTATTTTTAAGGTTAAATGCTTCTTTGGAGATATAAGGTTGATAGTGTGTGGTTGAGATTTTTGGCTTGATTATTGAGTGATATTTGCTTAGAAGCTATTATTCCTTGAGCATGGTTTAATTAATTTGGAGAAATAAGGTGTAAAAGGATATATTGTTTGTATGCTTTATATTTTTGGTAGTTGACTTCTAAGGATTGGAGTCATAAGGTGTTTTATGGAATAAATATTTTTGTGGTTACTTTTATGATCTAACCCTAACTTGGTGGAAAAGTTGAGGGTGGTGTTGGTAATAGGTTGAAGAACTATTCTCTTCTTCCTCAAACAAAGGTAAGGGCAACTTCTTCCATGTATATCGTTGATGGTGTATTTTATGAAATTGAGTTTGGAGTGAAAAGGTTGTCTACTAGGTATTCTTGTTGGTGTAAATCCCATTTTCTGGATATTGAAGATTTTTTATGCATTAAAATCATTGATGAGTTTTTTTGGGTGAATGCATAATTCTGGTTGAGGAAGAGGAAGCATTTTGCACTAGGGTTTATGTTAGTAAGTCTTGTTACTTGCATTGAGATGGTGAAACCCTTAGTTGGCTGTTTTGAGATTGATGGTTGAATTGCTTCCATAGAGGTTGTTTTGATCAAGTTAATGCTTTACTTGATACATGATTTGGGCTTACTCCATTGAGATTGATTTGAGCAAGTTATTCTTTGCATTGGTGATTTATGTTGGTGGTTGTTTTGTTCAAATACATTTGGAGGGAAAAGGATGTCTACTAGTTTCCTTTTCATGTAGTGATTGGTTGAATGCTTCAAGGTTAATCTTGAGTTGAATGATGTTGGTTAAACCTTGTCTATAAGCATTGTTGTTAAAGCCCTAATTGGTTAAGAAAAGATATTGGTTGTGGAAATAACATGAGTATCATTGTTATATGAGATATTGCATGGTTGGCAATTGTTGGGTTATGTTTCATGTTCTTGAGAAAAGAATACTACATCTATCTTATTCTTTTGAGATTGAGATTGAGTTGAGATTGAGATTGGGAGTTAAGTATAGAACATATTGAGTCTCTAACAATTCTCTTTATGTTTCTATGAGATTTGAGATTGAGATTGGGAGTTAAGTATAGAACATATTGAGTCTCTAACAATTCTCTTTATGCTTCTATGAGGTTGATGAATCACATTGGGTCTCTAACAATTCTCTTTGTGGGTTCATGCTAAGCAAGTTTTTTTTGATGAACTTGTGAGCTGATTTGGACAGGTTCTAGTGAGGACTTGTGAGCTGATTTGGACAAGTTCTAGGGAGGACTTGTGAGATGATTTGGATAGGTCCTAGTAGAGGACTTGAGGATAGAGTTGAAGTGGTTCTTTGTGAATAACCTGAGGACAGTTTTGACAAGTCTTTGAGAAGTTTTTTGTGCAACAGAAATTGATTTGCTCAAGATTTATGAGTTGAGCTTGGGACAGATCTGACAGAGTGAGGAAGACTTGTCTTTGGAATGATCGATCGTGTTTAGTACAGGTTGATGAGTTGTTGTGGATGTTATCAGTGAGGACAGAGGTCTCTTGAGGCTGAGCATTGGGGACAAGAGGTCTTATGTGGAAAGGAGTTCCACATGCTAGCAGAAGAAGAGGCAGGTGATATTCTGAAGTATCATTTCCAGAGCTGAGGGGAAGTATTCTCCTTTGGGTAGGAGGCTCATAAATTCATGAGGAGGGGAAGGATTCTCCTTTGGGTAGGAGGCTCATAAATTTGTGAGGAGGGGAAGGATTCTCCTTTGGGAAGAGGCTCATAAATACTTGAGTAGGGGAAGGTTTCTCCTTTGGGCTGAGGCTCATAAACATTGTAATTGGGAAGGATTCCCAAAGAACTTTGAGAAAGCTTTTTAGAGAAAAGTTTTGTGGAGGTAGCCCATGTTGGGTGAACCACGTTAAAATTGGTGTCTCATTTTGTGTTGCTTTATGCATTTCTTTGATATTGCTATTGGTTCTTTGCTTTGCAAAGTTGAAGTTAAATAGAGAAAGTAAAAAGAGGTCTTATACTGTTCACCCCCCCTCTCAGTATAAGCTTGTGTTCTTCATTTTTTGTGTCGATATGGTAATGCCTTCTACTGTGAGTTTTCAGAATCACTAGGCCCATATTGTGGTAATCACGCTACCATTCTGGCAACTGTGTAACGCCTATTATTGCTCTCACCACCGCTAGGGTATGTTTCATGCTAAACTCTACTTCCAGGTTTGATTCACGATCTCACATCTAAAATAACAAGACAAGTGTTGTCCATATCGTAGGTCCACATCGACGTTGAACCCATCCGCGAGCCTTCCATGTGGGCCCATTCATCACAATGTATGTTGCTTCCAACTATCTCAACTTCGAGCGTCAGTCATTGTCATATTATGTGCCATATCATAATATTCCCTTTAATTCTATCGTGAATTTGTCTAATGTGGAAATCAACCTTCATCTCTCTAATGTAAAGGCCCAACGATGCCTACATTTTCCACTTGTTTCAGTATTATTTATCATGACATTTTTCATCTCATTATTAGCTAAAAATATCATAAATTCCATGTTGATCCGGCATATCGCCTATGTTGTCGACAATGCCCAACAAGGAATAAACCCTTCAAATTTTCTCTGCATGAAATGACACAGTTTTCCCTACCTTACATCCTTCAAGAGTTTTCAACCTTGTCACCATGCTCATTCATCGCTATGTAGTTGTTGTTTTTTTATTCCCATATATCTCCAATTGTTCGGGAGTCTATGGTGTGAAATGGATATGTCCTCTCATTACCGGATTATCATCTACCCTATGCTGTAAAATCACGTCTTGCATCGGACCTTCAAACATACTATCCTCTTCACGTATCCGCCTAATGCGTTGTATTTGTTGTGCATGAATCATCGTTATGATAATGGTTTCCCACTATAGAGGGAATTAATAAAACCATCCCAAGTCCCCATATGAAATTTATGTCACACAATGAGTTCATCGTCGGCAATCTCCTGATGTCTCTATGCAAATTTTTTGTGTTGCTTCCATATCACACTATCTAAAAAAAATGGGGGAATCTCCCTATTCTACTACTATTTGGGATTCTTTCAAAGTGACAAACTATCCATAGAAAAATAGTACCATATCCAATGTCTCATGCCATTCCTTCATCATCGGGTACTTCACTTCATGTGATGGCTTCTACTGTGTTCATTTCGATTTCACTACATTCAATGTTACCACAGACTATGGAGTCGTCTAGTATGATTATCCTAAATCTTCATTGCTACAACCTGGCGACTGTTTCACTAAAACTACCCTGATAAATTTCTTGATGCCTTTTCAAACTATCGCTTGTAGAATGCTGCATCACTGGTTCTGAAACTCCTCATGCTTGTGCCTGAAATTGAAACCCTCCATTTGTCACGTTGGCATTATTCACATGTTGGTCCAAATTTGCTGTGGATAATGCCATGTGTGTTCATTTCAACAGAAATCTCCCCATCATCCTGTAGATTGTTCTTTCGACGCTATGCTCTCACTTCATTGATGTTTGATCTTCATCCTCTGAAAGTTGTAACCAAAACTTTGAAACTGACATCACTCCATCGTCGATGTTGTCTTCATCGAGTTGTGCCATGTCATCCTAACTGGTGATTTGTTCTTTATAATGATCCATATGCTATCTATTATTTTTTATCACACATGCACCATGTCAACTATTTGGTCTTCATTCTATGTGTATCATTTAGCTTGGAGTTATCCACATCGACTACGATGTCCCTATTTACTATTCCTAATCAAACCTTCTATCACAAGCCATTACCTTCTTTTGATGTTTATTTCCATGTCGATATCCTTACTGCTCCAATCGACTTGCAAGCCACATATTCCTATGCCATCTCTACCATGTCATTACCGAGTCTAGTGCTTCCCTATCGATGGTTGCACTATAGAAGTCCAATGCTTTTGTGGCATCTGATGTAGCTGCCATGTCGACCGCTCTGTTTCGAGCACCATGATGGTCCGTGTCCTCATTGGCTTGCAATATTTCATGCATGCAATGTCGTTGTCATAATTTATCCAAGCCCACACATTTTAACACCTACAGAACAACAAGACACATATTAGCCTTTAAAACCTAAAATTTAACTCGCCCCAATATTTAACCTTTAATAAAGTAAAAAGCATGACTATAACATGAGGAGGCATAACTTTTATTAGCTATCAAATAATCATTTTGGATTTGCTTTATTATAATAATATATATATTATTATATATATTTATTTATATCTTATTATAATATATATATGTATATATATAATACTTTTTTTTTTTATTCTAAACTTATATATATATATATATATATAATATATAAAGGTTTATTTTTATTTTTATTTTTATTATTAATATTATTTTTTTGTTTATTCATTTTAAAATGATATTTGATTAACTTTAAAAGTTTTTAATCAATTTGGATTAAGAACAAAACTTTAAAAAACTAATTTAAAAAATCCACACAAGTAAAATAATCCCTCAGTCTAACCAACAATCCTAACAAATGAGAAGACCGCAATGAAGACTAGACTACCTATAAGAAACCAAAAGAAGACACTAAACACTTAAATGAATCTTCCAATCAAATAGAGAAACAAAACCAGATCCATTACCCACGATGATTTATCGAACTAATAGAGACAAGGAGATAGAATCAAAAGATTGGAACACACTCTCATGTATAACGATCTATAGCCAATATCACCCCAATAAGAGCAAAAACCCAAACAAACCCAAAAAATTTAAAGGTGGGTCCCCAATTGTGGGGTACATTGTGGAGCAGCCACAACAAATGGTAACTCTACTGAGAAATGCTCCTGAGCATTTAGGTAAGAACCCAACTTGAAACGAGAACACACAAGATTAGCGAGACACAATAATTTAGTAATATCCTGAGAAGATGGGGGTAAACAACTTCAACATGAAAACAACTAATCCATTTGCCTCTGCTTAGTGTGTGCAAACGTGATTCATTATTACATTTCTAAAAATCCTCTAGATTCCATCATCCCTTTTTGCATTAGGCTATGAAGTGCAACTCATGAAATGGAGACTTTTACAGATAGAGTCCCACTACCAGTCAGACATCTATAGACCCGATGAGGTTTACCTAACTCACCCGTGTATTCACTTAATGCTTTGCAAAGCTCATCTATCCTAGGTGGATCTAGACTTTAGTGCTCATTCTCTCTCTCTTTTTTCTCTTTTTTTTTTTCTTTTTTTTTATTTTTTTTCTCTTTTTTTTTCTCTTTTTTTCTCTTTCTATGTATCAAAATTTGCCTAGCTAGGGCCCCACTGCTAGTCAGGTGTCTATAGCCCCAGTGGAGTTTTCCTGAACTAGATGATAGATTTCAAGAAATCTATTGCATAGCTTGTACCTATTGAACTCTTGCAAAGCATCAAGTCTCACTAAGGTTAGAAATCCAGTAAGTAGAGCATTTTATATTTTCACCTAGGGTTGCAAATCTAGATAACTTCATCCTTCTTACTTCCAAAAATACCATTTAATGTGTGTGAAAGTCCCATGTGGAGCTTTGGCTAATTTTTTATTGTTCCACTTTCCACCATTTTAGTCCCAAAATCTGAGCATAATCACCAGATAACTCATCCCCCTTTTCTCGGGTTCATTAGTTTTTAGATCTGATACTCCAACCTACTAAGGAAAGAAACCTCAAAGTTCCACTTTTTTAATTTTTAGGTAAAATCGGCTTTCAGCTCACGTAATCCAACCTACTAAGAAAATGAGATTCAAAACAGGTCAGAGACCATAAGTTAGCGACCACGAAACATTACCCCAAAACAATGGAACAACCCAAAATACAAAACTCAAAAACACAAATCAAAACTATATAAAAACGTACAATATGGTACAAGATGATGCAAAGCTTGGACTATCACTTCCCTGGATCCCAAACATGATTATAACATTTCAAAAGATATATAACATGATGCACATGCAATTTTTTTTAGGAATCCAACAAAAATAAGATTAGACCAAACAATACAACAATCTTCATCTTACCCTTCTCACCATACCACTTTGATTTAGTTTTGTTACCAATCCCATAGGTGAGATTCAAATCATTAAATGGATTAGACAATAATTGATCTTCAATTTTATCTTGTCTGTTCTTTAAGATGTCAACTTCACAATTCGATTTATGGTTTAGAATTAGGCTTTTATTTTTAGATATGAGACCTTGTAAATAGGAGCCTATTTCTAAAAACTTTATATCCAAATCATTTTTCAATTTTGTAGACCAATCAAATTTATGCAACCGTTTGCAAGAATCTAGGATTTTTATTAAATGAGGATCATCATGAGTTTGTATCCTAGATTGAATAATTAATTGATTATGCACTTGATTCAACACTTCAAGCATACCACTTCTTTTTCATTCAACAAAGCGTTCTTATTAGTGGTGTGAGAAGAAATTAAGCCAAATTCTTTACCAACCACAAATGGTATTTCATTATTGATAGTATTTGAATCCAAAAAGTAGTTAGGCAAACCATCACCTAAAGTTCAAATGATAGAACACAAAGGATGAGATTTTACCTTTTGCATATTCTCATTTGACCAACTTTTATGAGCATTTGTAATTTTTACCTTTTCTTCATGACTTTCATCGTCATCGAACACTTGTTTATCAAAGACACCAAAATTAGGCACCCAATTAAAAACATGTCCCTATTTTTCAAATCATGTCTTGTCTATCTAGGGATGGGTCAACTAACACATCTCCATGATCATTAACTTGGGTTGTTTCACATAACGTGACATTTTCAATTGGATCATCAATGATATCAAACCCAAACCATTCAGGTTCTGAAATTTTTTCATTTTGGTATGGCATAGACATTGTAGAACTAATAAGTGAATCAATATTTTCAATTCCATGCCCCTCAATGGGATCTAAAGCAAATGATTCTCCTTATTTATCCATGGTTGTAGAATCCTTATCACTTTCTAAAATTTGATGAGATTCGAATCCCTTTTCCAAAACTTTCTCAAATT
The DNA here is from genome assembly GCA_028583015.1 of Wollemia nobilis. Classification (NCBI taxonomy): domain Eukaryota; kingdom Viridiplantae; phylum Streptophyta; class Pinopsida; order Araucariales; family Araucariaceae; genus Wollemia; species Wollemia nobilis. Next base: position 4,619,849 of record JAQPPZ010003563.1, on the reverse strand, counting down.
GTATAGGATTTGTAATATCCTCATGACAATCGTATTATCTTGCAAATAAATTGAAACAAAAAGTTCATTAGAAGATTTAGAGCGAGCATATTATTCCCATTTCTTCCAAGAATCATAGTAATCATCTTCCAAAATCAAGTTGTGATGCTCAATTACTTCTTCGTCATCTTCCAATTCATTGACATGTTTCTCATCCAATTCATCTTCACCTTCCTTAGATGATTCAATTATCTCCAAAAGTGGGTTATGAATTCAAATTTGTAAGGCTATCATAATCCAAGTTGGTAATCCATGATTCAATTTTATCACAATTTGGAAGGTGTGTATCTTCTTGGCCATTCGTTTCATCAATATCATCCAAAGTATCTTTTGAGAACAAGTGGTGAGAATCTATTATGTTTTTGAATTCATTTATTGATTTACTTTTAAACTCATTTCCAACCACTTTTGATGATTTAGGGTTTTCTAAAATAGGATTGATTTTTACATCTTGTTCCAAATAGTTACCCCAATCTTCCTTTGTGAGTAAACATGACCAAATAATATCCTCATAGGTTTGTTCATCCCAATCCTCATCTATGGGTAATTATTCTAAATCCTTTCTTTACCAAGCAGAATGGTGATGATTTGATTCCAACTTCTTGTTACCCATCCATAGAATTTTTTCTCCAAAATATTCATGCTCTTCAGGACATTCTAAATAGGTATTTACTTCAATGTAAGTCACATCCCGACCTCTTTTATCATCTGAAGGAGTATAACATGAAATATCCTTAAGATTAGAATCATAAATTTTCTTCCTAGGATGATTTGGATGCACACATTGATGTGCTCATTTTTGTAATGGAACCACGTCTCTAATTACTTTCTTAACCAAATTCTTTCACTATTTTATTTCCAACAAAAGCTCCTTGGGTTGGGTGGTATAGGTAGTAGGATTAGTTGGATTGATATCAATAGATAAAGCCTGACCATTTGTTGCAATGGTTCCATGAGTGGCCACATGATTCTCTAACCGTGGAGTGGTTGGATGGATAAATATACTCGTGTAAGTGCATGTGGGAGCATAAGTGGGTATGGTAGGGTAAAATTGATTGTGGGGCAAAGCGTTTGATATCAAATTTTGTTGTGCACATACTTGTTTTACCATCGAGGTTTGATTGTAAGTCCCTAGTTGTCCTACCATAGGCAATTGCTCCATACCATAACCTTGTGGCCTTAATTGTTGATCTACAATCATAACCTTCATGTAGGCTGAGGCAAGATTAGCAACTAAAGAATTTGTCCTAGTGAACATGGCAAGCAAGGGATCCATTGCCCCAAAGTTTATTTGAAGAGCACCGCTCTCCTCAATAGTATACATAGTAATCAATATCACATAGAGCTTCTAAAATATCATATTGAATGTTCTAAATAGCTCATTCGGCTCCCTCTTGAAAGAAGCAAATTATTGATAAATTATGATGAGATCAATGGGTAACCTAAATTGATTGATAAAAGCAATTTCTAATTGAGCCCAATACGTAATAGAGTTAGTGGGTAAATTGATGTACCAATCATATACCACCTCATCTAGGCTCCAAGGAAACAATCTACATGCCACATCCTCATGTTCGACATTCCACTTAACGAGGATATCCACATAGGATTGGATGTGCTCTTCGACTAATATTGTACCATTGTGCTTAAAATTGGGCAAAAGTTTCTCTATGCTCTTGGGTAAGTCATGAGAATCTCCACTAATTTTCAAAGGATTACCATGCATCCCATACCAATTTCCAGTATTTGTAGCTATTTGGTTAAATTGTGACATGATTAACAATGAAAACACCAAATGATTGTTTTTTTTTGAAAAATTTGAAAAAAATTGTATTAAAACATAGATTAGTTACAAGTTGGGATGAGACTTTTCCCAGCCATAGACAGAGAGAACACAAGATTACAACAGTAAAAGAAGATTTGCATTGGAGCCAAATCTCTTAAACCAAAACCTAGCTAACAGGGGAGTCAACGAATCCGAGATTCAAGCGTGGAGAGACTCCTTCCCCATTGGCCTATGGCACGATCCAACAAGGTTCAATGATTGTATAATGTGAGATGTTGCCAGGGGGATCAGTTTGGTCTGTTGATGCAACTTGTCGCGATGTCACGATACTTTTTCCTTCTTCTCCTTTGTCCGTGAAAATGCAACATGTCGCAATATCTCGACACCTTTTCTCCCTTGCCCGCAAAAATGCAACATGTCACGATATCGTGACACCTTTTCTCCCTTGGCCGCGAAAATGCAACATGTCACGATATCACGACACCTTTTATTCGTTGGCCATGAAAATGCAACATGTCACGATATTGTGACACCTTTTCCTCCTTTGGCCGCGACAATGCAACATGTCGTGATATCGTGAAACTTTTTCTCTTTTGGCCGTGACGATGCAACATGTCGCGATATCACGACACTTTTTCTATTTTGGCCGCAAAGATGGAACATGTCGCGATATCGTGAAACTTTTTCTCTTTTGGCCATGATGATGCAACATGTCGCGATATCGCGACATTTTTCTCCTTTGGCCACGACAGTGCAACATGTCGCGATATTGCGACACTTTTTCTCTCTTGGCCACAATGGTGCAACATTTCGTGATATTGCGACACTTTTTCTCTCTTGTCCGCGATGGTGCAACATGTCGTGAAATCGTGACACTCTTTCTCTTTTGGCTGCGACAAAGCAACATGTCACGAAATAGTGACACTTTTTCTCCTTTTGCCGTGACGATGCAACATGTCGTGAAATCGAGACACCTTTTCTCCTTTGGCAATGAAAATGCAACATGTCTCGATATCGCGACACCTTTTCTCCCTTGGCCATGAAAATGCAACATGTTGCGATATCGAGACACCTTTTCTCCCTTGGCCGCAAAAATGCAACATGTCACGATATCGTGACACTTTTTATATTACATAAGCTATAGATATGGACAAATGACCATTTCATATGGTCAAAATATAAACAAATTAATCATACATACACTTGCACAATCTGCAAATTTTTTGGAACCTGATAATGAGAGTCAAAATATTGGTGGTCTATCAATGATCCAACCTGTCATGACATTTGATGAGTTGGGAGATGAAAATAATGAGGATAAGATGATATCTCACTTTTTTTAGGGAGAACCGTCCTGTCCTCCTCTTGAGTTACCATTAGTAAAACACCACCATATTTAGAAAATAGAAGTTACACCTGGTAGAATCTTGAACATAGATAACAAGTTGACATTTGAACAACAAACCAAACTAAAATAAATATTGGAAAAACATCAAGATGCCTTTGCTTGGGAGTATTATGACATGGTAGGAATAGCTCCTAAGACCTGTACTCATAGGATATATCTGGAATATTAGGTTAAACCAGTAAGACAACCACAAAGGAGAATAAATCCAACTATGAAAGAAATTATTAAAATATAATTACAAAAAATCCTCATAGTTGGATTCATCTACCCCATTTCATATAGTGAGTGGGTATCACCATTAGTGGTGGTGCCCAAGAAAAATGGAAAGTGGAGAATTTATGTTGATTATAGGTTTTTGCACAAAGCAACTAAGAAAGACCACTTCCCTTTACCCTTCATAGATCAGGTCCTTGAAACCTTAGCAGGCAAGAAGTATTTTTTATTCCTAGATGGATTCAGTGGATACAATCAGATCCAAATAGGGGAAGAAGATCAAGATAAAACCACCTTCACTTGTCCATGGGGGACATTTGTCATTTTTTACCATTTGGTCTATGCAATGCACCTGCCACCTTCCAGAGGGTAGTTCTGAGCATTTTTTCTGACATGATTGGAGAGACTATGGAGGTATACATGGATGATTTCACTGTATATGAAGAAACTTTTGAAACCACCACAAAAAATCTAGAAAAGACACTTAAACAATGTGAGGAAACTAACCTATCCCTAAGCAATGTTAAATGTTATATGCTAATGCAGGAAGGGATAGTTTTAAGACATTATCTTTCTACATATGGGATCAAAGTAGACAAAAAAAGTAGAAGTCATCCAAACCCTACCTATTCCAAAAATATAGAAGGATATTTGCAGTTTTCTAGGATCATCCAGTTACTATAGGAGGTTTATATTCGACTTTAGAAAAACTGCTAAACCTATTACCACATTATTAAATAAGGATATAGAGTTTGTTTAGAATGAAGAATGTGAACAACCATTCAAAACCTTAAAGGAAAAACTAATTACTGCTCTAGTGCTGAGAGGTCCAAATTGGACCATACCTTTTCACATATATGCTGATGCATCTAACAATGTAATAGGCTCAGTACCAAGATAAAAATATGGTGATGTTTTTTATGCCATCTATTATGTTAGTAAAAACCTCACAAGTGCTGAATTCAATTATACTACCATAGAGGAGTTTCATGTAGAAATACACACTCTTAATAAATTTCATCATTATATTATAGGTTATCAGGTTTTTGTACACACTAACCACTCAGTGATCAAATACTTGACAAAAAAACCTAGGATTATTGGTAGAATTAACAAATGGTTGTTGCTTTTGCAAGAATTTGATGTGACAATAGTGGACAAGCTAGGAAAGGACAATATGGTAACTAATTTCTTGTCCAGATCAGCACTCTAGATTATGTAGCTATAGAGGACCAATTTCTAAATGAGCATTTTTTTACTTTGAATGATCAGATACCATGGTACGCAAATATTTCTAATTATTTAGCCATTGGTAAAGTATCCCCTGTACTTTTACCTCGTGAAAAACAAACTTTAATTGAGAAAAGTGTAGATTTCTCATGGATTGATGGGTGCCTGTTTAAAATAGGGCCTGATCAGGTCATGAGAAGATGTATTATTCGGAATGAAATAACTAAAATACTGAAGGCTTACCATGATGAACCTTGTGGTGGCAATTTTTTAGAAAAACGGATTACATATGAAGTGTTGCAGGCTAGTTATTACTTGAATTTATTATTCAAAGATGTAGCCAAACATGTGAGCTAGTGTGATCAATGTCAGAGGATGGGCAGACCTACTCTCAGAGATGAGATGCCACTCCAACCACATGTTCACATAGATCCATTTGATAAATGGGGGATGGACTTTATAGGACCCATTAATATGCAATTAGGAGGTAAGAGGTATATCCTAGTTTGCACTGACTATGTGACTAAGTGGGTTTAAGTGTAGGCTTTACGTGATTCAATGGAGAAAAATCTAGCAAATTTCTTGTATTCATCAATTTTTACAATATTTGGGGTTCCAAGGGAGATCACTACGATCAAGGACCTCAGTTTACTTCAAGTATGATTCAGGAACTCATGCAACAATACAAAATCAGACATAACAAAACCACTCCCTACCATCCACAAATGAATGGGCAAGTTAAAGTTACCAACCGCTAGTTGGAAAATATCCTGCAAATATAGTGCATCAACATAGGAAGGACTAGTCTAGTAGATTACTAGAAGCAGTGTGGGCCTATAGGACCACCTGGAAGACTACTATTGGTTTCACACTATTTTAATTAGTCTATGGGAAGAGTCTTATGATGCCTATAGAGTTTGAAGTCAAAAAACTTAGGATTGTTATAGAATTGAATATAAACCTAGATGGTGCACATAAATAATAAATTAATAGCTTAATCAGCTAGATGAATACCGCATTGATGCTTTACAAAAAATAGAGATCATTTAGAAACAATGGGCCAAGTGGCATGATCGCCACACTAGGCCAAACAACTTAAAGTAGGAGAATGGACATTACTATATGATTTTCGATTCCAGGAAAGGAAAGGTAAGCTCATGCATCATTGGATGGGGCCATATGAAGTGACTAAAGTCATCAAAAATTGGGCTGTGAGGATTAGAATAATTGACGGTAGCAACATTCCCTTAATAGTCAATGGCCACCGCTTGCATCCATACCATGTGTCTGAAACATACATTATTGAGTCTATATTATGCATGGGGGATCCCCTAGTTGATTATAATTTCATCTTGAGTTAGTAATATGTTGACCTAGTCCACACAGTCCTAAAGACAATTATTCTTTCAAAGTTTTTTTTTTTAGTTGTATTTTTGTTTTGTAGGAACAATGCCCTGAGTGTAGTTATTAGGCAACCTGGAAAACCTAGGCCTAAAAAGCACATGAACTTGCACCTTCCCAGATTTCTATGATAAATTTCTTGTAGTAGGAGTAGCTTATCCCAACTTAGAGAGGAGAATACTAAACATGAATCTACATGAGTGTTTGGATTGGTCTGTATGGATAATAAAACTATCAACTATTGGTTTAGGGGCAGATGCTGATTTTGTCCATGTTCTTCAAATAGAGCACTGAAAGGCCTGATCAACCCTACAATGCATATACAATAAAATGTTAGCACCCATTGAATAAAGATAAATGCCTATTTTACATTTTTTTATGGGAAAGATGCCTGATTCCCATTTTATGATAGAAGGCACCTAATTCCCATATTACGACAAAAGGCGCTTGATTCCCATACTATGAAAAGGAGGAGCCTGATTCCTGTTATATGGTATAGGGTGCCTGACTCCAAGTATGTTAAGGAAATGGCACCTGCATCCCATATTATGGTAGACTGACACCTAATTTCTAGTTTTTCCAAGAAAAAGGGAACCCAACTTTCATTTGTCAGGACAATGACACCAAATTTCCTATTAAAAAAAGAGTTTTGTATAAATTTTATTTGAAAAAGTATGACACTCGACAATTAGCTAAGGTGCATGCTTCTCATGTTAATCATAAGCGTTTTATTGCTAAAGTGTCTACTTCCCATATTAAGCATAGCATTCGATTCCTAAGGTGTCTGCTTCTAATTTCCAAGGCACATGCACCCCATAATTTAAAAAGGTGATTGATTTCCATATGGAAAAGGTGTCTGATTTCCATATTTTTCGGCCATTTTTTGCCTTGGAAGAATAAAAATTCAGCATTAGGATGTGGCCCGAGCTACATCAACACCCCACGCACATGCAAATTCAAGTATATCACAGATGAAATTAAAAGTTGACATCAACCAAATTTCAAGGAGGGGATGTTTGTCATCCCATGGAGACATGTTTTTTCTAACCTTTGTTTTTGAATTTTGTAGGATATCTCGAATAAGTCATATTGCAGCTATCAAGAACCAATCACGTGGAAGATAATTTGTTGTATGGGAACTATGACCATCATTGTTCGTTGTGGTTTACCCAGTGATAAAACACTATCCAATAGCAATGCACCATGGATATATGCGCATATACACCCACTGAATGATTTAGGTGCATGATTAATTTTTTGTTTTAGGTCTATATTTTTTCATATACATGTGTGTCTATGGAAAAGTGTCGGAACAACCCCCATTATTGTCTTAACCACCTGAATAAATCCACTTGGCATTATGCTATGTGTCATGGCTTTGATTGGTCAATTGCTTATGGTTATCACCTCCACACAATCGGGCACATGCTCGAAGGATATTTACCATGAATAACCATAATCACTATTGATTACGGTAATTAAATGCCTACTTGCAAGAAAGTGGTTTTTTAAAACTACTTGAAAACTACTGTAAAGCTACCTTCAGAAAGAAAAAACTAGAGCGTGAAGTGTTGCAGCAATTCAAGAAAAAAAAACTAGAAGCAGTTTTGAGTGAACTATAAACCAAGGGAAAAGCATGGGGGAGATCAAAGAACCACAATCTCAAGAAAAGTGAACCTATCGACTGCTCAAGGATTTTTTTAGATATGCAAACCCAATTTGATGTTTTAATATGGATGGAATATTGTCAACTAGTCAGTTAGGGCCAAGATGCAATGATAGCTAAGGAATTCACAACATCCATGAGAGATGGGATCGTGCACATGCGATGACTGGAGATTCCAATCACTATAGATTATATCACTATAATTACAGGCCTCCCTCTAAAACGAAAGTGCAAGTATAAGGAAGATAACCTCGCTCTATGTGCACAAATATTCTTTGGGGGATCGAATGAACACCTAATGCACACTAGTTTTCCCAAATGCCACATCCTTGAGCTCTAGAGGGTGGTCTTTGAACAGATCATGTGATTCTTCACCTGCTCTGGTAGGTACTCCACATTGAATGTAAATCATTTTTTCTTTCTCAATTACATACTACATTGGGATAAAATCAACATCCCGCATTACCTTGCATGCATACTCAAACATGAGGCCAAATAGTACCAAGAAAACACAACATCTGCCTTGTCCCACCATGGTATTATTTTAGCCTTGGTAAGACATGCAAAGTCATAATTAAAAAATGACAATTGAGTAGACTAAGGGCATTGATGTAGTTCTAGGCGTATAAGAAGAGGGGAAGGTACCAATACATAACGATCAGTTAGTACAAGAGGCAATATAACAAGAGGAGATGATGCCTGCATCCCAACTTGTAGAAACTACATAGGAAGGAGGACAACCCTTATCCCCTATTTTCCTCTAGTTTGATGAGGAAGTAGGACAATTTTTATCTTCCACTAGCCCTCAATTCGATAATGAGGCAAGGTAGGATCTGCAAAGCCTTCATTTCATACAATTTTTTACCAGAACTAGAAGTAGAAGGCCAAAAATGTCAAGGATGGTTTCAAGCTCATCAGATGATGAAACAATGATCGATGAGTTGAATAGGGAAGAGTACCTAGCCAAATTTTATAGGATATTTCAAAGGGGTAAACTCCTCAATAGGAGGTTGCTACAAAATATTTGCCACAGGAGGGCTAGGAGGAATATTTGCAACAATAATTGTAGTTATTGAGAGAGCAAGCTTCCACTTGGGAAGCCAAATATAGAGAAGAACAAACTTTGTTTCAAGAGTCCAAGAAAAAAGTTGTATTGAATATGCATGAACTGTATCAGACAATTCAACAACTATAGGGACAACTAGGATGATTGCAACTGTAAGGTAGAGTAGTGGGAGTTGGGAAATTGACCAAAGTAGATGTAGTGGTGTAGACTAATGAGACAAATAAGGTGCCCCGTATTGATACAAAAATAGAGAAGGGTGTGGATTCTGAAATGGAAGTAGAGAAAACCTGTTCGACATCGTATTCTGTAGATTAGGGAATTCAAGAAGATGAGGTTGAGGTTGAGGAACCTCTGACTCAACACAATCTATAGAAAAAGTAGATGAAGAGGAGAATAAGGTGGAGACTGAAGAGCCTCAAGTTTTAGTTAAGGAGGAAGATCCAAAAAATTATCTAGTTGATGCAGGGGTCGAACAGCCTTAGGAGGAATAAGTAGTTCCACCTAAGCAGTAATTCGCTGCAAAGGAAGAAGAGGCTCAACAACCTACATCTGTTGAAAACCAGGGAGACACACTAGTACCAACATACCCTAAGATGCACCCCAAAAAGTTGAGATCAAAGTAGAAAGTTGTAAGGGCATCTTGATGAAGACCTAGAACCAAATAAAGAGTTACCAAATTGAAGGAATTGGGCATAAAATTCGATAAGGAATTAGAATTGGATTCTGATGAGGAATGGGAGGCAACAAAGGAATTGTTTGTTTCCCGAAAATAAAATTTTGAAAAAAATTTAAAAATATATGGTAGCAGACGAAAATAATTAGAAAAAGGCTTCTAAGAGGGCCCATAAGGAATAAAAAAGAGAGGCCAGAAAGCAAGCCAAGAGGCCTCACAAGAAAATTCCAGTTACCCAACCTAATCAATTCTAGATCTTGTATGGGTTGGTAGATGGTCAAACTTCAAGGATGAAGGCATATTTCATAAGGATGGGATTTCTAGGTCTTGTGCCACCTGTAGATCAAACATCAAGTAGTAGAACCCCTCTGGTGGCAAAAATAGAGGTCAAGGCTAAACCTGAACTTGACCCAATAGGAGTCAATTTTCCCACAGCTAGGGTTGCTAAAATGTTTAACATCTCATTTGGTGATGAAGATGTAGTACCTATGGGCAAAGAGTTACCCCTTCACCATGAGTACTGGAAAATAACCTAGCCCGCATTCTAGAAGGATGCCACCAGTTTCTTTGGCTAGTATTTGAATGTTGAAAAATGTAAGATGTCCTAGACAAGGAAACCACCAAAGAAAAGAGCAAGGCCAAGTTAGCCAGTTCAGCATAATAAACACCATAAATAGTAGGGACATGAGGCATCAACTACCAAAACACCAAAGGAGAAAAACCTTGAGATAATAAAAAATTAAAGGCCATTGCAAAGAAAAGGAAAGAGACCAATAGGTTTTATTGGGATGTTGTAAACAAAAATGGTAATTACTAGTATAAAGTGGCACAGGGACGTACCACCCCTTAAGCATGGGGGGATGATGAGCCTAAAAAATGCTCATTTTTTGTACTTCTTTCCCTATAAAGTACTACACTTATTATTGTAGATGTATATGTTTTATGAAAATTATATATATTTAACAATTTATTTTACATATTATTTAATATTTATATTCAAGTGCATTTTGTGTAGATTTCATGGAAATTGTTGTGTTTTAGCATATTTTTATCAAGGTCACATTCAGACATGGCATTTACAATTTCAAGAAGGAAACAAATCTATGGTACACCAGTGTAAAGTATGAAGTCAAGCGCCTGTTTCCCTTTGAAGAGCCTGACTTTTGTTCGACACTTAAATTTTAGGCGTTTGCTTCCTGTTAGGCACCTACTTCCCGTTAGGAGTCTAGTTATCGTTAGGAGCTTGACTCCCATGTAAGTGCCTACTTCCCAAATTCTATAGACAAGGCACATACTTCCTGAATTCTACAAATGAGGCATTTGATTTCCACTAAAGCCAAATTCCAGCATGACTCTGTGGTTGGAAGAACAGAGCAAAAGTTTAGTAACAAACATAAATGGAGTTCCATAATTTAATCCAGATAAGGTATGACATCAAAGATGACTAGCCACCTATTTTCTAGTTGCTACGTGAAATATTTATGTAAATCAAGCAAAACAAATATCAGACATATTCTAGAAATAGAATACGCTGAAATAGCTCACCAAGCTCGATATTTACTTGATTTCTTCATTCATGCAAGAGGTTGTAAAAGAGAATCATATTTTTTATTTGTTTTATAAATTTTAATGGGGTGTGGTTGCATATCTTATAAATATGCAAGCCGCCCCTGAAGACAATTCCCATAATTTTCTATAAATTATTTGTTGTAGTTAATAAAACATTTTTGACTTATTTCTTATTAAATCGTCTAAGCATCCGATGAATATTTAACACAAGCAAAACCTGCTGGAAGCATGGGCCCACTTAAAACATAGTTCTTCACTTACTTTACCCTATTTTCTATTATTTAATTTTTTGTAGATTAATTTATTTCCCTGTTATTTTCTCCTGTTTTCAATAATTTTTAGCAAAGCACCGTTTTAATTTTTGTTTGCATTTTAGTCCTGTTTTCATAAACGTAGGATAGATTATTTGTTTAGAATTTAGAATCAAAACTTCAATGAACATAAAACACCCCCCAAACCATAAATCTGAGGTACTCATCCCTGAAGGAGAAATTATAAGCATATATTGTGCACAACTTCTCACAAGACTACGAGCTACCCCAGGTTGAAAATTAAATGGAGGTAATTAATTGAAGCATAGAAAAACTAACCAGTATTTTACCCAACATAGTCCTTTCATATATGAACTAGTTGAGTGATTAGGAAACATATGAGAATTCGAGAATAAACATATGATATAAATTTTTTGATCTCAATTTTTTTTGTAGAATAATCAAAATTATAGGAATGAGTTATTCATAAATGACACATATCTTAGTTAGGCTTGCATGCATGCCTTCATGGTTAATAATATAGGAAAGATAATATATCTCTTTTATATTGAAAGTACACTTGGCTATGTTAGAATGAATCTTGTGTTGGTATAATGTGTCCAAAACTTAATGCACATGATCATTGTGTTTATTTTAGGTCTCACTCAAGATATAAATAATATTTAGGGAGTCAATCATGAAATAACTTATCCATGGTCTAAGCACATTGTTCATCAAGAACATGAATGTTCAAGGTGCATTGATTAAGCCAAAATTAATAACTAATATTTCAAATAATGCCTCATTGGAATTAAAAATTATACTTGAAGGATTGTTTATGAACCTTATGGTAACTTGAATTTAAGTCAATATTGGTGAAGTATTAAGATATTTGGATCTATTCCATAAGATATCAATGCAAGGCAGTGGATATCTAGTCTTCATTCATATTTTTTTAATATCCCAATGATTAATTAATAGGTGTCATGAGTCATACTTTGATGGTGCAAAAAAATAGGATATCACATGGGGAGGAAAACTAAATTTTGCCTTCGTCTGCTCTTGAACTAATCACCGAATTTTATTATTTTTTAAACATATTGATGATAAAGGGGATTTTTGGAAAGGGGTGATCCCATAAGTAGATAAATTTAATGTTTAGTTAAATAATTAAATACATATCATGGATCATAGAACACATAAATATAGGATTAAATTAATTCATCTATTTGTTGGGACTAAATAGGATGATCAATGTCTATGTTACAAGGGAAATTTCATGGTGCTAAGTGTCTTTAGGTGGATCAAAATAAGAAGAAACTTTTGTGCATGAGAAATTAATTTCTCATATTTATTAGTGGAAAAAATAATTACCTTCTTCCAAGAAAGGTATTGTTCATGATAAGTCATGTTTTTGATGCATACTAACCATCAATGTGGATAGGCTTGGTAGGACTCTTGGTAGTCTAAGAGTTAAGACCTTCCAATTAAGAAATTGTTAATATCTAGTGGTTCAATGTCATAACAAATAGTTATTATCTCATATTTGAAGGTGTATTAGTATTTAACCTCAACTCCTTTCCTAGATGAATCGACATGAGGAAGTAATATTATGGGTGTGCTTAAATGTAGAATATTAACTACTTGACTATTTTCTTGATAATATTGTTTTTCTAGCATCCAGTATTGATAATTCCATGGAGATTTTTTCCATTAACCTAATGATGAATGTGAAAATGTAATATTATTCTTTAGAGGTATTAAAGACTATGGATTTTCTAGTCCTCTAATTAGTGGTGGTATGGCACAAGTATTTATCATTTATATGTAATCACTGCCAATGGATTACACGATCAAGGTTTATTGAGCTTTGTGGTCAATATTATTATGTGAATGAGTCTTATGATTTATAATATTTACTTCACATATTTTGTTTTACTTTTTTTTGCATAGTAGAGGGTGTATTTAGCTTCTATCGCACTACAATACCCTTATGTTATGGCACATAAGGGAATTGGAATAGGTAACTTTTGCTTTGGTTCTTATTGATTTTCATTCAATGAGGACTAGGAATATTTCTATTTTGCTCAAGATCCATCTTCTAGTTGGGTCATAAGTAGGAATTTTATCTTTGAGTAAATATGGTAATTGAGTCCACTCACATACTTTATAGCATGCTACTTCTTGTCATTATTATTATATATGAAGAAGAAGCTCATTGAAATAATAAATATTTTAATAGAAGATTTATTTACGATGTTGGAATAGTTGTTGGAAATATATGTAGTCATCCTCATAATGATTAAGGAGGTAGAAACATGCATGCACAAGCTCTACAAAATTTATCAATGTTTAGGATCTTCATCTCTTTTAATCTTCATGCTAGTGGTTTCCCTTTAATAGATAACTAAGTTTGATATGTTTAAGGATACAAAAAATTATATTAGTGTTAATGAATCAGTTTACAAAGAAGTATACTGGTAGTTGCTAGAACAAAGTATCTAACCCTTAAATATTGATTTGTTATTAAAATATAATTGTACTTGGAGTAGGTTGTAGTTTTATAAAGGTACAAGAACAATACAATGGGTGAAAACACTAAGATTATTCCAACATTACAAGAACAATAAAGGTACAAGAACAAAGTATCTAACCAAAATTACGCAACAAGATTATTCCTATCTATTATTCTAAGAATTTTGAATGAGTTTACATCTAGGTTCTTAATCTCCATTAAAGATGAATTTTTAGGTTTCTCCATCTTAGAACATGGTATTACTTAGGGTAGTTAAACAAAAAACCAAGTGTGATACCTTTTTTTTTATACCATGGTTGTATGTGAGTGAAAATTCAATGATGAAACTTAATCAAGGATCAATCTAAGTATAAGTCACTACAAACAAAATGTTGAAACCGATAAAATAATGAGGGAATGTAATATGACTCTAATATTGATTGATCCACATCAATGGGGTCTATAGTTATACAAAGGATGACTCCCTAGTTGTAAAATAAAATAGGGAACAATCTAGCATTTCTCCAGTATATGTAATATAATAGTACATAAATGAATAGATAAATATCTATCTATATAATTCAAATGCAAATAAATAATAAAATATAAATGACTTATGCAACAAAGTTGATGTTGGCAATTTTGGGTACCTTGGGTACATTGCCTTTGCTCAAGTTTAGATGTTGTCATTGATGTCAAAGAAGTTCTTGAAGCAATTTGATTTGATGTCAAAGAATGTGTTTTGAGGAAGGTTTCAGTTTGGACAGTGAGTTTCCAAGAAGATCAGAGTAGCCCGATTGCAAAAGGTCAAGAAAAATACAAGTTAGAAAAAGTATGCGAAAGGTTGGAAAAACTCGTCACGATTTCGCGACATGTTTGAGGAGAGAGAAAGTGCTGGCAAAACTGTCAGATTTCGCGACATGTTTGAGGAGAGAGAAAGTTCTAGCAAAACTGTCACGATTTCGCGACATGTTTGAGGAAATAGAAGAAGCTGGCAAAACTATCACGATTTTGCGACATGTTGGAAGAAAGAGAAGAAGCTGGCAAAACTATCACGATTTCGTGACATGTTGGCAAAGAAGAAGAGCAACATGGAAAGTGTCACGATTTCGTGACATGTCGCATTTTCGTGACTCGAAAAGTGCAGGAAGGCAGAGAAAGAAAAGTGTCACGATTTCGCAACACATTGCCAAGAAAGTTGTTCAGATGAGAAAGTGTCGTGATTTCACGACATGTTGTAGGAGAGAGATTCCGAAAGGAAAAGTGTCGCAATTTCGCAACATGCAGCAAAAGGAATATTTTGAAACAAGAAGCGTCGCGATTTCGCGACAGGCTACAAAGAAGTTGTACGAATGAAGAAAATGTCGTGATTTCACGATAGGTTGAGATGGCAGTATTGAGTTTCAGGAAGTGTCATGATTTCATGACAGGTTGAAGAGAAATCTTGCGAATGCAGAAAGTGTCACGATTTCGTGACAGGTTGAGTTGGCAGCGTTTAGTTGGAGAAAGTGTCACGATTTCATGATAGAAACTGGAAGCAGGTTTTCTATAGGAGAAGTGTCATGATTTCACGATAGAAGCAGAGAGGAAGGCTTTGTAGACAAAAGCATCACGATTTCGTGACATGTTCCAGTTTCACGGGCATATGGCAGAAAAGAGCTTAAGGCAGCGAAAGCGTCGCGATTTCGTGACATGTTTCGTTTTCGCTGGTGCAAGCCGAGAAAAGGTTGAAGAAGCAAGAAGGGTCACGATTTCATGACAGAGTTATAGTTGATGTCAGCAGAAGCAGATGTGTCACGATTTCATGACAAAAGTGAAGAAGAAGGCTTTGAAGTCTAAAGCGTCACGATTTCACGACAGGAGTGAAGATGACGTCAGCAAAAGTCAGAAGTGTCATGATTTCATGACAAGCACGTTGTCAAGGTAGACAAAGGAAAAAAGTGTCACGATTTCATGACAACAAGCAATAGAAGGTGTACGACAGGAAAAGGTGTCGCGATATCGTGACATGTTGTAGTTTCACGACAGAAGCTACAGGAGAGTTGCAGAGGCGATTGAAGCCGACAGAGTTAAATCTAGGCCGACGATGCTTAGGGTTTTGCAGCCGATGATCTTTAGGGTAATAGCCGACTAAAGATTA
Source organism: Wollemia nobilis (assembly GCA_028583015.1). Taxonomy (NCBI): domain Eukaryota; kingdom Viridiplantae; phylum Streptophyta; class Pinopsida; order Araucariales; family Araucariaceae; genus Wollemia; species Wollemia nobilis. The sequence goes on along the minus strand of JAQPPZ010003563.1, from coordinate 4,603,892 downwards.
AGTTTTTGATCATGAATTTATGCTATAAAAGGAGGACTATTTTGAGATTGAATGAATTGAATGCGTGTATCGAACTTGTGCAAGTGAAGTCCGTAGTGCACAGAGAGCGAGTCAAGTCGATTTGAGTGAAGTGTGCGAGATGCAGCCATAACAACGCAGATAGCATAGAAGTGGCGAGTTGATGCGTAGAATGAGGAGTTCAATCATAGAGTGTTGAAGTGCTACTGTATTTGTGAAGAAAGAGCAAAAGTTGGAATTCGATCAAGGGTGGTTGTGATTGCGGCTGTGTTTTGCGTAGAATAGATTTGTGCTAGATCGAAGGATTGCATTTAGTGCAAATTCGAGGACCAGCTTTGAGGTGATAGAGTTGAGGACAGAGGTCTCCAGCCAAAGTAGGGAAGACAGGTGTCTTCTATGGATAGAGTTCCATTTGCTAAGGGCTGTAGAGGTAGAGGTCTTCTAGAGGATCACTAGTCAGAGTAGAGCAAGGGGAAGGTATCTCCTTTGGGTTGGTGCCCATAAACATTGTAATCGGGAAAGGTATTCCCAGAGGTTGAATTGATAAAATTTAGAGAAAAATTTTATCCGTGGAGTAGCCCACATTGGGTGAACCACGTAAATTGTTGTGTCACTTTGTGGATGGTTTTGTGCATTGCTTTGATATTGCTTTGGATATATTGCTTTACTATTTTGAAGTATAAAGGAAAAAGTAAAAAGAGGTCTTATACTGTTCACCCCCCCTCTTAGTATAAGCTTGTGTTCTTCAATTGGTATCAGAGCGGGTGCCTTTGGAAAGTTTAACAGCTTGAAGGAAGATCTTACAAGAACACAAATGGCAAGGAAAGGCAAAAGCAAAACCATAAGACACAAGAAGAAGAAAACTCACATGGTCATGAAAGAAAATGAAGATGATCTCAATGTTGCTATTTTAGGAATGGAAATAGATTCAAGAGATGAATCAAACAGTGGAGAACAAACCAGATTAATAAAGTTTTGCACCAGATGTGGGAAGACCGGTCACTTTGTAGCTGATTGCTCACAAGGAAGAGAATGTTTTGTTTGTGGTCAACTCGGTCATAATGAACGTCAGTGCCATGGGTTTAGTAGCAGTGAAGATGAAGATGATCTGTTCAAAATCGGTGAAGAAACAGATTCAGAATAGGAATGTGATGAAGAAGGAAGTGATGCAAAAGCAAATTGGAAACATAAACTAATTTCAGCTATGAGTAAAAAGGTTGAGGATGTAGAAGATATAATCACCAGTTTGGAAGTACAAACAGAAGATTACAAGAAAATTTTTGAAGATCTCGAAGTGCAATTAACCAAGAAAATAGAGTATTGCAGTAAGCTAGAAAAAGAAATTGACGGTTTAAGAATGCAGACAGAAGAAATGAGTAATAAAGTCCATATATGCAGCAAACATGAAAAGGAATCTAACAAAGTTGTTAGCAATTTGAAGCTGCAAATAGAAGAGTCCAAAAGGAATGAAGAAACTCTCAGGTCTCAGATCAATGAGAAAGAGACTGTTTGCTGCAAACAAGAAAAAGAGATTGTTTCTTTGAAGAAACAACTAGAAGAGGCCAATACAAATCTTAAAATCAAAGATGATCTTATAGAAAGTTTTGAATTTTCTATGACTAAAACACAAGAACTCAAGAATGAGTTAGAGTCTAAGATTCTTCAGTATAATGAGTTGGAACAAAAAATGGCTTCTTTAGAAGTGGAAACTAAAGAGTACAAGGATAAGCTATACAGGTTTCAAGATAGCTCCAAAAAAGTTAAATCTCTCATCAAAGGTCAAATAAAGACAATAGATAAAACAGTCCTCAGTTTTGTTGAGCCGCACAAGGAACAGGATGGGGAATCTAGCAAGAAATTTCAAAAGGAAGAGAGTTCTGATGAAGAAAATACTTCATATCATGAGTCCGTGAGTGATAGATGCGCAGGAACAGAAAATAAAATTCAGATTGAGAAGAAGTTTTCGGGACCCAAGAGGTCGAATAAAAGAAAATTTCATGGCAGATGTTTTGCATGTCACAGGTTTGGTCACATGGCTGTACATTGCATGGCTCAAGTGAAGAAGGTAAATGACAGTTTTAGAAGTGGTAATCTCTTTCATGGGTATTGCTACTCTTGTAATCAGTTTGGGCATAAGGTAATTTTTTGCAAAGCAAATAACAGGTACACCGTTAGTTAGAACAGGTGGATTCAAAGAACAGATATGACTAAAAGAAATTACAGTGTTATTTGTTATAAATGCAACAATGCAGGTCACACAGCTAGACAGTGCAAAGCTAAAATGCCAAGGTACAGGAACAAGAAAAGTGGTATGAACAGGTCCGTGGATCAAGGCATGGATAAGAACAGGAATGATAATAGAAACAAGAACAGTAGTATGAACAGGTCCGAGGATCAAAATAGTAACAAGAATATGGACAAAGAGTTCAAGAGAAGGCCCGACAAGGAAGTCATAGACATTGATGATGATTAGTGCCTAATGGGAGATTTACTCCCAACCCTATTTTAATCACCTCATCAGGAGGTGGGGGAGGGACTAAGCTAAGAGGCTCATTCTTAGTCCCAATCCCCAAAGGTGACCCTTTGCCATTGATGACAAAGGGGGAGAGATATGAGTAAGGGGGAGAGATATGAGTAAGAGAAGAGCTTCAAGTCAGGGGGAGCAAAACTTCAAAGGGGGATTCTCAGTTTTTGGATCAACAGGTTTCAGTTTTGGCTCTTAAGATGTGTTTCAGTAAAAGGTTTGCCATCAATGACAAAGGGGGAGATTGTTGGCAATTTTGGGTACCTTGGGTACATTGCCTTTGCTCAAGTTTAGATGTTGTCATTGATGTCAAAGAAGTTCTTGAAGCAATTTGATTTGATGTCAAAGAATGTGTTTTGATGAAGGTTTCAGTTTGGACAATGAGTTTCCAAGAAGATCAGAGTAGCCCAGTTGCAAAAGGTCAAGAAAAAGACAAGTAAGAAAAAGTATGCAGGCGGTTGGAAAAATTGTCACGATTTCGCGACATGTTTGAGGAGAGAGAAAGTGTTGGCAAAACTGTCGTGATTTCGCGACATGTTTGAGGAGAGAGAAAGTGTTGGCAAAACTATCACGATTTCGTGACATGTTTGAGGAAAGAGAAGAAGTTGGCAAAACTGTCACGATTTCGCGACATGCTGGAAGAAAGAGAAGAAGCTGGCAAAACTATCACGATTTCGCGACATGTTGGCAGAGAAGAAGAGCAAGATGGAAAGTGTCACGATTTCGTGACATGTCGCATTTTCACGACTCGAAAAGTGCAGGAAGGCAGAGAAAGAAAAGTGTCACGATTTCACGACACATTGCCAGGAAAGTTGTTCGGACGAGAAAGTGTCACGATTTCACGACATGTTGCAAGAGAGAGAGTCCGAAAGGAAAAGTGTCACGATTTCGCGACATGCAGCAAAAGGAAGAGTCTAAAACAAGAAGCGTCGCGATTTTACGACAGGCTACAAAGAAGTTGTACGGATGAAGAAAGTGTCACGATTTCGCGACAGGTTGAGATGGCAGTATTGAGTTGTAGGAAGTGTCATGATTTCACGACAGGTTGAAGAGAAAGCTTGCGAATGCAAAAAGTGTCACGATTTCATGACAGGTTGAGTTGGCAGTGTTCAATTGGAGAAAGTGTCACGATTTCATGACAGAAACTGGAAGCAGGTCTTCTATAGGAGAAGTGTCACGATTTCACGACAGAAGCAGAGAGGAAGGCTTTGTAGACAAAAGCGTCATGATTTCGTGACATGTTCCAGTTTCACGGGCATATGGCAGAAAAGAGCTTAAGGCAGCGAAAGCGTCACGATTTCGTGACATGTTCCATTTTCGCTGGTGCAAGCCGAGAAAAGGTTGAAGAAGCAAGAAGGGTCACGATTTCATGATAGAGTTGCAGTTGACGTCAGCAAAAGCAGATGTGTCATGATTTCATGACAAAAGTGGAGAAGAAGGCTTTGAAGTCTAAAGCGTCATGATTTCACGACAGGAGTGAAGATGACGTCAGCAAAAGTCAGAAGTGTCACGATTTCGCGACAAGCACGTTGTCAAGGCAGACAAAGGCAAAAAGTGTCACGATTTCGTGACAACAAGCAATAGAAGGTGTACGACAGGCAAAGGTGTCGCGATATCGCGACATGTTGTAGTTTCGCGACGAAGCTACAGGAGAGTTGCAGAGGTGATTGAAGCCGACAGAGTTAAATCTGGGCCGATGATGCTTAGGGTTTTGTAGCCGATGATCTTTAGGGTAATAGCCGACTAAAGATTAAGTTTTTGATCATGAATTTATGCTATAAAAGGAGGACTATTTTGAGATTGAATGAATCGAATGCGTGTATCGAACTTGCGCAAGTGAAGTCCACGATGCACAGAGAGCGAGTCAAGTCGATTCGAGTGAAGTGTGCGAGATGCAGCCATAACAACACAAATAGCATAGAAGTGGCGAGTTGATGCGCAGAATGAGGAGTTCAATCGTAGAGTGTTGAAGTGCTGCTGTATTTGCGAAGAAAGAGCAAAAGTTGGAATTCGATCAAGGGCGGCTGTGATTGCGGCTGTGTTTTGCGTAGAACAGATTTGTGTTTCATGTTCTTAGGAAAAGCATATTACATCTATCTTTTTCTTTTGAGATTTGAGATTGAGATTGAGAGTTAAGTATAGAACATATTGAGTCTCTAACAATTCTCTTTATGTTTCTATGAGGTTAATGAATCACATTGAGTCTCTAACAATTCTCTTTGTGAGTTCATGCTAAGCAAGTTTTCTTTGTGAGCTTGTTGAGGTTTTGGACAGATTCCAGTGGGGATGTGTGAGCAGGTTTTGGACAAGTCATTGAGAGGGCTTGTTGGACAGCATTGAGCAAGCTTTTGTTGAAGCTTGTGGAACAGTTTGGACAGGTTCTAAGTGAGAACTTGCAAAGCAGATCTGAGACAAGTCTTGAAGACTTGGTTGAAGATCAAGCCAGCATTAGTGCAAGCTGGTGAACCATTTCTGTGAACCAGATTTGAGGACCAGTTGAGGACAGAGATTGATGCAGAGTTGAGGACAGATTTGTGCCAGATCGAAGGACTGTGTTTGGTGCAAACCAGAGAAAGAGGACATTTGTGCTAGATCGAAGGACTGCGTTTAGTGCAAATTCGAGGACCAGCTTTGAGGTGATAGAGTTGAGGACAGAGGTCTCCAGCCAGAGTAGGGAAGACAGGTGTCTTCTATGGATAGAGTTCCATTTGCTAAGGGTCTGTAGAGGCAGAGGTCTTCTAGAGGATCACCAGAAGAGTAGAGCAAGGGGAAGGTATCTCCTTTGGGTTGGTGCCCATAAACATTGTAATCGGGAAAGGTATTCCCAGAGGTTGAATTGATAAAATTTAGAGAAAATTTTTATCCGTGGAGTAGCCCACATTGGGTGAACCACGTAAATTGTTGTGTCACTTTGTGGATGGTTTTGTGCATTGCTTTGATATTGCTTTGGATATATTGCTTTACTATTTTGAAGTATAAAGGAAAAAGTAAAAAGAGGTCTTATACTGTTCACCCCCCCCTCTCAGTATAAGCTTGTGTTCTTCAATTGGTATCAAAGCGTGTGCCTTCGGAAAGTTTAACAACTTGAAGGAAGATCTTACAAGAACACAAATGGCAAGGAAAGGCAAAAGCAAAACCATAAGACACAAGAAGAAGAAAACTCACATGGTCATGAAAGAAAATGAAGATGATCTCAATGTTGCTATTTTGGGAGGAAGAATGGAAATAGATTCAAGAGATGAATCAAACAAGTGGAGAACAAGCCAGATTAATAAAGTTTTGCACCAGATGTGGGAAGACCGGTCACTTTGCAGCTGATTGCTCACAAGGAAGAGAATGTTTTGTTTGTGGTCAACTCGGTCATAATGAACATCAGTGCCATGGGTTTAGTAGCAGTGAAGATGAAGATGATCCATTCAAAATCGGTGAAGAAACAGATTCAGAACAGGAATGTGATGAAGAAGGAAGTGATGCAAAAGCAAATTGGAAACAAAAACTAATTTCAGCTCTGAGTAAAAAGGTTGAGGATGCAGAAGATATAATCACCAGTTTGAAAGTACAAACAGAAGATTACAAGAAAATTTTTGAAGATCTCGAAATGCAATTAACTAGGAAAATAGAGTATTGTAGTAAGCTAGAAAAAGAAATTGACGGTTTAAGAATGCAGACAGAAGAAATGAGTAATAAAGTCGATATATGCAGCAAACATGAAGAGGAATCTAACAAAGTTGTTAGCAATTTGAAGCTACAAATAGAAGAGTCCAAAAGGAGTGAAGAAACTCTCAGGTCTCAGATCAATGAGAAAGAGACTGTTTGCTGCAAACAAGAAAAAGAGATTGTTTCTTTGAAGAAACAACTAGAAGAGGCCAATACAAATCTTAAAATCAAAGATGATCTTACAGAAAGTCTTGACTTTTCTATGACTAAGACACAAGAACTCAAGGACGAGTTAGAGTCTAAGATTCTTCAGTATAATGAGTTGGAACAGAAAATGGCTTCTTTAGAAGTGGAAACTAAAGAGTACAAGGATAAGCTATATAGGTTTCAAGATAGCTCCAAAAAGGTTAAATCTCTCATCAAAGGTCAAAGAAAGACAACAGATAAAACAGGCCTCGATTTTGTTGAGCCGCACAAGGAACAGGTTGGGGAATCTAGCAAGAAATTTCAAAAGGAAGAGAGTTCTGATGAAGAAAATACTTCAGATCATGAGTCCGTGAGTGATAGATGTGCACGAACAAAAAACAAAATTCAGATTGAGAAGAAGAAGTTTTCGGGACCCAAGAGGTCGAATAAAAGAAAATTTCACGACAGATGTTTTGCGTGTCACAGGTTTGGTCACATGGCTATACATTGCATGGCTCAAGTGAAGAAGGTAAATGACAGTTTTAGAAGTGGTAATCTCTTTCATGGGTATTGCTACTATTGTAATCAGTTTGGGCATAAGGCATTTTTTTGCAAAGCAAATAACAGGTACACCGTTAGTCATAACAGGTGGATTTAGATAACAAATATGACTAAAAGAAATTACAGTGTTATTTGTTATAAATGCAACAATGCAGGTCACACAGCTAGACAGTGCAGAGCTGAAATGCCAAGGTACAGGAACAAGAAAAGTGGTATGAACAGGTCCGTGGATCAAGGCATGGATAAGAACAGGAATGATAACAGAAACAGGAACAGTAGTATGAACAGGTCTGAGGATCAAAATAGTAACAAGAATATGGACAAAGAGTTCAAGAGAAGGCCCGAAAAGGAAGTCATAGACACTGATGATGATCAGTGCCTAATGGGAGATTTACTCCCAACCCTATTTTAATCACCTCATCAGGAGGTAGGGGAGGGACTAAGCTAAGAGGCTCATTCTTAGTCCCAAGCCCCAAAGGTGACCCTTTGCCATTGATGACAAAGAGGGAGAGATATGAGTAAGAGAAGAGCTTCAAGTCAGGGGGAGCAAAACTTCAAAGGGGGATTCTCAGTTGTTGGATCAGCAGGTTTCAGTTTTGGCTCTTAAGATGTGTTTTAGTAAAAGGTTTGCCATCAATGACAAAGGGGGAGATTGTTGGCAATTTTGGGTACCTTGGGTACATTGCCTTTGCTCAAGTGTAGATGTTGTCATTGATGTCAAAGAAGTTCTTGAAGCAATTTGATTTGATGTCAAAGAATGTGTTTTGATGAAGGTTTCAGTTTGGACAGTGAGTTTCCAAGAAGATCAGAGTAGCCCAGTTGCAAAAGGTCAAGAAAAAGACAAGTAAGAAAAAGTATGCAGGCAGCTGGAAAAACTGTCACGATTTCGTGACATGTTTGAGGAGAGAGAAAGTGCTGGCAAAACTATCACGATTTCGCGACATGTTTGAGGAGAGAGAAAGTGCTGGCAAAACTGTCGCGATTTCGTGACATGTTTGAGGAAAGAGAAGAAGCTGGCAAAACTTTCACGATTTTGCGACATGTTGGAAGAAAGAGAAGAAGCTAGCAAAACTGTCACGATTTCGCGACATGTTGGCAGAGAAGAAGAGCAAGATGGAAAGTGTCACGATTTCACGACATGTCGCATTTTCGCGACTCGAAAAGTGCAGGAAGGCAGAGAAAGAAAAGTGTCACGATTTCGCGACACATTGCCAGGAAAGTTGTTCGGACGAGAAAGTGTCACGATTTCACGACATGTTGCAGGAGAGAGAGTCCGAAAGGAAAAGTGTCACGATTTCATGACATGTAGCAAAAGGAAGAGTCTGAAACAAGAAGCGTCACGATTTCGTGACAGGCTACAAAGAAGTTGTACGGATGAAGAAAGTGTCACGATTTCGCGACAGGTTGAGATGGAAGTATTGAGTTGCAGGAAGTGTCACGATTTCATGACAGGTTGAAGAGAAAGCTTGCGAATGCAGAAAGTGTCACGATTTTGCGACAGGTTGAGTTGGCAGCGTTCAGTTGGAGAAAGTGTCACGATTTCGTGACAGAAACTAGAAGCATGTCTTCTATAGGAGAAGTGTCACGATTTCACGACAAAAGCAGAGAGGAAGGCTTTGTAGACAAAAGCGTCACGATTTCGTGACATGTTCCAGTTTTGTGGGCATATGGCAGAAAAGAGCTTAAGGCAGTGAAAGCGTCACGATTTCGTGACATGTTCTATTTTCACTGGTGCAAGCCGAGAAAAGGTTGAAGAAGCAAGAAGGGTCGCGATTTCATGACAGAGTTGCAGTTGACGTCAGCAGAAGTAGATGTGTCACGATTTCGTGACAAAAGCAGAGAAGAAGGCTTTGAAGTCTAAAGCATCACGATTTCATGATAGGAGTGAAGATGACGTCAACAAAAGTCAGAAGTGTCACGATTTCGTGACAAGCACATTGTCAAGGCAGACAAAGGCAAAAAGTGTCACGATTTCGTGACAGCAAGCAATAGAAGGTGTACGGCAGGCAAAGGTGTCGCGATATCACGACATGTTGTAGTTTCATGGCAAAAGCTACAGGAGAGTTGCAGAGGCGGTTGAAGCCGACAGAGTTAAATCTGGGCCGACGATGCTTAGGGTTTTGCAACCGACGATCTTTAGGGTAACAGCCGACTAAAGATTAAGTTTTTGATCATGAATTTATGCTATAAAAGGAGGACTATTTTGAGATTGAATGAATCGAATGCATGTATCGAACTTGCGCAAGTGAAGTCCATGGTGCATAGAGAGCGAGTCAAGTCGATTCGAGCGAAGTGTGCGAGATGCAGCCATAACAGCACAGATAGCGCAGAAGTGGCGAGTTGATGCGCAGAATGAGGAGTTCAATCGTAGAGTGTTGAAGTGCTATTGTATTTGCGAAGAAAGAGCAAAAGTTGGAATTCGATCAAGGGCGGCTGTGATTGCGGTTGTGTTTTGTGCATAAACATATTTGTGTTTCATGTTCTTAGGAAAAGCATATTACATCTATCTTTTTCTTTTGAGATTTGAGATTGAGATTGAGAGTTAAGTATAGAACATATTGAGTCTCTAACAATTCTCTTTATGTTTCTATGAGGTTAATGAATCACATTGAGTCTCTAACAATTCTCTTTGTGAGTTCATGCTAAGCAAGTTTTCTTTGTGAGCTTGCTGAGGTTTTGGACAGATTCCAGTGGGGATGTGTGAGCAGGTTTTGGACAAGTCATTGAGAGGGCTTGTTGGACAACATTGAGCAAGCTTTTGTTGAAGCTTGTGGAACAGTTTGGACAGGTTCTAAGTGAGAACTTGCAAAGCAGATCTGAGACAAGTCTTGAAGACTTGGTTGAAGATCAAGCCAGCATTAGTGCAAGTTGGTGAACCATTTTTGTGAACCAGATTTGAGGACCAGTTGAGGACAGAGATTGATGCAGAGTTGAGGACAGATTTGTGCCAGACCGAAGGACTGTGTTTGGTGCAGACCAGAGAAAGAGGACATTTGTGCTAGACCGAAGGACTACGTTTAGTGCAAATTCGAGGACCAGCTTTGAGGTGATAGAGTTGAGGACAGAGGTCTCCAGCCAGAGCAGGGAAGACAGGTGTCTTCTGTGGATAGAGTTCCATTTGCTAAGGGCTACAGAGGCAGAGGTCTTCTAGAGGATCACCAGTCAGAGCAGAGCAAGGGGAAGGTATCTCCTTTGGGTTGGTGCCCATAAACATTGTAATCGGGAAAGGTATTCCCAGAGGTTGAATTGATAAAATTTAGAGAAAAATTTTATCCGTGGAGTAGCCCACATTGGGTGAACCACGTAAATTGTTGTGTCACTTTGTGGATGGTTTTGTGCATTGCTTTGATATTGCTTTGGATATATTGCTTTACTATTTTGAAGTATAAAGGAAAAAGTAAAAAGAGGTCTTATACTGTTCACCCCCCCTCTCAGTATAAGCTTGTGTTCTTCAGTTGAAAACAACATTAAGTTTAGGTTATAGGTACAAGTGTTAGGTTACAATGTGCACTAAACAATGGGGCTAGGTCTTGATGTAAAAAAAATCATATAGGAACTGAACAAATATTTAGAAAATAACTAGTTGTTTTCTTGGTATATATGTAACATGTACATGATAGTTAGAAAATAAATATGAATATATAATTTTTCCTATTTCAATTGGACAAGTAGTTTAGGAAAATAATTGTAGAACTATTCACTTGCCTTCTTGTATGAAATCAGGTGGCAAGATGTCTGGCAGTCAAAATTGTAATTGTTAATTAACTGCTACATTGGACACATGGAATATCTACTACATGTATGCTAACATATAAAATTAATACTATGCATTGGTTTTAGATATCACTTTGTATTATTTTATCCTTGACACCATAAGTGTTGGTGTCAATTCTAGGTTGGCATTGATGTCATTAAGGAAGTTGGTGTCAAATATAGTATTGACACCACCTTAAATTATCCCATTATATTATTATATGATAAGTTCAAATGGGAACCAATATAAAATATTGTATTTTCTTGATATTTAGGATATGCATAACATAATGGTTGATGAGGATTCAAGTGATCCCTCCCTTACTTAGGTCATTTAATACCCCTTGTAAAAATAAATTACAAGAAAGGAGATCTCAAAAATAGGTTGATATAGACTATCATAAGGGGAACTAGCAAAGAAACCAAAGTCTAGTGTTATAAGAAAAAATATTATTTAGAAGGAAATAGGAGAGTTATGGAAGGTGTTGAGATAACATTGTTTTTTTTCTTAATTTTACATGGTGGAATATGTAGCCGCAATGAATCTAGGCATGTTTTCTAGCTTTTTATGACCACCACGATATTCTGCATTGTTCACCCCAAAAGCTGCCACACATATATCTGCACAGTCCACCCCTATAACCACCATGCCATGATCATTTTAAATATTTTATGCTATTGAAAGCACCAAGAAATGGATAAGCGTTCAGTATGGTGAGGCCCGAGATTTGAACCTTGGCCCTCCACACCCCTTATGGGATTTGGGGGAACTAATTGGTCTACACCTCGAATATGTTGAGATAATATTGTTAAATATGCAATAATAATTAATTCTAATTATAAGAGGTATTAATATCTACATAAATATATACAAGGTTGAGTTAATGTGAATAATAAAATAATCAATTCTTTAATATAGAGGTTTCTTTTTTCATAGTAGTGATTTATAGGTAAAGAATAATGAGGATGGGATAATTATAATGAATAATATGAGGGAATAAGTTGAATCTTGTCTTTCTCGTGGTGTGGGAAAAAATCATCCTAAGTCAATATCCTAAATATAAAATAGGGTTTGGGCATAAGGTTGCAAGATAAATTGCGTAAATATTGGCATACCAAGAATAAAAAAATATTATGATATATTGACTAGAGGGTGATTCAAGAGGGATAGAATCAGATTGAGAAAATGTGTAAAAAGTGAAAGAAAATGCATGATGTCATCAAGAGGAAGCTAAGACTTGAAAATATTAGAGGTAAGAAATCAAATAAATTCACTAATTACATAATTATTAATTCTTGTACCCCTTCTAGGAGGAAGAAAAATAAATATGTTGGAGTGGAAAAACAAGATATGTATGCCTATAGGAATACAAAGTCACATCACTCGCTCAAGTACAGGAAAACCTCTCATAATTTCTAATAATTGTACACCCATTTTTTGAGGTTCACCATAGACTAAAATACTAGAAATCCATTTACTTAAGGAAAATCTTATATTTTATAACATCATATATAGTTAATTGACAATTTTACTATAGGCATAAAATTATCTTAATGAGTGAATGACCCAATGAGTACGATAGATTTTTGAATAAATATTAAGAAAGGGATCATTACCTCCGTTCAAGGAATAGAACAACAAATTTGGAAGAACTAACATATTGCAATTAAAATACTTTGGGTGACAAGGTGGAATATAATATGGTCTAAAACAATATGTATATGTTGTCAAATTTTGAAGTTATAAATAACCCCGTATACAAAAAACTTGTAATAAATAAAACATCTTCACCTATGTATAAACCTCATTAAACTTCCTTGATTTTTGTCTTGGTTGGGTGGTGAGTGGTGGGTACACTTAAGGTCAAGGTTTTAATTCCTATTAACACTCCATAGTACCCATATTGGTCCTAGGTCCTTGTCCACATACATCACCCAAACATATATTATATATTTCAAATTTAAAAAGAATAATAATGTAAAAATATCTCTAAAAAAACACATTGTACTTTTATAATTCTAAAATAAAAAACAAATCGACACTACAATCTAAAAAAAATATGAAAAATAATATAAGATCACTTTAAAGGATAGCAAAGGGATCCTAATTGATGTTTTCAGTGAGTTTCTAGGCTCTATGACGAGTCATTAAGTATAAGACAAAGTAGCTTTGGCTAGAGAAAAAATGGCAAGCAATTGGTTGTAAGCCTAGTGATGGATTTCTAGTAGAAAGTCTTGTCATTGGCTATCATTTACAATGTGGAAAATGTAATGGTAGTCTGCTTAAGATGCCTATTGATGGATATTAGGCATGTGGACTACCCCATATAGACACATTGTGACCACATCAAATACCTAGGTAGACCACCTGAGTGTAATGATCAAAAATTTGTAGGAATATGAGAAAGATTTTGAGGGCATAAAATTGTTGGACATTTTAAGTCCCTAAGCTGAAATGTTGTCATTGATGTCAATAGAGCAATAAATGTCAAAAGGATATATGAAGGGTTTTGTGAAAACCAAGGTAGGGAAAACTAAATGTTTTATTTAAAACCATGGACAACAGATTTGATCTGGTTTTTTCTTAAAACCCACATTGGGCTTCAATTTTGTCGAAAAATGTGCCTCGGTGATGGAGTTATTTGAGTTTTAATGTTTGGTTTAAATTTTAATTATTTAAAATTTAAATTCAAATTTAAATGGAAATTTTTCCACCGACGTCATCATGTAAATACAATTTTAATATTTCCACAGACATCTTCACAGTGTTATTAAACACTATATAAAGTGGTGGCAATTAAACCAAATAATCATCCTTGCTCTCGTGTGTTAACTGCCTTGAAATTCGAAAGAGCTCATGTGAATTGTTGAAAAGTAAGCAGAGAAGAAAGCGCAGTGATTTGGAAATCTCAAATGTGGTATGAGGCATGAAGCATTGGTGTATAAATTTTTCTAAGACTGTGGGTAGCGCAAATATCAGAAATCGAATCCCCTTGACGACATCATGTGGGAAGTGCTTTGGTGCTTTGTCCTTTGCGGTAGGTAGAGGAATATTAAAGGCCCTTTTGGCCTTTGATTTTTCAATGAGTGCTTTGGATCAGTTGGAATCTTAGCCATGGCTAAGACACTCGCGGTGTGTGGCGGACGGAGGTTCGAATCCCCTTGATAGATATTTACGTTTTTGCCTTTAATAATTTTTATTAGCCCTAAAGTTTGGAGTTATAAGGTATTTAATGGGAATTAAATTTTATCATTAGGGTTGTGATTATTATTGCAAAATCATATTTGATTTATGTTTTATTTTTATGGAAATGGAGAATTGATTTTAGGAGAAATAAGGAGTTGTTGTTAAAGTGATTTTGAGAGATTTATTGTGGGTTATTCTTAGTAAGGGTTTTTATTAAAATAGACTTTGGTGGATGTGTTTATGAAGTTGGAGTGAAAATGGCATAAACTAAGTTATGATTTTATTGTGATTATTTAAAAGACCACTAACCCTTATTAATATTGAAAAGGAAAGTTGTGATTAAGTGTGGCAGATTTTATGGACAACTTATTGGCATCAAAAAGGTATGGGTACATTCTCTTATTGATTTTTTGTGGTGGTTGATTTTTGAAATATCATTGGAGAGAAAAGGATTGATTATAGTTTCCTTTGTGAAGATGGTTGGTTGAATGCTTCAAGGTTTTCTGATTTATGAGTTGTATTTAAACCTTGTTTCATTAGCATTGTTGTTGAAGCCCATTGATGATGAAATGAACTTGAACATGAGCTAGAAAAGAACATGAGTATCATTGTTATGTGAGACTTGAGATAAAGCATTGTTGGAAACATTTTGAGTTGGTTGATACATGCTTGAACTAGGGTTTGTGAGAAAGGGTTGTTCCTTGATGTGATTGGTTGAGTTGAGTTGGTTAAGACTAGTCAAGTGGATGTGTGAAATGGTTGTCCAAGTTACATAAAACAAACTATTCTATATTCTGATTTAAGTTGAGATTGAGATTGAAGAATAAGACATATTGAGTCTAAAACTTCTCTCTATGCTTCTATTGAGTTGAGATTGGTATTTGAGTATAGAACATATAGAGTCTCTAACAATTATCTTTATGCTTCTATGATATTGATTTGAGTTGAGATTGAGATTTAAGAATAGGACATATTGAGTCTCTAACAATTCTCTTTATGCTTCTATTAAGTTGAGATTGGTATTTGAGTATAGAACATATAGAGTCTCTAAAAATTCTCTTTATGCTTCTATGAGATTGAATTGAGATATTGATTGTACTTTGAGCTTAGAACATATTGAGTCTCTAACAATTATATTTATGATTCTATGAGATTGAATAAGTTATGTGTGAGCTTGTTAAGTAGATTTGAGACAAGTCTTTGAGAAGGCTTGTGGACTATTTTGAGTTAAGCTTTTGTGAAAGCTTGCTTGAGCAGATTTGAGCAAGTCCAAGAGAGAAATTATTGAGAATATTTGAGCAAGTCCAAGAGAAGACTTATTGAGCAGATTTGAGCAAGTCCAAGAGAGGACTTATTGAGCAGATTTGAGCAAGTCCTAGAGAGGATTTGTTGAGTAGATTTAGACAAGTTTTGTGTGAACATGTTGATAAAATTTTGAGCAGGTTCTGTGTGGTCATGTTGAGCAAATTTGAGCAGGTTCTGAGTGAACCTATTGAGAAAAATTATACTAGACCGATTGTACTGTGTTTAGTGCAAGAGATTGAGAAGAATTATGCTAGATCGACTGAACTATGTTTGGTACATTATTGCGATAGATCCTTGGAGGTGACAGAGTATAGAGGAAAGGGTCTCAATGGATAGATATCTAGCAACCAGGACAATTGAATATAAGATCTGAGTGAGAAGTCTTCAATTGGAGAGAGATCCACCAGTCAGTGCAGCATAGAGAAATAGTCTTCTAGAATATCACTAGCCAGAGCAAAAGGGGAAAGAGTTCTCCTGTGGAAGATATCCATGAACTTGAGATTATGGGATCAACATATCCTTTGGAAAGAAGTCCATAAACATTGTAATTTGGTAAGGATTCCCAAGATATTAATTGAGAAAGTTTTAGTAAAATTGTTTCTCTATGGAGGTAGCCCACATTGGGTGAACCATGTTAAAATGGTGTCTATTATGTGTGTGATGCTTTATGTGATGTCTATGGTTTCATTTATGCTGATGCTTATATTTGGGAAAAAGTTTTATGTTATACTGTTCACCCCCTCTCTCAGTATAAGCACATGTTTTTCAATTGGTATCAGAGTCGGTCTCTCCACAAAAAGTTTAACAACTTGGATATGGATCCATCAGTATCACACATGTTCTCAAGGAGTGAAGAAAGTATAGACTTTGAAGAAGTGATCTCCAAGTGTCTCCAATATCTTGAAAGGATTCAAGAAGAGAATGCACAACTAAGGGAACAAATTTGATATTTTGAATCAACAAGAATTGAGCTTTTGCAAAGGATAATAGAACTCAAAATGGAAGTGAAATAAAGAAGAGAAATTGAACATCAATTAAGAGATATGTTGGAAGCCAAAGAAGGAGGACTTGAGAGAGTGGTAGCAGAAATCGTTATGTTAAAATGTAGAAATAAAATAAACAAGAGATTAAGTCAGCAAGAGGGAGAAACCTCAAGCAAAAATAAGGTACCCCACCATATCTCCAAAAAATAATATCACAAAGGAAAGAATATCAGATTGAGTCCTCATCAAAATAGGTTACAAAATTTCTTCCATGGACATTGTTTCTCTTGCAATAAATATGGTCATAAAGTTGTGCATTGCATTAATAGAGACTATGATAGTAGTAGTATGGATTCTATTGTATCATATATGGATGATGATGTTGAGTGCTACAAATGCAATAAATTTGGGCATATAGCTAGAATATGCAATCTAGAAAATTCTAAGTCTAGTAGAAAGACCACAACTCAAACTACTAGGAAAGAAGAAAAAGGAAAAGGAAAACTAATATATTTGCTATTTCAAATAACATTGCATGCTCAGGATAAAGAAGAGAAATGGTTTCTATATAGTGGGTTCTATAGAAACATGACGAAAGAAAAAGAAAAAATTATAACTTTGAAAGAAGGAAATAGAGGGTCAGTAAACTTTGGGGACAATGGTTCAACAAAAATCAGTGGAAAAGGAACTCTAAGTATAGGCAATGGAAAAGCAAAAGCTGAAAATGTTCTATATGTGGAAGGCTTGAAACAAAATTTCTTGAGCATTAGTCAAATTTGTGATCAAGGTCATATGGTTGAAGAACACAAGCTTATACTGAGAGGGGGGGTGAACAGTATAAGACCACTTTTAACTTTATCTATCAATATAGCTTTCAAACGATTAATATGCAGAATAAATATAACAGTAATAACAACAGTAAAACAATGCACAAAATGCAATCCACAAAGAGACACAACAATTTACGTGGTTCACCCAAGGTGGGCTACTCCACGGATAAAACTTTTCTTCTAAAAGTTGTATCAAAGTCCTCTGGGAATCCTTCTCGATTACAATGTTTATGAGCCTCAGCTCAAAGGAGACACCTTCCCCTAATTCTGCTTTGGCTGGTGATCCTCTAGAAGACCTCTACCTCCTCTGCCCTTAGCAAGTGGAATTCTATCCACAGAAGACACCTGTCTTCCCTGCTCTGGCTGGAGATCTCTGTCCTCAATTCTGTCACAACAAAGCTGGTCCTCTTCTCTGCACCAAACACAGTCCTTCGGTCTGGCACAATATTGTCCTCTTCCTCTGTTCTTTTTTGCACTTGGTTGAAACCAATATTTTACTATCTGCGCAAATACAGCAGTTCTCGATCAAAAACACAGTAGCACAGATTTCGCGTATTCTACGTATACACAACAATACAGTCTTCGCAAAATATAGCAGCACTATCTTCGCAAATACAACAACACTTCCTTTGCACTCTTTGCCTAAATCACGATAGCACTGTCTTCGCAACCTCTATCTAAACACAACAGACGCTCAGGCTTCTACTTATGCACTTCTACGATCGATCTTCTCCCCGCACTCTCTCTGTGCAATTCGCACTTCGAACGCACACTTAATCGATGCCCAAACTATTCAAACATCCCTCCTTTTATAGAGTAAGATCCATGGTCATTACATCCAAACTTAGTCGGCTGTTATACTTCCACTGCGTCAGCTGCAAAACCCTGTGCTACATCGGCCCAGATTTTAACTTTGTCGGCTCAAAGTTAACTCTGTCCTCAACCGCCTCCCTGTAGCTTCTGGCATGAAACTTCAACATGTCGCGATATCGTGACACCTTTGCCCATCGTACACCTTCTATAGCTTGTTGTAGCGATATCATGACGCTTTTGCTTTTGACTGCTTCCTTTGCTCTTCTATCATGAAATCATGACACTTTTGCCTTTCGTTGACGTCATCTCACTTCTATCATGAAATCATGATGCTTTAGACTTCAAAGCCTTCTTCTCCACTTCTGTCATGAAATCGTGACACCTTTGCCTCTTGCTGACGTCATCAACAACTTTATCGTGAAATCATGACACTTTAGACTCCAAAGCCTTCTTCTCCTCGTCATGAAATCGTGACACCTTTGCCTCTTGCTGACGTCATCTGCAACTTTGTCATGAAATCGTGACACTTCTTGCTTCTTCAACCTTTTCTCGGTTTGCACTAGCGAAAATGGAACATGTCACGAAATCGTGACGCTTTCGCTGCCTTAAGCTCTTTTCTGCCAACTACTCGTGAAACTGGAGCATGTCACGAAATCACGACGCTTTCAGCCTTAAGCTCTTTTCTCCAAATGCTCGTAAAACTGGAACATGTCACGAAATCATGACGCTTTCGCCAACTGTAAGCTGCCAACTCAACCTGTCATGAAATCGTGACACTTTCTGCATCCGTACAACTTCTTTGAAACCTGTCATGAAATCATGACACTTTCGCCAATTGTACACTGTCAACTCAACTTGTCATGAAATCGTGACACTTCCTGCAACTCAACACTGCCAACTCAACTTGTCACGAAATCGTGACAGTTTTGCCTGAACTTTCTCTCTCCTCAAACATGTCATGAAATCGTGACAGTTTTTCCTGCTTCGTCTCTGCCTTCCAGCATGTCGCGAAATCATGACAGTTTTGCCAGAACTTTCTCTCTCCTAAAACATGTCGCGAAATCGTGACAGTTTTTCCAGCCGCCTGCAAACTTTTTCTAACTTATCTTTTTCTTGATCTTTTGCAACTGGGCTACTCTGATTTTCTTGGAGACTTACTGACCAGTTGAAACCTTCATCAAAACACATACTTAGACATAAAAACAAATTGCTCCAAGAACTCCTTGACATCAAAGACAACAACTACCAAGAGCTCCTTGACATCAATGACAACAACTAAACTTAGGCAAAGGCAATGTACTCAAGGTACCCAAAATTGCCAACAATCTCCCCCTTTGTCATTGATGGCAACCCTTTACTAAAAACACATCTTCAAGAGCCAAAACTAAAATCAATCTCTTGAAGTTTTGCTCCCCCTGACTTGAAGCTTTCCTCTTCACTTGAAGCTCTCCCCCTTACTCATATCTCTCCCCCTTACTCAAATCTCTCCCCCTTTGTCATCAATGGCAAAGGGTCACCTTTGGGGCTTGGGACTAAGAATGAGTCTCTTAGCTTAGTCCCTCCCCCACCTCCTATTGAGGTGATTTTAAAACAGAGTTGGGAGTGAAACTCCCATTAGACACTCATCATCATCAGTGTCTACAATTTCTTTGTCGGGCCTTTTCTTGAGCTCTTTGTTAATGTTTCTGTTCTTGGCACTTTTCTTGTTCTTGTTCTCATCTCTTTTCTTGTCCACACCTTGATCCTTGGACCTGTTTATACCACTATTTTTGTTCTTGTACCTTGGAAGATCAGCTCTGCACTTTCTGGCTGAGTGACCTGTATTGTTGCACTTGTAACAAACAACATTATTTCTTTCAAGCATAGCTGTTCTTTGAATCCTCCTGTTCTGACTAACCCGGTTCTTGTTATTTGAATTGCAAAAAATTGCCTTGTGCCCGAACTGATTACAAGAGTAGCAATACCCTTGAAATAAATTATGACTTCTAAAATTATTGTTAACCTTCTTCATTTGAGACATGCAATGTGCAGCCATGTGTCCAAACCTATAACACGCAAAACATCTGCCAAAAAATATTCTTTTAATCGATCTCTTGGGTCCCGAGAACTTCTGTTTCACATTCAGAAATCTATTTTCTATTTCTGCGCATTCATCACTCACAGACTCATGATCTGAAGTACTTTCTTCATCAGAACTTTCTTCTTTTTGAAATCTCTTGCTAGATTCCCCAACCTGTTTCTTGTGCGGCTCAACAAAATCGAGACCTGTTTTATCTGTTGGATTTCTTTGATTTTTGATGAGAGACTTAACCTTCTTGGAGCTATCCTAAAATCTGTAGAGTTTATCCTTGTAATATTTATTTTCTTCTTTCAAAGAAACCATTTTCTGCTCTAACTCATTATACTCAAGAATCTTAGACTCTAACTCATCCTTGAGTTCCCGTGTTTTGGCTATAGAGAAGTCGAGACTTTCTATAAGATCGTCTCTCTCCATACAACATTCATCTAACTTAACCTTGAGTCTATCATTCTTCTTTCTTTCCTTTTCCAAAACACTGAGAGCATTATTGAGTTCACATTCAAGATTCTCTATTTGATTGCACTTTGAATTATCAAGACCTTTTTCTGATTTCTTATTACTAGATGTGCTACCCTTTTCAAAAACCATACATGCATCTTCCTTATCATTTTCTGAAGCATCCTCATACATACTAGCAACCAATTCATTATTTGTGCAATCATCCTCAAGGTGCCCAAAATTTCCACATCTAAAGCATTTCATGACCGTGAATTTATGTTTCGGTTCTTCTTCTTTTCTGAAATGAACAACATCTCATTTTCATTATCACTGGAAGAGCTTTCACTATCACTGCTAGAACACTTACTTACTTTGTCCAAATAGAAGCTCTTCTTGTTCTTGTGTGAATACCTCTTTCCTTGATTGCTGTGTTCATCTTTGTTCTTTCTGTAATACCTGTGCTTTTCAGAATCCTTGCTCTTAACATCCTGTATATCTTCATCACTTTCATATTTGGAAATAGTACAATCGAGTAGCATAATGACCATACTTTCCACAGTTGAAACATCTTATATTTTTCTTGCTTTTGTGCTTTCTAGAGAATTTGCCTTTCTTGTTGTAATATGCTTCTTCCTCACTAGAAGACTCATCACTCTCTTGAATCTGTTTGCCTTTTGATTTCTTGGTAGCTTTGAAAGTCGCCTCTTTCTTTATATCAACATTCACTTGAGTTCTCAGCTCAAAAGCTGCAAGAATACTATGGAGCTCATCCTTTTTCAACTTATCTAAATCTTTGGCTTCCTCAATAGCAGAAATATTTTCACTAAATCTATTAGGAAGAGATCTTAAAATCTTATCACACACATCATTTTCAGCAAGTTCAAGACCTAAGTCTTTCATGGAGTTCACAATCTCATCCATCCGAAGCATGTAGTCACTAATATTTTCATCATCATTCATCTTGAGTTGTTCAAACATACCTTTAAAATGTCTCAATTTGGCCTTTCGGACATTTGCATCACCTGTATGAACAATCTGCAATTGTTTCCACATTTCACTAGCTGTCTTGCAGTGAATAACTTTGGTAAGATCAGCCTTCTGTAAACCTTTCAGGATTGCATTCATGGCTTTTGAGTTGCTTGTGATGTAGGAGCCTGTCTTCTTTAGTATAAGGACCATTTGCAGGAATGGTGTACCCATCTTCAATAACTTCCCATACCTCATTACCAAGAGCCATTAGATAGACTTTCATTCTTGCACTCCACAGACCGAAATCTGATCCATCAAGAATAGGTGCTGCATTGCCACCTAAGAAATCCATTGTGTTCTTAACCAGTTCTTCCTTCCGATTGTAAAACCTTTTCGAAGGAACCTGCTCTGATACCAATTGAAGAACACAAGCTTATACTGAGAGGGGGGGTGAACAGTATAAGACCACTTTTAACTTTATCTATCAATACAACTTTCAAACCATTAACATGCAGAATAAAGATAGCAGTAATAACAACAATAAAACAATGCACAAAATGCAATCCACAAAGAGACACAACAATTTACGTGGTTCACCCAAGGTGGGCTACTCCACGGATAAAACTTTTCTTCTAAAAGTTGTATCAAAGTCCTCTGGGAATCCTTCCCGATTACAATGTTTATGAGCCTCAACTCAAAGGAGACACCTTCCCCTAATTCTGCTTTGGTTGGTGATCCTCTAGAAGACCTCTACCTCCTCTGCCCTTAGCAAGTGGAATTCTGTCCATAGAAGACACCTGTCTTCCCTGCTCTGGCTGGAGATCTCTGTCCTCAATTCTGTCACAGCAAAGCTGGTCCTCTTCTCTGCACCAAACATAGTCCTTCGGTCTGGCACAATACTGTCCTCTTCCTCTGTTCTTTTTTGCACTTGGTTGAAACCAATATTTTACTGTCTACGCAAATACAACAGTTCTCGATCAAAAACATAGTAGCACAGATTTCACGTATTCTACGTATACACAACAATACAGTCTTCACAAAATACAACAGCACTATCTTCACAAATACAACAACACTTCCTTTGCACTCTTTGCCTAAATCATGATAGCACTATCTTCGCAACCTCTGTCTAAACACAGTAGACGCTCAGGCTTCTACTTATGCACTTCTGCGATCGATCTTCTCCCCGCACTCTCTCTGCACAATTCGCACTTCGAACGCACACTTAATCGATACCCAAACTATTCAAACATCCCTCCTTTTATAGAGTAAGATCCATGGTCATTACATCCAAACTTAGTCGGCTGTTATACTTCCACTGCGTCGGCTGCAAAACCCTATGCTGCGTCGGCCCAGATTTTAACTTTGTCGGCTCAAAGTTAACTCTATCCTCAACCGCCTCCCTGTAGCTTCTGGCGTGAAACTTCAACATGTCACGATATCGCGACACCTTTGCCCGTCGTACACCTTCTATTGCTTGCTGTAGCGATATCGCGACGCTTTTGCTTTTGACTGCTTCCTTTGCTCTTCTGTCATGAAATCGTGACACTTTTGCCTTTCGCTGACGTCATCTCACTTCTGTCATGAAATCATGATGCTTTAGACTTCAAAGCCTTCTTCTCCGCTTCTGTCATGAAATCGTGACACCTTTGCCTCTTGTTGACGTCATCAGCAACTCTGTCATGAAATCGCGACGCTTTAGACTCCAAAGCCTTCTTCTCAGCTTCTGTCGTGAAATCGTGACACCTTTGCCTCTTGCTGACGTCATCTGCAACTTTGTCATGAAATCGTGACACTTCTTGCTTCTTCAACCTTTTCTCGGTTTGCACTAGCGAAAATGGAACATGTCACAAAATCATGACGCTTTCGCTGCCTTAAGCTCTTTTCTGCCAACTGCTCGCGAAACTGGAGCATGTCGCGAAATCGCGACGCTTTCGCTGCCTTAAGCTCTTTTCTGCCAACTGCTCACGAAACTGGAACATGTCACGAAATCATGACGCTTTCCGCCAACGGCCAACTCAACCTGTCGCAAAATCATGACACTTTTTGCATCCGTACAACTTCTTTGAAACCTATCATGAAATCGTGACACTTCCTGCAACTCACTCAACTTGTCACGAAATCGTGACACTTCCTGCAACTCAACACTGCCAACTCAACTTGTCGCGAAATCGTGACAGTTTTGCCTGAACTTTCTCTCTCCTCAAACATGTCGCGAAATCGTGACAGTTTTTCCTGCTTCGTCTCTGCCTTCCAGCATGTCACGAAATCGTGACAGTTTTGCCAGAACTTTCTCTCTCCTAAAACATGTCGCGAAATCGCGACAGTTTTTCCAGCCGCCTGCAAACTTTTTCTAACTTATCTTTTTCTTGATCTTTTGCAACTGGGCTACTCTGATTTTCTTGGAGACTTACTGACCAGCTGAAACCTTCATCAAAACACATACTTAGACATAAAAACAAATTGCTCCAAGAACTCCTTGACATCAAAGACAACAACTACCAAGAGCTCCTTGACATCAATGACAACAACTAAACTTAGGCAAAGGCAATGTACTCAAGGTACCCAAAATTGCCAACAATGGTAACCTTTCATCAAGATTGATGTGATGTAATAAAAGTCTAAAAATGGTAGCAAGTGCTATAAGAGAAAGAAATATTTATGTACTCAATGAGATCAAGAGGGAAAAATGTCATTTCTCTAAAGAGAATGAGGATCAATCTCAACACATAAGATTGTATCCAAATGAGAATATTATAATGGTTTTGGAAGATAAATAATTGAGTGATCCTATAGAAAGCAAATCGAAAGAAAGAAATGATATGGACAAAGGCAAACAAATAGAGGACTACTCAATAGAGAATGGTTATGATCTCAAAGGTGAACTTATCTATGCTCTTGACACATTGAAGAAGGTAAGAAAGCAACACTCTAAGCTTGAAAGTCAGTTTCAAGAATGTGATGAAGAAAGATTATTGCTCATAGAGGACTTAGAGAAGTCAAATGCCGAAGCAAATTTAGAAGCAAAAATATTGGAATGTGAGAAGTTAGCACAAGAAGTGGCTACTCTAAAGAAATATTTATAGGACTCCAAGATCAAGATGAATATTTTCACAAATAGCTCTAAGAACTTGGATAAGTTCATTCATGGACAACAAAGAACATCATGTTCAACAAGTCTAGGTTTTGGAAAGAAACAAGAAAATGCAAAGTCTGCTTCAAGTCTTGAAGAAGAAGAAACAACATTAGAAGAAGATAGTTCAGAAGAGATATTCTCAGATGTAAGTGAAAGTGAAACTTCTAAGGATGAGTCAGATTACAGTGAGTCCAACAGGGACAATGGGAAAAGAAGATACAGATGGAACAACAATCAAAATAGGAGACCGATGAGATATAGGCAATGACTATTCAATGGGAGATGCTTCTCATGTCATAGGTTTAGTCACATGGCTTCACAGTGTAGGACACATGAAAGATAGGTATATGGAAGAGAAAATTTTTTCCAAGGATATTGTTATTCATGTATGAGGTGTGGCACATTGGTGTATCGATTTTGCTAAGATTGTGGGTAGTGCAAATATCAGGGATTGAATCCCCTTTACGGTAGTGTGTGGGAAGTGCTTTGGCGCTTTATCCTTTGCGAAATATAGAGGAATATTAAAGGACCTTTTGGCCTTTGATTTTCCAGTGAGCACTTTGGATCGGTTGGAATCTTAGCCGTTGTTAAGACGCTCATGGTGTCTGGCGAACGAAGGTTCGAATCCCCTTGAGAGATATTTATGTTTTTGCCTTTAATAATTTTTATTAGCCCTAAAGTTTGGAGTTATAAGGTATTTAATGGGAATTAAATTTTATCATTAGGGTTGTGATTATTATTGCAAAAGCATATTTGATTTATGTTTTATTTGTATGGAAATGGAGAATTGATTTTAGGAGAAATAAGGAGTTGTTGTTAAAGTGATTTTGAGAGATTTATTGTGGGTTATTCTTAATAAGAGTTTTTATTAAAATAGACTTTGGTGGATGTGTTTATGAAGTTGGAGTGAAAATGGCATAAACTAAGTTATGATTTTATTGTGATTATTTAAAAGACCACTAACCCTTATTAATATTGAAAAGGAAAGTTGTGATTAAGTGTGGAAGATTTTATGGATAACTTATTGGCATAAAAAAGGTATGGGCACATTATCTTATTGATTTTTTGTGGTGGTTGATTTTTGAAATATCATTGGAGAGAAAATGATTGATTATAGTTTCCTTTGTGAATATGGTTGGTTGAATGCTTCAAGGTTTTCTGATTTGTGAGTTGTATTTAAACCTTGTTTCATTAGCATTGTTGTTGAAGCCCATTGATGATGAAATGAACTTGAACATGAGCTAGAAAATAACATGAGTATCATTGTTATGTGATACTTGAGATAAAGCATTGTTGGAAACATTTTGAGTTGGTTGATACATGCTTGAACTAGGGTTTGTGAGAAAGGGTTGTTCCTTGATGTGATTGGTTGAGTTGAGTTGGTTAAGTCTAGTCAAGTGGATGTGTGAAATGGTTGTTAAAGTTCCATAAAATAAACTATTCTATATTCTGATTTAAGTTGAGATCGATATTGAATAATAGGACATATTGAGTCTCTAACAATTCTCTCTATGCTTCTATTGAGTTGAGATTGGGATTTGAGTATAGAACATATAGAGTCTATAACAATTCTCTTTATTCTTCTATGAGATTGATTTGAGTTGAGATTGAGATTTAAGAATAGGAAATATTGAGTCTCTAACAATTCTCTTTATGCTTCTAAAAGTTGAGATTGGGATTTGAGTATAGAACATATAGAGTCTATAACAATTCTATTTATGCTTCTATGAGATTGAATTGAGATATTGATTGTACTTTGAGATTAGAACATATTGAGTCTCTAAAAATTATCTTTATGATTCTATGATATTGAAAAAGTTCTGTGTGAGCCTTTTAAGCAGATTTGAGACAAGTCTTTAAGAAGGCTTGTGGACTATTTTGAGTTAATATTTTTTGAATGCTTTCTTGAGCATATTTGAGCAAGTCCAAGAGGAATTATTGAGCAGATTTGAGCAAGTCCAAGAGAGGACTTATTGAGCAAATTTGAACAAGTCCAAGAGAGGACTTATTGAGTAGATTTGAGCAAGTCCAAGAGAGGACTTATTGAGAAGATTTGAGCAAGTCCTAGAGAGGATTTGTTGAGAAGATTTAGACAGGTTTTGTGTGAAAATGTTGAGAAGATTTTGAGCAGGTTCTATGTGGACTTGTTGAGAAAATTTGTGTAGGTTCTGAGTGAACCTATTGAGCAAAATTGTACTAGATCGACTGTACTGTGTTTAGTGTAAGAGATTGAACAAAACTATGCTAGACCAACTGAACTGTGTTTGGTGAAGTATTGAGATAGAGCTTTGGAGGTGACAGAGTATAGAGGACAGAGTCTCAATGGATAGAGATCTAGAAGCCAGGATAATTGAAGACAAGATCTGAGTGAGAAGTCTTCAAGTGGAGAGAGATCCACCAATCAGTGCAACATAGAGACAGAGTCTTCTAGAAGATCATTTGCCAGAGCAGAAGGGGAAAGAGTTCTCCTATGGAAGAGATCCATGAAATTGATATTAGGGGATCGACATCTCATTTGGATAGAAGTCCATAAAAATTGTAATTTGGGAAGGATTCCCAAGAGATTTATTAAGAAAGTTTTAGTAAAATATTTTCTCTATGGAGGTAGCCCACATTGGGCGAACCATGTTAAAATGGTGTCTCTTATGTGTGTGATGATTTGTGTGATTTTTATGGTTTCATTAATACTAATGCTTCTATTTGGGAATTTTTTTTATGTTATACTGTTCACCCCCCTATTAGTATAAGCACATGTTATTCAAATATTTCTAATGATTAATTGGTTGAGGGAAGTCCCTATAAATGGATGAACTCAAGGATAATATTAAGGGTTGTTAGTAGGTGTGGTCCAATGGCAATTTTTATCTAGGGGTAGATCAATAGTTTGTGAAGGAGGTTTGCAACCCTTTTGATATTTGGGTAAGGCCTAGGAGATATGTCAAATATATTTTTTGATTTAGGATGATAGTTTAGAATTAGTTGAAGATGTTTGAAAACTAATGGAAACTACCCAAAATTTAGTAGCCCTATAAGAAGAGGTTTTGAGTAATAGGATTGGTACTACAAGTTGAAAAGTGTAAAAGGGTTTGAGTCCTTTCAAAAACCTATATTTTACCATACTTAAAAAAATATCATTTTAAAGGGATAGAGAATAATTTTATATGTGGTCATATATTTTAATTAAACTTGAAATTGAGATTGATATTACAATAAAATAATAATAAATTACCTTTTAAATGGATTTAAAAATAGGTTGAAATATTAAAAAGGTCTTGTAGACTTACATAAATGATAAAAACCCATAGGAATACATAGTCACATGCTCATAGGCTACATAAATGGTTCTCATAAATAACTCATAACAAATTTGACCTTGGCCTAAAAAAATTAAACTACACATATTTTAAATACCCTCATAATCTAAGTTGAGAGGGCTAATAAGAGAAGGAATTAGTGGTAACACCTCCACTCATAATGGATGATCTAGAGGGCCTCCATTATTCCTCCTTCATCTTCATCTTCATCATTAGAAATCTTATTTCCAACTCTCAAGAATTCTATCTCAATCTTCTTCAACCTTGTAATGCAATTTATGATGGAGTGTCCTTTCCTTTTACAATATTCACAAGTATTTACAATATTCCTTTCCATTAGGTACCTGAGCCTTATATTCCATTGACTTGAAATATTTAGAATGAGTGTGTGTATGAGAGAGAGCTTAAAAATTCTTCGATGCTACTTCATAATGAATATGAAGCTTAAAAAGTCCTTCGAGAGAGATGGTTTTTGGTTCTTTAATAGTCAAGCCAATTGCATAAAGAATCAAGCCAATTGTATAAAAAGGAGAATAAATATTAGAAGTAATAGATTTGAAATACTCTTTATCACTCTTTAATTTATCTCCTACCATAACTAGATCAACTTTTGGAACTTTGAATTGAGATATATACTCATAAGTATTTGACTTCTTTGAAATATTAGACTTGCTCTTAAGCACTTGATTTGACTTGTTTGAAATATTAGACTTACCCTTAAGCACTTGATTTGACTTCTTTGAAATATTCTACTTACCCTTAGGCACCTGAGCATTAGATTCCATTGAATTTAAGTCTTTATAATGAGCTTGTATATGAGAGAGAGCTCCAAAATTATTTATTGCCACATCATAATGAATGAGAACCTTTAAGAGAGATGGATTTTGATTCTTTAATAGTTAACCCAATTACATAAAGAACCAAGCCAACTATATAAAAAGGAGGATAAATATTAGAAGTAATAGATTTGATATACTCTTCATCACTCTTTACTTTATCTTCTACCATAGACAGATAAACTTTTAGAACTTTGAAGTGAGATATATAGTCACAAGTATTTGAAATTTTAAAAAATCTTAGACTTACTCTTAGGCACTTGGGCCTTAGATTCCATTGAATTGAAGCCTTTAGGATGAGCTTATGTATGAGAGAGATCTCAAAAATTATTCATTGCCAATTCATAATGAATGTGAAGCTTAAAAATTCCTTCCAAAAAGATGAATTTTGGTTCTTTAATAGTCAAGCCAATTACACAAAGAACTAAGCCAACTGTATAAATAGGAGGAGAAATATTAGAAGTAATATATTTGACATACTCTTCATCACTCTACTTTGTATCTTGCCATAGATAGATCAATTTTTAGAACTTTGAAGTGATATATATAGTCTTCAACATTACTAAAATCTAAATGTTTTAGATTGGAGAGCTTAATTTATATTCTGTTAACTTCACTAGAACTTACTTTTCCATAGAGATATTTCAAGGTAGTCCACACATCAATAGGATTTATCTTCTCTCTAATGTGAAATATCACATTCAATTACAGTAACATGAAGAATAGTCCAAGAGCATCCTCCTTTCTCTTACTAAGTTCATGATCTCTAAGACCTTCTTCTGAATCATTATTAAAGCTGAACTAGAGATTATTACTTCTGAGTAATATTTCCATTTGAAATAACCAAGTGCTATACTTTTTACATTAAGATGGGTAACATACCCTAAAGATTCCATATTACACAAAAAACTAAAATATATCTATAACAGGTTTTTAGATTAATGTCACCACTATGTAGAGCTTGAACAATTATGCAATTTGACAAAAAATGGCTCTAAATGCATATGTATGCAAAAGTTATGGCCCCTAGAATATTTGATTAGATTAGTACTCAAATAAATAAAAATAATCAAATGTGAAACCTTAGAATTTTTTTGTCGAGTTAACTACTACGATGTGTCACCACTAGATTGGTTGCTATACCTACAAATAATTGTTTGGCACTTGGTATGATGTGATTGGCAGATCATGTTCTAGTATATATAAATATATTAAAAAATTTATATAAGACAAGTTTGAAAATTATAAGGATCAAATTCGAGATCCCTCATGTATAGGTAAGGGTACAAACTACTATATTGTGCAAGCACATTGAAGTAACATAGGAGCAAAATAGTATTAAAGATATCACTTATCCAAAGTAGCAAAAGGAACTATCAACAATAGGATTTGAACATATAATATTCTACCCACTAGTCAAAAACCCAACCACTATGCCACATAGTGAGTTAAGGTTTAAAATAAGAGGCCTTTTTCCTTTAGCACCTATGCCTTTAGACATTTTGGAAAGAGAGAACCCAAAAAAAATGATGGTGGGATTCAACACACTAATCCATCTATAACAAGAAATGTGATCAACCACTACACTAGGCAGGTGGATGAGATGAGATTTGAGGAGCCTCCATAAGACATTGTTCTTACTTTTGCCTTCTACATTAAAATATATGACTAAATTTTAACCAATAAATTCCTATTTCTAGTAAACTTTAGTGTGCCATTCCCTTTGGTACTATCAAGGGTGGAGGAATCTTAAAGAAAAGGAATAGTAAGGTTGTGATTGATCATACACATGTCCTATTTTTAGCATGTAATCTTGTTGACATGCCAACATGCACTTCTTGCATGAGTATTCACGAATGAGTGATGGAACTCGTCATGAACTATGCATAGAGTGCACAAGTGAGATGGAACCAAACATTTTTGCACCAAAATACAAAATTTTAAATTCAAAAACAATTATTTGAACTTTTTAAAAAATAGTTGTGATATGAAGACTTGCCATCAAGGAGTTTTTTTCTGTTGAATTAGTGAAGCAACTTTGGAATCTAATCTGATGCCATGTTCGAATTTACCATATTTTGAAAATATTCCAAAACATGCATTCACCACAAAAATATGTCAAAAATAAGAAAATGCAATTAAAATATAGTAATAATAAATAATGGAAAAGTAGATGAAGATAGATGACAAGAAGTATAATGTGGGTACCCATAGGTACCCTAATATATCATATTTTTATTCATACTTATAATACAAATGGATCCTCATTGAGGGTTATTTATAGTGAATCCAATTACTAATGAGGGGTTAATATCAGTCAAACAATACTCTTAACCTAGGTTAACATTGTAATATAATAATAATAAATTACCATTTAAGTGGATTAACCGATACCATTAAGTGTGAAATATGAAAGGGACTATAGGCTTACATAAATGGTAAATTACCATAGGATTACATAATTACATGCCAATATGCTACATAAATGACACTCATAAGCACCGCATCACACATTTGGACTTCTCCTAAACAATATTAGATTACACATATTCAATAAAATATGCTTACTACAATATGTGTGAGGTAAAATGACACACAATGTCAAAGTGTATGCTTAATTGAAGAGCAAGGAGCATAAGACCTTGGAACACAAAATGAGAGTAAGGAGAAACCAAGGAATTTTATGATTAAGGCTTATGAAATAAGTGATGAATATATAACAATTGTCAAGTAAGAAGAAATGGTAATTAGATGGGTAACTAGTTAGATGTAAAGAATGGGTTCAATTGCTTTTAATATGACTGGTCTAGAGGCTAATTGTTCAATGCCACAAATTTTAAGAGTGGAGACATTTCATGCACAATTGCACAAATTATACAAGTATTAGTAAATAGATAATTTGCATATGGTATGAACTAGGTAACCATGGGAAAGATATTTGCTCAAAAAATCAAGGAGTAATTAGAATGTCCAATTGGTTGACATTAAAGAAACAAATTTTAGGACAAAACAATTTGTTGTCATGAATTAGGTACAAGTAAATAAGAAAATTGAATATCCAAAACCAAATATGGAATGGAAGGGAGGATAGAGAGCCTAAGTTCATGTTAATGAGGAGATGACAAGTGAACTTGATAATAAAGGAAACCAAGGAATAGAAACCGTCATGAGTAGGATGGAGGATCTATCAATGTTAGAAATCTTGGCTAAAAAATCACTAGATTTGAGCAAACCTATAAGAGTGGAAACCCTATTTTAGGAAATACTATACTAGCATACAACGATGTGAGAATTGGTGCATATGACAAGAAGATAATGGAACCCAAAAGTATCACCACCAAGGACAAAATAAAAAACTCATTTTTTATCAAGTTGGTTGTGTTGATGATTGATATTGGGAAGTCACCTATGCTACTACACATAGATAGACTCAGTCACATATCAACATATATAATACTTGATAATGATCTAATTCTAAACATAATACTAGAAATAAGGTAAAAGGAATTGTGTATCAAACTTGTGGCCATCTAATTTCAAATTGTTGGGAGTAGATTGATATGAAATAATTGAAGGGTATGCTGATTGGATAAAAGTATAGAACTAGATTTTGTTATGATCATGTTACAAAAAGATAACTATAACACATTGCTAGATTATGGGAACCATTCATGGAAAAAATAGATAAAAACTAGTAAAATGACCATATTACATTTATAAATTGACAACAAAAGTATACAATCAACTTGTGTAAGAATTGACGAATGAGGACCTTGCATTCTCAAATGTGTTGGAAATTTATACATTTGATGAGGATCATGGATAAAGTAAAACCAACATGGAACTAAATCAATATTGTGCACTAGAACTAGAAGAGTGTAGGGAAGATGAAAGACACTATGATAACAACCCCCTCCATTGATATATGGAGGACTATGAGTTATTTCAAGAATCACACTTATGCTTACATGTGGAGGAAGAAAAATGCACATAGGACAAAGGGAAGGTAGTGGTACTCAATACCCTGGATATCAATGAGTTGAGAGGTGTAGTAGAAATCAAGAATAGGATGAATATGTGTAGAGTTGAAGGAGATGAAAATATGTCCTTCCCTTAGATTCATAAAGTATAGTTTTAAAAATGCATAGTTAAAAAATTTGACACACTTGTACAATGTAGCAAACTCAACTAAGAAATCTCATGCAATTAGGTATGAAGGATCATATTTGTTATAGGTAAACCTAGGATAAGTGAATAAGGAAAACATGATTAGCTAGGGAGATAAATGGGATACGGTTCTTTTTATGATTAATTACATCATAGACCATGTGATAAATCAAGTGGTATAACCACCTCTCACAATTTACATGCATGTAGTATAGGACAAGATAGTTGTAAGTTTGTTTGAGGGTTTGTTATGCTTGAAATAGGCATACCGTGTACTTAAATGCCCTTCATTTCCATAATATAATTATTTCAAAGCATTAATATCTAGCATGTGATATCAAAGGAGGTAGAAGGAAGAAATAATTCTCCTTCTAATCCTCCTCTAGATTTAACACAGAGAAAGCCAAAATGCACTTTGTTTAAGAAAATAATTATTCAAGTTTGAGAAAAATAGTTTTGAGGGTAAATTACCCTGTTAAGATTGTAAAAGTGAAGGAAATTTCTATAGCACATTCAAGAAGTTTTAGGGTGAAAAATCCCTACAAAATATAAAAGCAATTCAAATAATAAAAAGTGTTTCAATCTTTTCTTCAAGACCAAAGGTCATAAATCATGCAAGAAATAACCAAACCAAGCTTAGCAAGAAAGAAACATTGTCATTTCAAAAATATAAAGAAGAAATCCATAGAATCTCCTTATAATTTGCAAGAGAAGAAACAAAAAGAAACACCACAAAAGGAAAAGGAATCTATAGAAGCTCATTTACGATTTAAAAGAATATTTAGGAATCCATTGAAGCTTCTCAATAAGGATTACAAGAAGATCCTGCCAAACAACAACAAAGAACTATTTTGAAATATTAAAGAGGTTATTGATACCTCTCCATGTTCTAAGAGGTTCTTAAAGGTTAAGAAAAGCAATGTTTGTAAACATGAAAATAATAAGAAAATAAAATAAAAGTATTGAATAAATATTCCAAGAAGAAACACAATAAGACATATGCAAGAATAAAGAAGGAGAATTTATTAGTGCTTCCACCAAATCATGAATAGAAGAAATATATCCAATGAAAAAGTGTTGTCCAAGAAAGAAAATTGTAGACACCTAAAACATGTAATATTTAGGAGACTACTCATATGGGCTCCTCTATAGACCATATGAATGACCTTGAACCTTTCCAAGACAAATAAGTGGTTCTAACTACTCATTTTAGGTAATCTAAGCCTATATAGCCTTAGCCACTAATGAAAACTGCAACTACGGATAGCATGTCCCTAGTCGTTGTTGACAACCAAAGCTAGAATCCTTGTCGTTTTGAGAAAAAGTAGAGAATTTGCCATAGCAAAGACCTATTATATTGGAGAGCAATTTAATATCCCCTTGAGGAGTAATAAAGTGTTGTCCAATTGAGCAATGACAAGTGCCTATCCATTAATGGAGACTATCACATTTGAAGAGAACAACCCACTATTCAAGCACTCAATTCAACATGATTTGAGACAATTTCCTACCTAAAGTCATTATGAGAGAATGCACCAAGAACATAAAACCTCTATGCAATGGAATCAGTTGATGCCAAGCCCAAGATTCAAAGAGAAGAACCCTCACCCCGCGGTCACTATTGTCAGAAGTGGCCCGTAGGCTTAGCTATAGTTGTCAACCACAACTAATAGAACCGAATGCTTTGAGCACCTGTAGCTAGGATTTGATGTCTCTTTCCCCTATTTTTAGCCATTAGATTAGATTAGTAATATTTGCTTTGGATTTCTAACCTATTGTAGCAACATTTTCATTTTTATATCTAGTATTTCAAGCATTATTTCAGGTTTTCAAGCATTCTTTGTTATTTCATGCATTCTTTACATATTTGCTTCATCTCTTGCTTTTCTTGGATAAAAGCCTCATAATGAGAGGCCTCATATGCATTTAATATGCTTTATTGTTATTTTTATGTTGGATACAAGGTACGTTTGAGTTTTGTTGTTATTTGATTGTTTTTTTATTTTATGATTTATGATGATTTGTCTCAAATGACCTTATGGTAATTTACTCATATTACCGGATTGCATGGAGCACAAATCATTGCAACCACCAAGTGTATAGGGTAAATAACTTGATACGAGGCTCAATTGAGATTTTTTTGTAATTGATTTTTTTGTGATTTTTTGATTTATGATGATTTGTCTCAAATGACCTTATGGTAATTTACTCATCTTGTCGGATTGCATTGAGCGTAAGTCATTGCAACCACAAAGTGTATAGTGTAAATAACTAGATACAAGGCTCAGTTGAGATTGTTGTTATTTGATTTTTTTATTTACCTCAAATGGCCTTATGGTAATTTACTCATCTTGTCGGATTACATGGAGCACAAGTCACTGCAACCGCAAAGTGTATAAGGTAAATAACTGAATACAAGGCACATTTGATATTTTGTTTTTATTTGATTTTTTTTATTATTTTTGAAATTTTTGGACCAATAGATATGCATTAATATCCATTATGAAACTCCTTATGGTGAGAAAATGTGTGCATTTATAGGATTGACCAAAAAACTTGAACATACTTGGATATTTTTGGGATTTGACCAAAACAATTAGGCATCTTTGGAACCTTTTTGGGAAGTATGATAATGCCCCAGTTGATGCTTGAAAATAATTTTTGTTTTGATTTTATGTTATGTATGCAATGATGAATGAAATTCCTATATGATGATGTAACTATGCTATATGGATGTGATGTACTGATGAAATGCACTAGCTAGATGATATATGTATGCTTAGATGCTATGATGTACATGTATGGATGCACTATGACATATGGATGCATATATGAATGCACTACTTATTGTTAAATGCATGTTTAATTTGGTTCAATTGTTTATGCATTTAATTTATGTGATGTGATGTGATACATGATGCATTAATTACATGAGGAATGGGCTAATGCAAATAAACATGTATGCTCTAATCACTTAAAACATAAGGAATGAATCTAATGTGTGTTTACAAACTAATGGATGACACCAAAAAATGTATAAAAATCATGAATGTAAATGGTAACTCTTATCATAAGAATTAATCATTTAAGCATCCAAATATGAGATGAGATAATTTTTTGCTATAAGGGATTTTTGAGGTTTTCCATGAGACTCAAACACCCTAGTTGATTAATCAAAAGTTGTATAATGATTATACAAGACTCTTGAAAGATAAAAGTTTTTGTTATGAAGACCAAGATACTCATTATCAATGTGTGTACAAATGAATATATTAGATGAGACATAAGACTACCTCAATTCCAGGCGGGATTGATTCAGCCCAATGTTGTAATGAGGATCACCAAATTTTCATCATGATCCTAAGTTTGTATGTAGTTAGACTAGACCACTAGGTAATACAGGCCACCTAAAGCTAGCTCATTTTTAAATTGCTTAGAACTACCCCAATTCCAGGCGGGATTCATTTAGCCCATTACTGTATTGGGGATGACTCAATGGCTTCGAGTACTGAACATTCCAAGGATTCAATATCTTCACCCCCTTCTTTTATTCACATTTATTGGGATACTTTCTCATGCTTAGTAATGAAAATCACTGTTTATTTTACATTTTTTTTAGCAAGGAATTTTTCTTTGATTTAGGAATTTGCTTGTTTGTATGAAAGCAAGGGATTTATTTGGGTTGGGGGGAGCTTGTCCTTTTGCCAATTATCAACACCCTATACCATGCACATCACAATATGGGCAAGTAAAACCTTTCGCTTAAGGTGACTAGGACCACTTTGCAGTTTTCATATTTCCTTGTCTAAACTAGGGTTGTTAATGCTTAAAAAGTGATGGGATTTTGACATATGATAAGTGCTATCAAAACTAGATCTCATCTATAAAAGCAAAGACAAATTTCTATAAAAATCTAAGAATATCACTAGGTATAGCTAAATTATTGGAAAATTCTAGTATATTACTTATAGCAACAAGAAGGGTTGTGTTGAAAAACACAGTTACTCATAAGGGTGATGGATGATGATGATGAATAGATGCATGATTATTATATAAACATGGTGTCATTTGTAAGGTTGTAAACACAACCTATCCAAATGCAAGTGCAATGGATGACCATGCCTAATGCAATGCAATTAAGTGAATGCATATGCAAGATGAAAATGCATAGTGTAAATGTTTTTGTATTTTAGATTTTTTGCAATGTTTTTGAATTTTATTGCTTTTTAATTTGTTTGAATTTTTATTTTTCAATTGTTTTTGAAATTTTGATATTTTAATTGTTTTTGAAATTTTGATATTTTATGATTTTTGTTTATTTTTATGTTTTTAAAGGGGAAGGTACACTACCTTAGGTACCCCTAGTGTGTGCCACTCAATGAAAGTGAGGGAGGTGCGATACCTTTGGAGGTCTCACTTTGCTTCATTGATC
The DNA here is from genome assembly GCA_028583015.1 of Wollemia nobilis. Classification (NCBI taxonomy): domain Eukaryota; kingdom Viridiplantae; phylum Streptophyta; class Pinopsida; order Araucariales; family Araucariaceae; genus Wollemia; species Wollemia nobilis. The sequence continues at coordinate 4,566,703 of JAQPPZ010003563.1, read as the reverse complement.
ATGATGTGGATGATGGGGAAGGTGTGATACATTGAAAACCCTCAATATGCATTGTGTTTTATGCATTGTGATTGGCTTGGCTAGGAGGAGTAGTAGAAACTAAACCCCTCTATTGTGATGTGTAATTTTGTGCAGTGCCAATATCCCGATGAGACGATACAAGTGAAGGTGAAACATTGGATGACACCACAAGTTTCATAGATCAATTTTGATATTCTTGCTTCTTTGTTACAATACTAATCATTCCCATAAACTCTTGGGAAGGTAGATTAATGTGCACCTGATTAGGTTACTCAACTTCATTGGCAGGTGTTGTGTTTGCTTTGTGTGCATGCAAGGGTTCCTGGAAGACTCCTATCTAAAGTTCTTGCCTCTCGATCATATCTTGTACTAAATATCTAAAGAGATAACATTTTTGGATGTCATGACCCCTTTGTTGATGGTAAATACAATATAGGTTTTCCCTATGCACATTTGATCCACTCTTATTAGGTTTCAAAGGATGGATCTCTGAAAGATTGATTCTTCATGCTTCACATAATCGATCAAAGATCGATGTTAATGTCTTTGGAAAATTAGTATATTGTCATTGTGTTGCATTTTTGACCTTGTATTTGATTCTATTGCACATGATTTAGGGCCATAGGAGACTGAGCTTGGTAATTATACTGCACTGGTAGAGGTGGTGGTGCAACCTAGTTTGAGGATTCTGAGATACTCAAAACAACTTGATTGACTAGGGTTGCCCTTTGTTAGATGTTACCATTTGTACTGTTATTGTTTGGCCATTCCATTTTGTGGATTTGAATATCACCCTCCTTGATATTGATGTCCTCAATATCCTTGGCATGTACTAAGGCCTCCTTGAATGTTTGATACTGTTGTAATTGCAAGAGAAGCAATATTTGTTTTAAATAGCTTCTTGTAAACATATGAATGAGCTCTATTATGGGTAGGGTAAAAGGTAATTTTCACATCACATTCCTCCACTTATTTCCATACTCAATTACTAGCTCATTTTCAAGTTGATGAAAGCTAGCCAAGTCAATCAAGTTTATCATTTTCTTAGCACTAGAGGAAAAATGTTGTAGGAATAGCTCAACTAATTGATCAAATGTTTTTATGCTATGATGTGGTAGATTATTATACCATTCCAAAACATCCCTAGCTAATATTGTAAGAAATATTCTCAACATCAAGGGGTCATTGTCTTGAAAACGGAAGCACATATTGATGTAGATTGTCACGTGCTCTTGTGCATCTTCGTCATATTTGAACTTTTCAAGTTTGGGCATCTTGAAATTCGATGGGTATGTTGGTGATGACACTGATGGGTGTAAAGGATGATTGCAAATTTGCTTTAGCATGGGTGTTTTATAAACTCAACATTGATTTTATTTTTTGAATGAATTTATCTGATCAACTAGCGCTTTGTATCGCCCTGACGAACTAATATGATATTTCTATTGTTGCCTTTGATTAGGTAGAGGAGGTTGATTTTGATGTTGAGGTGGATGATAAGTATAATCATTAGGTACCTCATCATAACTGGATTCAAGGTAAGCATCTATTTGATCCTAATATTCCCATTGGGACTCTTCATATGATTCCTCATCGTATTGGTCTTGGTATTGTTGAGGAGTATGAGGTTATTGATGATAACCAGATAATGGTCTTTGATGTTGAACATGCTTTTGGAATGGTCTGGGGGAAATATTTCAATATTTCACTGGACGTCTTATGCATTGTTGCATCCTCTAGGTGCTAGGCATAAGAACCACTTCATGCAATGTATTTTGCTCTTTCTCTTGTTGCATTTTTTGTTGTTCTTGCATCTTTTATTGATACAAACTTTGTAGGTTTGCTTGTTTTGAGTCCACCCATTGTTGATTTAATTGTTGTTGATCCAAATAGATTTGATCCATATGTTTTTGGTTAATTTGTGGCCTCAGTGCCTGATGTGTATGATCTCGTTGTTCAGTTGTATTTGGGCTATGTACCCTCATATTGGAAATACGAATGGGTTTATCATATATTTTCCCCCTAGTAGGACCTATTAATTTTTTTTCCACACTACCTAAAGGTTGTATTGACATGATATTTTGGTTTATGAATGGGCTATGTATAGTCTGATGATGTAGAGCCACAACGTGGCTGCCCCACGTACTCTTCATGAGAATTCAGAGGATGACTTGGGTCCTCTTCCTCATCTATGAGGAATGATGTATATTTAGGCTTAGATGTAATCTCTATATATTAAGACTACACAAAAGAACAACATGCATATGTAGAATGCTCTTTGTGAGGAGTAGGGGGGTGACTTGCTCAATCAAATGGAGTGGTTTGTTCGTCCAAGCTAGGACATGGTGTTTGATCATGTTCATTTTCTGACTGATCTATAGAGGAAGTTGGGATGTGAACCTGCATGATTGACCTACTAGACCCATCAGTGGGTGGATTGTTCCTTATATATAATTCTATCAAGGTGTTCCAATCAAGAAGGTTTCCTGGAGGACCCGTGGATGCCTCCCTAATAGGTATATCTTGAAGGTTTGACCCCCTATGTATGGTATTGATGTTATGATAAAACTTGAGATGTCATTCAAGGATGGCTATGTCATTTGGACTGATTTGGAAATTTTTGGGGGTTATGGAACCTGATTCCCTCTCTAGATTGGAGGTATTGCTCACCATGGGAGGTCTCCCGACCATTATTTTTGTTATAAAATTTTTTTACTTCCAAAAAAATTTGTGAATGTTATATATCAAAATGATTAGTACGACGATCTGATCATAATGAGATATAACTCAAAAAAGTTTTTTTCGGATCAAAATTTGTATTTTTGGAATATTTGGCCAACCGGGGCTCGTGGCAAAATGACCAATTTGGGGAATTTTTGGAAAATGCAAAGGTAGATCTAAAAAATGGCATGAGGGGTGCACAAGGGGATAACTAAGATAACAAAACAAATATGGAAAATTTTGTGGTTTTGTAGAGCTATTTATGATTGTTTTAGTGCAATTTTTTCTCTATTTTTGGCTTAAAACACTCAAAAATAGAGTAATCATAAAACCAATATAAATTTTTTGTAATAGCTCTGATTTACATGATTTTCAATTCACTAGATGTAGAATAAAAAAGTAGCTATTTAATTATAACTTCTTTTGAAAAATTAGGGTTAGGGTTTGGTCCCCGATCAAGGATCTTATGTTTATTACCAAAAAAATAAAGAAACACACAAAGTAGACAATATGATTATCTCATTTAAGGATTAGATGTGTGTCCTAAAACTTGTTTAGTGTGTTTTGGTTCGTTGGATATATAAACTAACTCTCATTATATTTGTAATTTGTTGATGATACACTTGTATAGTTTAAGGGTTTTCACCTGTATACTCACATCTCGACAACCAAAAATAAACGTTCGGACACGTAAATCCACCAAAGTATGGATATGAAGCCCATACCCAGTTAGGGAGTATAGGTACTACAAATACTCACCCAACACACTGTATGTAGAGATACAAACCTCTGAAGAGGAATGTGTGCTATTTTGCACATATATGATAGTTCTTGGATTGGCCTTGGTCACGGTTGGGTCCCGATAGTACAATATCAAGTGAGCCAACCAAGTGGTAATGACATCCACCGTTGGTCTCAATCAATGGGTTGGATGTGAGAGCCCAAAACCATTGATGTTTAAGTGATACGTGGTGTGTGGGGGTTTATTTTAATTTTACATAAAAATAAAATGCATCATAGAGCATCCATGATTTTCCTACATGCCTAGGAAATTGACATTTTATTTTTAGAAAGGATGCAATACTACATGCTATTTCCATAAAATGCAATGTAAAATTACATTAAAAATGACCTTTAGATAGGCCCCAAGCATGCAAAACCTAACACACATTCTAAATATTAGTTGTTGTTCTATACAACAGCCAACAGACTTGGTTGCTAGATAGAAACGCAACCTAAAAACTTAGCCACTGTTGAAAACAATAGCTGACAAAGCTATCTACTGTTGTTAGTTGTGGCTAATAGTAGACAAGAATTTTTCATTATTTTCTTTTAAATTTTTGGCTATGTGATTTACTTATAGCCTATTGAATTAGAAAACATAGAAAACAAGAAATACAGAAGAAGGATACTTACTTGGAATCCCTAATTCAATGAAGAGATATGTTGTCTACTATATTTTTATCTATTATCTGCTAGTCGTTGTTGTTAAACATGATTGAAATGCTAGCTGCGGGTGTTAACCATGGCTGAGACTGTGTGTTGTGGCTTTCAAGCATGACCAAGACCTGCAATGCAAAATAGAGGAAAATTCAGTAAAAGACAACAAAATTTGTAGGTTTTCGTCATGATAGCCACTATAGAAGGCTATGGAGACCACACATCTACAACTATAGTAACTTAAATAAGGAAAATCATGTAATCCAAGAAAAAAATTGAGAAAAAAAAATGATAAAGGAAACTCTCTTTAACTAATCAAATCAATTATTATTACAAATTTATCCCTCTTAGGGATACCAATTTTTGATACAATTGCTACAATATGTAGATAACCCCAAAATGGGGGAAGATGTGCTTCACAATGGTCTTCATGTCTCCATAAAATCTGCTTGAGGGCTTACAAGGATGCCTCCTTCTCCATTTTCCAAGAGGAACTTGATGTTGAGAGTGCCTTGTAGCTTGAAAGATCCTGTAACCTGCATACAAGAAACAACAAAGCACATTAAATGCATATGAGGCCTCTCATGATGAGGCTTTTGTCAAGGAAATGCAAGAAATAAGGCTAAACTTAAAATAAGCATAAATATATGCAAAGATAATCAAGAAATAGCTAAATCAGTGCAAAGCATGAAGTAAAACACAAATATCTAGCTAATCTAACATGTTATTTATAGTAAAAGCATGGAATGAAGCTATTCTATAAAAAATTATGGAAATAAACAAATGTGACCAAAGTTAAGGTAAAGCTACCTCTAATATTGCAAATTAACCATGCAAATATCTGCTACAATGCTAATCTATGCTAGATTAAACTACTTGCATAACTAGAAATGGAAATATATTGCTAAAATGGAGGGAAAATAGAATCAAAACCTAGTCACGAGTGTTAAATATAGCTAGCTCTATTAGCCACGACTAAAAACCATGGCTATGGGAAAACTCCTCTTTCTCTTGCAACCAGGGTTGGAAATGCTCAAATCCTCCAAGGAATTTATGGTAAAGGGTCACCTTTATGTTTTGGAACATATTGGTGGTGTAATATGTTGGAATGGGTAATGGAAGTGTGTCAATTTTCAAGCTTTCTCTTCAAGCTCTTGAGATCTCCATTTTTGCAAAGTTGATAGTCAAATTGGATTTTGACAACATCTTGTTGCTCTTCACAAGGTGCAATTGGCTCTCCAATTCAATAAGGCTTTTTTGCATTCAATTAAATATCTCTTTTGACCTCTCTCAAAATTTTAAGGGAGTATTATAGCCTTCCTAACTCCTCATCCTAGCTTCCTTGAGAAGCCAAGATCAAGAATTGACAGGTTAGGGTAGTTGGGAGGAAACATCCAAAAGCTTCCTCACCCAAAACCACCTAGGATCAGTTGCACATGGCCATTACAACTAATTTTAGATCTACATTGGAGGTCAATATAGTTACAGGGATAGCCATGGCTAGGACCCTAGCCACGGGTGTCAATCACAACTAAGATCTTAACTATGGATGCCATCCACAACTTAGGCTGAATACGCCCAAGATGCCTAAAATGAGTGGTTAGAACCACTGGTTTACCTTGGAAAGGTCCAAGGGCATTCATATGGTCTATAAAGATTCCCATATGAGTAGTCTACTAAAAATGACATATTTTAGGTGTCTACAAAAATAAAGATAACCATACATCAGATCATGACAAAAGGAAGGGAATAAAATTGGATCCTGCTACATAGTCAAACCATAAAAGAAATAATAACCAAGTGGAGAGAGAAAAAATTCAAATCATGTGAAGCAAAACATTATCAAAGCATCCAAAGACCAATGAAGGCAACCAAGTGACATTAACAAACCAAGGGATAACAACTTTAGAATTATCAAAGCAAATAAAGGACAACAAAAATTAGAGAGCACATGAAAAGAATGATTATCTATATTTGGCAAAGTGACAAGCAAAAAAGTAAGTCAAAAATTAAAATGATAGTTGCCCCATGGGTAAGAATTAAGGTAGAGATCTTATGTCTTAATAGAAAATCCTCAAATCCAAGGATATAAAAGAACAATAACCAAGTAGAGAGAGATATCAAGAAAAATTTGTACTCACAAAAATATATTGTAGGAGAAAAGAGCCCTACACTAATTTAAACATGGATGATACATTTGAGACCTTTTTTGAGGTTCAAGTGAAAATATTCCAACATAAAATATACCTATGAAGAAAACATAGACAAGAAAGAGCATGCACTCAAGTGTCCATATATCCTAACTTATTTTGAAGTACAATTGAAAGTATTCCGATGCAAGGGATTCCTATGAAGAGAACACAGATGAGAAAGAGTGTGCACCTAGGTGTCCATACGCCCTAAATCACTTTTGAAGTGCAAATTAAAAATATTCTAGCATAAAGGATTTCTTGTGAAGAGAACACATATGAGAAAGAGCACACGCTTAGGAGTCCAGACATTGAGAAACATTGTGAATTCATTGGAAAAAGAATTCCAAAGCACACAAATAGGTTTGAGTAGAGAAAGACATCAAAACCAAAGCACACAAATAGGTCAAAGAAAAGCATCGATCAAAGTAATTCAAGAGAGCAAAGGAGGCATTTTTTTGTCCAAAAACATCTCAACACTATTTCATGATAAAATTAAGGTTCTACCAAAGGTGTTGAAGGTACCAAAGTCTAATTTGATATGTTTCTCCAAAAGAAAAGAACCCAACATAACATAAATAAAATGAGAGTGTGATTTGATTAATTGTCTTCAATATCAAAGAAGATAAATATTTAACCTCACACTAATAGTGAGATGAAGAAAAGAATAAAACGAAGGCATAGAGTTCCTTTTGATTAAAAGAACAAAATACAAAAATAATAAATTATTCTTTTTAAGGATTTAAAAATATTATTTTGAAAAAGGGAAATTTTTTCACCTCCATAATTTTTAGTTGGCGAAACCAGTAAAAATAGAATTGAGTATAAGCTTATATATACTTATCGAAAATAGTTTTTGATACTAGTTCATTGAAAATAAGATATTCAAATTTTGTAAAAGTTTACTATGGCTAGTGGAGCATCAAAGTTCTTGTTTCCATATTTCCAATTGTTCAGAGGAAAAAATTATGCTACCTGGAAGACTAAACTCATGATACAATTTGAGTTTGAGGAAGTATTACAAGTAGTAGATGGAAGCATTACTCATCCTATTGCACTAGGAAAAGATCAAATAGTTTGATAAAATAGACAAAAAATCAAGACTAATCATAATGTTTGGAGTAGCAAATGAGGTCCAATCCTACACTAGGGATATGACCATAGTCAAGCTAAGAATCAAAACCATATTTCATTCCTCCAAATCTAGATCCATTGTTTGAATATGAAGAGTGGAGAAAAAGTGGAATTATTCATGAGGAGAATAACAAAATTGTGAGCATCATTTCAAGCACTAGGAACTCAGGTATCTGATGAAATACAAATTCCTATTATTTTGAGATCACTCTAAGAAAATTACAATACTTTTGTAACTACACTAAATATTATTGAGCAAACACCAAGCTTTGAGAAGCTGGTGAACCTACTTCAAAAAGTAGAGGCCTCACATACAACAAAAGAAGAACAATTACTACTTACAAGTCAAAGAGGGAAGCAACCATTCAAAATAGGCTTGAAACCTCCACACCACTTCCAAAAAAGAAGCAATTTAAAAAAAAAAATTAGAATCAAATAAATGATTATCAAAGAAGAAATTTCAACACCCAGGTGTTGTAGGTGAGTTGGAGAGGAGAGGGCAATCCTCCAAGGGAGGTCCCAGGTTCGATCTCCACCCTACCAAAAAGCTGAATTGGGTACCTAAAATCCAATTGATAATGTTGGTGCAGGCAGGGTTGGGTGCGACTCCCAAGTAACTTTAACGGTGTAGAACCCCTGTTCGTGGTCTCTCGGACCAAGGCGGCACCACAAGGGATTTTTTGCTTTAAAAAAAAAAGAAGAAGCAATTTTAACATGTAAAATATGTGTGAATATTGTGGTAGAAACAAACACACCATGAGCAAATGTTGGCATATACCATTAAAGAGTGGATCACCTTTATGAGAGATGAAATGACAACAAGAAAGGTCATATTTAGAAAAGTAAAGTTATAATTGGAGAAAGGAACATCAAATTAATGTAGCCAAGAAATATAAAATTAAATAATAAGAAGAAAAGAACCAAGAAATAGAAGAAGAAGAGCATGTGTTTGTCGCACAGACAAAGATAAGATGACATAACAATGTTTGGTATAATTGAAAATATATGATAGGTGAAGAAAATTGAATGCATTCAAATCATCCAAATTATTATTGGTACAATGCAACCAAAAATATCATGAGTCAAACATATAAGAGTGAAGAGTATACTCAAAATGTGATTCTTCATCAATAGAAATTTTTGAAAATAAAGAATCAATGTATCAAGCAATGAAGATCCAAACATAAACCACATGCCAAAGAAAGTGAGAATACATTTCTTACCACAAACACAATATTCTCTAAATGAACAATGCTAAAAAATAAGAAAACAATGATTGATCTCAATCCATTAAGATACAATCAAATATTGAGATGGAAACTAGTTCAAACATAAGAGATGACAACATAAAGTGTTAGAAATCAATAAATTATATAATTTATATAGGATTCATGGTGGCACATCACACTAAAGACCAAAGGAAGTAGGAATACATCATGAGTCATGATAAATAAAATTAATCCATCACAAGGAAGATACGAGATAAATGACCTTACCATAGTAGAAGATATTGATCAAGACGAGATTTAGAAATAAGTATACATAGTAGGAGAACACTTGATCTCATCAGCACCTAACATTTTTAATGTAAATTATCCACATTGGATAAACACATGCTTCAGTTGAAGACATTGAAGGAACACACTTCAAGCATTGAATATGTATTTTGTAATAAAATATATTTTAGAGTGCATGATTGGTAGAACTTGACACTCCTAATATCAAAAGTAGAAAGTCTATATCAGGGGAGGAATTTCTCTCTCAAATGCCAACATCACCCTAGATATTATTATTGTTGGAAATTTTGAGTCCTCTAAGTTAAAGTTGTCATTGATGTCATCTGATAGAGTTATCACTCATATCAAGGAATTCAGCAAGAAATAAAGTTGTCCAAGGTTGTCACTATCATCCAAGAAAAAGCTTCAATAGTGCAAAAGTGAAAGGAAAAAGGCTCCATAATATTTTAATATTATTGGGAGCATAGGTTAAGCGATTGGTTCATAAAATCTCAAGATGGGTTATTGCCAAGGTTAAAAATGAGGTTTAATAATTATTTATAAATTATTTAAATTCACAAGGAATTTAAATTTTATAAATAATATTCGTTACACCAAGGTTGTGCATTAAGACAAGGCTCCAAGGTTTAATTAAACTAAAACCTAAGGTTGGTCTAATTTAATTTATAATATTTAAATTTAAATTTAAATTTAAATATATTATAAATTAATCAACCAAGCCGACATCAAATTAAATCGATGTGCCAACATGATTGCATGGAAGACAAAGGCATTATATATAATGCCCTAAAAGGTATTAATCAATTTTATCCTTGCTAATTCGTTTGGAGTGCATGCGAATTAAGGCTCGTGTTTTAAAAGACTTTACGAATTGTGAAAGGGTTGAAGCAAGGAATGTTTGACTTGTGGAGCACATAGGCCAGCTTGGCCTAGCGGTGCATTGGCTTAGCAAGACACAGGAGGTCCCGCGATTCGCTTGGAGGTTGTTTGCAAGGTGAAAGTGCTCGAAAGACATTTTGATTATTTTGAAAGGCACTATTTTGTGAGGTTGTTGATGCAGTTCATGCCTTCGTAGGCATGTGTGGGCATGTGGCCCAATGGTGGCTTGGTCATGATTAAGGCATTGGAAAGGAAGACGTCGGGGGATCGAATCCCTCCAAGAGGCAAGGCAAGTTAATTTTTATATTTTAATTTTATTAAATAGCCTTAAGGGAGAAATAAGGGTTATGCTATAACCTAGAAAATTGAGAGATTTTTGATAGTTTTGTTTTTGGAAGGGTAGCATATTATATATCATTGGAAATAATTTTTCAAAGGATATTTGATTAACTTGCTTAGAACGAGAAATAAGGTGTGTGTAAAGAGATATTTCTATTTTAGTAAAGGGGTTCAAAAGTGAGTTTGATTTATTCTTTTTAAAAGGGGATTATTTATTTCATGAGAGGACATGATGAATTTCATTGAGTAGGAGTAATAAGGTGTTATTGGGATAGTATTTTTATTGTCATGATATTACTCAAGTCCTCTAACCTCTTTGTGATTGAAAAGGAAATATTTGAAAGTGTGTTGAGTTTGACAGATTTTGTGGACAACTCCTTGGCATAAAAAAGGTATGGGCAATATTCTCCATTGACTTGATTGGGTGATTGATTTCTGAAAATATCATTGGAGAGAAAAGTATTGATTGTGGTTTCCTTTTTGAAAGTGGTTGATTTAATGCTTCAAGGTTTTCTGGATTGAATCCAATTGGTTATGCAAAGAACTTGAAATTGATTTAGAAAAGAACATGAGTATCATTGTTATGTGAGATTTGTGGTTGAGCATTGTTGGAAACATTTTGAGTTGGTTGATACATGCTTGGACTAGGGTTTGTGATAAAGGGTTGTTCCTTGAGGTGATTGGTTGAGTAGAGTTGATTAAGCCTAGTCAAGTGGATGCATGTGGTTGTTCAAGTTCCATGAAATAAACTATTCTATATTCTAGTTTGAGTTGAGATTGAGCTTTGAGTATAGAACATATTGAGTCTCTAATAATTCTCTTTATGCTTCTATGATATTGAGTTGAGAAAGAGATTGATTTTTTGAGAATAGAACATATTGCATCTCTAACAATTTTCTTTATGATTCTATGATATTGGACAAGTTCTGTGTGAGCTTGTTGAGTAGATTTGAACAGGTTCTATGTGGAACTGTTGAGCAAATTTGAACTTGAGTGGACCTGTTGAGAAGATGTAAGAAGGTTTTGAGTGAACCTATTGATAGAGATTTGGAAGTGACAGAGTATAGAGGACATAGCCTCAGTGGATAGAGATCCAGTAGCCAGGACAATTGAAGATAGGTCTTCTGAGTGAGGAGTCTTCAAGTGGAGAGAGATCCACTAGTTAGTGCAGTAGAGAGATAGAGTCTTCTAGAAGATCACCAACCATAACAGAGGAGAAGAATTTCTCCTGTGGATAGAGATACACAAACTAGATTTAGGGGATCAGTATCTCCTTTGGACAGAGGTCCATAAACATTTTAATTGGGATGGATTCCAAAAATATTATTTGAGAAATATTTAGAAGAAATATTTTTTTGTTGAGGTAGCCCACATTGGGTGAACCAAATTAAAATGATATCTCTCATGTGTGTGATGCTTTGTGTAATGTTTACTATTTTATGCTTAAAAGGAAAAAAGTTTTGTTGTATATTGTTCACCTCCCCTCTCAGTATAAGCACAAGTTCTTCAATTGTTTGGTCATAAGCATAATAGAGATTCTGACTATGATGTGATAAGGAGGGGTATGCTAGAAGTCATTACATCATTGACCATGTGAGAAATCAAGTGGTATAACCACATCTTAGAAGGCATGTGCACACAGTATAGGAGAAGATAGTTGTAAGTTTTTTTAAGGGTTTGTTACACCTGAAATAGGTATCCTATGTACTTAAATACCCTTCATTTACATAATACATTAATTTTAAAGCATTACAATATAATAGTTCTAAACATAACTAGATTTATAATATTTGTGAAATATAAAGAATCCTTGGAATATTTTATATTGAAATGCATACTAATATCTATATATACACACAAACTTGAAATGCATATTAATATTTATATATAGATATTTCATAATAGGTTTATGTAATAGGCTTATTAAAAAAACATATGCAACATACCTTAACAATGAAGTCATGGGTTGTTGTGTGCCCTTTAAGTGTGTTACTAGACATTGTTGAAAACAAAATATATGAAAAAAGAGAAAATCCAATACAAAAAACATATAATTAGTTAATGGGTAGAATAAAATATAGCCTTAAGCTCTTGTAATATGATACAAATTCAATAGGTCTTTATAAGGACTTATATAGTGGACTTGTATTGGTGCTTTTGAGTGTGAAGTATTTAGGGTTCAAATTCTAAGTTATGTTCATAGAAGCTTCTATGATAGCTATCAATCCTGCAAGTCTGGTCTTCTTGACCTTTGATAAAAATATAAATGTGTTAAAACTATAGACAGCATAGTACAAGTATTTTTAACCTTTGGTTGAGGGAGGAATCCTAAAAGGTTGACATTGATGGATTTTTTGGTTGAGGAAGTGTAACAACCCAAAAATATAACTAAAGGGGTTGTATTCTTTTAACATAAACAACTAACATATACCTAAGAGAGATATCTATATTTCAATCAATATGCACAAATGCAAAGATAACTAAGCTAATATAAATTATAAAGTTATTTGTATTTTCTTTCCATCAAACCAACCTTCTTTCTAAAATCTATTTAGGATACTCCCATCTCCATACCATACACAAGTGTGTTTGTGTAGGTATACTACACGTATTGCGATAAGCTACTAGCCACATTTTTGTGAGGGCTAACTTATCTCCTTCTATCAATTGAAGGGTACACCCATATCTATACCATACACAAGTCTATCTATGCAGGTATACTATGTGTACTACAAATAAGTTACTTGTCTCATATTTGCGATGAAGTAACTTAATTCTTTCATAGATTCATAGTCATTAAAACCACTTGGTTGAAATTTTATTCAGTTTAATTTTTTAAAAGGAATTTCTCTAAATAAAGTTATTCAGCCATAATCCTAAGATATCCCATAATATTTTAGGCTCCTTACTCTACTCCTAACACAAAATTTAATCATAATAATATCTATCTAGTTTATTTAACTATTTTAAACATTTAATATCCTTCAAAAACATAGGAGGATAATTACTAAGTCTATCTATTTAAATCAAGCATGGAAAATGATATATATCAAGAAACGTTAGAAAAGGGATTCTTAAAAAGATGTCAAGAACTAACTAAAAAATTAATAAAGATAAAAGTATATGAAACTACAACATCAAGATACCTTATTAATTAATGAGTAAGGGATACATTTTCTATTTAACAATCATTACATAGCCCAAGTATGGGAGGATAAATCCATACTTTTAAAGAATAAATTATTATATCACTAAATCAATAAGAGGTTGCTCCACTAGAGCCTACCCCTTAATAGGTTTCTACATAAAGTATTTATCATAACATAGTCAAAGGTAACTATCTGAATCTCAGGTGTACTCCTTGATCCTTCTTGTTTCTCCATCTGTCAATCGATGATAGTAAGGGATCAAGACAACTCATGGATCTATGAAGCATGCAACTAATGCATCTACTAAATGATTCTTTTATAAGTGTATTTATAATTCCATATGCCAAATTTTTAGCTTTTCATACAACATGTAATGAGAGACAACAAACACAAGTTGCAAAATAATAAGAAAGAAAGTAAATATACGAGATGACTAAAATATGCTATAAATAGAAATAATGGAAATGCATACATTAGTAGCTATGGAGGAAATAAACACTTCATGATACAAGCTACTTCTCAATGAATGAGCTCTGAGATTATATCTCACACACTCTACACTACTATGTATATCCTAATCTACTATGCTCCCCTGTCTATGTATCTCTCTACCTATGACCCTTTATATAGGAAGACAATTATCTTGGCCAACACTCTACCTAGTTGTACAAGGGACACCTTGCACATTTACAACTTGCACATTGATACTTGTGCATTTGTTACATTGCATGAAGTAACTAGATAACTTCCCCCTAAAGTAATCTAATTTCCTAAGTATGTACCAAGGAAGGTACATTTACATGACCCAAATAATGTAATATAATCTATTTTTAACACCCCCTGTATTACAATATTTGGGTATTGAAGACTTAAGTCTTCAATGTGGATCTTCCTCTTGACTTTGAAATTTTGATTCTTCTTCTCTGATTTCTATAACCTATTTAAGCAAGATGTTAGTGTCTTCAAAACCTATTATTATTGCTAAAAGAGCTTTGATTTCATAATCATCTATCGGTTCTACCAGTTCTTCAATTTCTTCTATCCTCTAAGCTAGATGTCCTTTTTTTATTTCCTTTTTGATACTCCAATTGGGGATAATTGGTTGGATGCTAAAATTATTGTAGATGAGGATTTTGATAGTCATGGTTGAAATTGATTCACATTGTTCATATGATTTTATTGATATTGATTTTTGGGATTGAACCTACAATAGCTGGTACTATGGCATTTTCTCTTGCATATCTGACAATACATGTTGTACTATAGTTTTTGTACTTTTTATAAATAAGTAATGTTTCCCTATGGATTATCTTTAGATGCAATGCAGTGTTAGACATCTCATATTTAACTATATTTTCCACTTCATATTCTTGTAGAATATTGACTAAGTCATCAAAAGAAGTATCTTTACTTAGAACTTGTAAAGATGTTACCAAATGTTTATAGTTTTTTGGAAGTGCTCTCATGGTTACTTGAATAAGAAGTTCATCCTTAACTCTTTCTCCTAAGGTAAATAATTTTCCTTTGATATCTGCTACTTTCCTTAGGAACAGTTCTATGCTTTCTCCATTGTTCATATTTAATGAATGAAGTTGAATTTGAAGATGGAGAATAGTTGCCTTATTATTTCCTTCAAAAATTTTCTCTAGGCTTGTCCATACATCTGAATATGATTTTTTTGAACTGATATAGGGTTGTATCTCATTAGTGATAGCAAAGGTTATTATCATTAGAGCCTTTGAATCATTTTCTACAAAATTTAGGATTTCAATATCATTTTTAGTAGGTATTTGATCTTTCCCTTTGACAATATCCCAAATATTTTCATATACCAAAATTGCTTTCACTTTATTCTTCCAGTAGAAATAATTGGGACCCTTGAGTAGTTGTGACTCTACTAGGAAGAATTATTTTTAAGCCATTTAAGTTCCCTAATAACAATTCTTAGGTTTTATAGAATGCCTTATGACTCCCTAGTATGTTTTGGATAAGCAATATAGTGCTTCTAATTATCGTTCAATTTTCGTTAATTTCGTAAAGTTTTGTAAATACCAAAATAAAATTCTATTATCCTTATTGCTCCTATTAAACTAAGCACTTTTCCAAAATTTAAAGAGGTTTTAATGTTGGATCTTTTGTCTCGATTTGAGAAGATTTGAGACAATAATATTATAAATTTCCAACCTTTAAAATGATTTGATAAAACTCTCTTTAAATATCCCTTTAGGATTTAATCCAAGTGTATCTAATTTCTAATTTAATTAGTTTGATGTAGTAGCCCTTATAACTCCCTAATTTTGGAAAAATTAGATCACAATAATATTTGTAAGTATTTAAGGTTAATTTCTAGTAGAAAACCTTATTACTCCTAAGTTTAATATTGCAAATATTATATTAGCTTGATAAATAATTCCCTTTGAGGTATGGATTTCAATAATTATATTCCTCTAAATTCAACCTTATAACTCCTTAGAGATGAAAGCATATAAATATAGGAATAAACCTTACCTCATACCAAGCGATGATCGACGCTGATTTCATATGTGTAATGGCTGCACTTGTTGACTGTATATGCTTTGACTATGTTCGGACCAAAGCATTGAATGCTCTATCCCTTGCTTCCACGTTGTGATGGCTCCCACATATCTAATGTAAATACATTGAGATACCTCATTCAAAATGCTTCGTTCTAAATTCTTCGTTGAAAATTCTGGTCCAAGGAGCCTTTAATAGGCAATCAACCTAGTGACAAGTGTCACTTTAGTTACACTTCAATGCTTTCTTGGACGTCCATTGCAAGTGTAACATCTAAAACATTTTCTTCCTTCTTGCACTATTCGAATGATAATGCCAATGGAGGAATGTAACTCCTCTTCCACGTGGTCTATGGGTGCAAAAATCTTGTTGTAACACTTCCTCACATGTGTGAAATTTCAACGTTCCTTGAGAGCATTTAGGGTTTCCTTTGGAGGGTGACAAATATCACTTGCATGCCCTTATGCTTATAATGCTTTCTTGTAAGATTTTCTACGTACTTTTCCACCTTCTTCTTGGTTGTATTTCTATGCCACTAAGATGGTTCCAACCAAGCAAGGCTAGTGGTGGTGCTTTGGTGGAGAGATGGAGGAGCTTTGGTGGAGCTTGAACGGTAGCGCTATGGTGGAGACTCCTTGATGCTCCAATGGTAGTATTGAATGCTCCTTCCTTTGGATGTACAGTTCAAGTTCTACTTTCTTTTATTTCCTTTGCTTTTGTGCTACTTGATATGTCCTCTTTAGTGAGCAACGTGCCTCCTTTCTTGTGCTTTGTAGGTCACCTATTATGGCTGTCCAACCCATGCACAACGTAGGCCCTTTTGAGAGGCTTCTTGATGCTTGTATTCGGCTGCGCTCTTCTAGAGAAAGTTGTGCCCTTATGGAACCTTAAAATTTGCCCTCTTTCCTATGTAGAATGTATTAGAGAAATGCAATATATTGTACCAATATTTGTGAAATAGAATGCCTTTGTTGCACCCTTTCTTGCACTTCTTTTGCAGGTCTGAAATTTTGGTTTTATGGTAGAATTTTGAATGCAATAAAGGGGTTTTGAGGTTGTCTCTTTTTTTAGACACCTTCCCCTTTTTACTTGGATACTTTTATGATAAATCCAAGCTTAGATAGAAGCTCTTTATTTGATGTAATTTTTTGCACTTTTATTTTCCTTGCATCAAACCCTGTAATGCTTTGGATTTGAGACTCACCAAGTCTCAATATTTGAAGCTTCTATTTCTGATTTTGGTTAGTTGTTTTCTTCTCCAAGTTTCAAAGGATTCTAACCTTTTTGGTGGCTTCTCTTGGCCACTATGAGTTGCAAATTTTTGTGCACCAATAGTGTCTTTAGACACTTTGACAAATTTTGAATTTGTGCCTTTCTCAAGAACACAAACACAAAGCTTTTGAGAGTAATACAATAGTGCAAATGAACCCACTAATATTTCATTTTTTTAATGCACTAAAAATTACACCTTATCACTCCAAATAACTCTCAAAAAATTATAAGTGCACTTAATCAATTTACTACAACTTAATCAAGAATAATCTAAAATGAATCTTCAAGAATTATTCTACAAATTTCTTATAAGCAAGATATTAGGAGATAGTCTTCTTTTGCTTTCCAAAGTAGATGATAGGCAATTGATAGATAGTTGAAATTTTGAAATCTAATCAACTCCTAATGTGCAAATGAACCTTAAAAAGAACCTTTATTTTTGCACATTTGAAGATTGTAATACAAATCTCCTTTTTGCAACTTTAATCTGGATTAAGGTGCTTTAACAAATCTGAAAAGTAATCCAATTAATGAATCTACTTGCACCAATAGTTGCTTACCTTTTTCTAAAATATTTTGTAGCTTATTTTCCACTTTTTTAGAGGATGTATATCTTGGTGTCTTAGATCACCAAGTTGCTACCTTGAGTAAGATCTTGCAGCTCTTTGTAGACTATTTTGAACAACTCCTTCACCAAATGATGGTCTCGAACTTTCTTTCACGAGCCTAAGATTTGGTGAATTTGTTCTCCTCTTATGGTCTCCTTCTACTATATATTTGGAGAAGTCTATATCTCTAAAGAGGTGTCCTATTACTGTGGGAGGTAGTATTCAAATCTCCTTGATTTGATGGGCTTCTTCTATCTTCAAGTCTTCTTTTCAAATTTTAACTTCAAGTAGGATCTTCTTCTCAAGATTCTAAATATCTTGAGGTCTTCACTGGATTCTTCTTCCACTCATATTTGGAACTCCTTGCCAAATTATCCTCCTCTTGGGCTTGTTTTTGGATGGTGATAATTTTCCCAAGTCCTTCACTATCAAGGGCTTTTCCTTGGTAGTGGATTTCTCCAGTGAGTTCTCCTTTGATGATTTCTTTAGTAAGGCTCTCCTAGCCTTTTACTGGATGCTCATTGAGACCTTTCCAAGGTATTTGATCTTGTAGCTTCTTCTGGTCTTCCTTGAGACCTTAAACATTCTACTTTTGGAAGTTTTGGTGGTGAGATCTTCTCTTGGATCTCTGATTATGCTACTTCTGGATTCAAGCAGGACTCTCCTAGTCCTTCTTCTTCTTCCTTGTCTAGAAGTTCTTCAATGAGATCTCCTCCTGATCTCTTTTGCTTTAGGTGTTGGATTGATTCTGAAGAGGATACTCTTCCTAACTTTCTTGTAGGAAGCTTTCTTGACTTATTGGATCTCCTTTTCCTACAACAAAAATATTAGTACTAAAATTTACTTCTGAATTAGGTACTCTCTTTTGGAGTCTTCTTCAGGATAAAGGCTTTTGTGGCCTGTTTCAGTATCAAGGCTTATGTGATCTTTTCTTTAATATTAAGGCTTATATGGCCTTTTCTTCAATATCAAGGCTTCTATGGCCTTTTCTTCAATATCAAGGCTTCTATGGCCTTTTCTAGGCTTATGTGGCCTTTTCTTCTAGATCAAGGCTTCTATGGCTTTTTCTAGGCTTCTGTGGCCTTTTCTTCTAGATCAAGGCTTCTATGGCCTTTTATTATGAATCAGGGCTTCTATGGCCTTTTTATTTTTGTGAAGTTCTTCAATCTAGCAATGGAGATCTCCTGTCTCCTGACTTCACCATGATTTTTTTCCAGAAGTTTCTTCTGAAGTATTCTCCTTTTTGCAACAACTAATCTCTACACTATGAAGGCACTCCAACATTTGGGTAATGAAGTTGAGGTCTCCTAGATTTCTATTGTAGGAGGTTTCCCAATCATCTGAGAATTAATTCCCTGCAATAAAAGAAACTTCAAGTAAATATTTCTAGATCTCTTAGATGAGCTTCACTAGTTGATTCATCAAACTAGTGGATCAAATGTTGAGTCCTAGTCTTCATGAGTTTTCTTGCAACTCTGTGGAAAGATTCTAGCCATATGCAATCTCAGTATTTTTGAAATTGAGATTTCTTTCAGTCCTCACTTGTGGCTCTCCCTAATTCTATCACCTAGACTCTTTTGAGAATTTTTGACAATGACTGGTCCAATGGCACATCAGGTTGAAAAAAAAGTCAAGGTCAATGATAATGGTGATTTTACTATTGATCTACTGTAGCTTGATCTACCATAGCTTTGATACCACTATTAGATTTTGATACAAAATGTAATGGGAGATAGCAAACACAAGATGCAGAATAATAAGAAAGAAAGTAAATCTGTGAGATGATTGAAATATGCTATAAATAGAAATAATGGAAATGAGTACAAAAGTAGCTATGGAGGAAATGAACACTCCATGATACAAGCTATTGCTCAATGAATAAGATCTGAGCTTATAACTCTCACACTCTACACTACTGTGTATATCCTACTCTACTATGCTCCCCTGTCTATGTATCTCTCTATCTATGGCCCATTATATAGGAAGATAAGTTCCTTGACCAACACTCTACCTAGTTGTACAAGGGACACCTTGCACATTGACACTTGTGCATTTATTACATTACATGAAGTAACTAGATAACATACCCCTAAAGTAATCTAATGTCCTAAGTATGTACCAAGGAATGTACATTTACATGACCCAATTAATGTAATATAAGCTATTTATAACACAAATTACAACTATACAATCACTAGATATATTTAATAAATCATTCACTCAATATCAAAGGAAAGTCATCTATTAAACATGAGTAATTCAATATACCATCCTTTTATCAATCAAAGGTTCATGTTCTATCATAAAATCCATTCCCTAGATCAATTAAGGTCCCATAACCTAAAATGATTATTTCATTAACCATATAAGGCTGCATAACCCTAATTAATTTAAAAACATCCATTTCTTTAATTCTTAGAAACCTTAAATATTTGTTACTAATATTATTTCATCCGCATAATAAAATTTACTAAAACATCCTTTTAGTCAAATAAAATAATTTCTCTAAATATTGTTAGTTTTTGATGACTAAATACTCAAAATAATATTGCCTCAAGATCAATAATACAATTGTAATATGAAAGATATAATATATTGATCAATCAAGCATAGAAAATCAGAATCAACTATGTAATAACTCAAAGAACACTAATGAAAAATGCTCAAAAATACTAAGAAATGTTTATTGAATGAAGAGCTCAAAATACATCATACTACATAACCTCCTATTGCTTACATAGGTGACACTTTCTCCTTTGCTATATCTCTTTTACATAAATACATCCATATATATAGAATGAAATGTGACTCTTCATATGGAGGTTTCTTGGCCCTCACTCTTTCTAGGACTCTTCATCTTCCCACTCTATTGACACATATACATAGGGATAACTATGCACATTTACATTACCAAAATATCATTGCACACTTGTGCATTACATTGCATAAAGTAAATCCTAATATAAGACACTCTTTCCTAATCTATAGATGTACCCATGATGGTACATTGGTATGTACCAAATAATTTAATATATTCCAACATCCCCCTGTATTACATTATTTGGTTATTGAAGACTTTAGTCTTAAATATGGATCTTCTTCATATTTATTGAACTTGTGCTCTTCTTTGTTGTTTCCTTTATCCTGCTTCATATAAAGATATTATTGAGACATGTTTCCTTTATCTACCTAAATATTTTCATAAAATAATGTATTTGCTATAAGATATTTAGCTTCATGTACTTATGTATCATCTATTAGTTCTTGTATTTCATGTGTCTCTTGGGCTAGGTATCCCTTTTGATTTTCTCCTATGTATTGAGGCTACTATTGGTACTATTGTTGTGGTGATTCATATTTATTATGATATTATATAGGTTGAGACAACCTATTTGATTGTCCTCATGAGTTTTCCTGATTCCTTTGATGTTGATTCCTTGGATTGAACCTACAGTAGCTGGTACCATGCCCTCCTCTCTTGCAAATTTGATAATACCTATCATTCCACATTGTTTTTCTTCTTGGAAATGAAACAACATTCCCTTGTGAATTATCCTTTGATACCAATGCATTATTACTCATTTCATCCTTCACCGAGTTTTCCTCTTCATATTCCTATAGTGTATTAACCAAATCATCAAAAGAAGTATCCTTACTTAGGAGTTGTAAGGATGTAACTAGAGTTTTATAATTTTCTGGTAGTGCTCTCAAGATGACTTGAACAAGGAATTTATATTCAACTATTTCTCCTAGGTTTAATAACTTCCCTTTTGTATCTACTATTATAAAAAATAGTTCAATAGTTTCACCACTCTTGACTTTTAAAGAATACAGTTGTATTTATAGATTCAGATTGTTGGACATTTTGAGTCCCTAAGCTAAAAAATTGTCATTGATGTCAAAAGGACCTATGCAAGTAAGCACTATGATTTTCTCCACAAAGAGCTTCATGAGAACCAAAGGTTTTGATAAAAAGTATGCATAGCATTTGGTTATAAAAATGAGCTTCAAGGGAAGCTTAGCAAAGGGTTTTTTTATTTAAAACCATGGATGACATATTTGAAATGGGTTTTTCTTAAAACCCAAGTTGGATTTTCTTTTCATCGAAAAAGGTGCCCCGGTGATGAAGATATTTAATTTTAAAGGTTTTATTTAAAACCATGGACAATATATTTGAAATGGGTTTTTCTTAAAACCCAAGTTGGATTTTTGTTTCATCGAAAAAGGTGCCCCGGTGATGGAGATATTTAATTTTAAATATTTAGTTTAAATTGTAAATTATTTAAAATTTAATTTTAATTTTAAAATTAAAATTAAAAGTTTATCTGTCAACATCATGAGGAAGCGATGACGTTTTTGAGAAAATGGAAGGCATATATATGCCATTAAATTTTTGAAGATTAATCATCCTTGCTCTTGTTGTTAATGCAATTTTTGGAAAGCGAATAGAGCTCACGCAAAAAAACGTTTTAGTGGTGGAAGCAACAAATAAATCAGACGACGTGCGAAGCCTAAGTCACCTTGGGTAGTGTGGCCTATTGGAAACTTCAGAAATGCAAAGGAATTTGGTAGCACGATGTCGTGCATTCAATTTTGGCAAGGTTCGTTCATTGTGCTTTGTTGTGGAAGCGCCAAGGGTGCACGGTTTATTTGAGGTACGTGGGCCTGTAGCAAATAAAGGGAAGTTGTACCCATTTTGCATTGGGAACGAGTGGATAGCTTGTTTGGATACCTTAGCCATATCTAAGGTGCTCACGGTAAGGGCAGGTCGAGGGATCAAAACCCATTAAGGAGGTATGCAAATTTTTGATTAAAATTTAATTAATGCTCTAAAGTTTGGAGTGATAAGGATTAGGAAATATTTTATTTTTTTAAACCTTTGTTGTGTTTAAAAGGTTAAATAATTATTTTGTTGGTGAAAACCATAGATGATTATTTGAGCCTTATGATATTGATTTGAATTTTTGAGAGCATTATTTTAGGAGAAATAAGGATTTTGAATGAAGTAGAATTTGTGGAAATTGAATAATGGATTATTGATTATTATTTTTAGAGGGTTTTTATCTAGAAGGACTTTGGTGGATGTGATTATTGAGTTGGAGTAAAAAGGTGTAAATTGAGTTATACTTTATCTTGTGATTATTATTTTAAGTCCAATAACCCTTATTAAGATTGGAAAGGAAAGTTTTGTTGAGTGTGGCAGACTTTGTGAACAACTTCTTGGTATCAAAAAGGTATTGGCACATTCTTCTATTGATTGTTATGGTGGTTGATTTTTGAAATATCATTGGAGTGAAAAATATTGATTGTGATTTCCTATTCAAAAATGGTTGGTTTAATGCTTCAATATTTTTTGGTTTGAGAGTTGTGATTAAAACCGTGTTTTATAAGAATTGTTGTTGAAGTAATTTGTTGTGCAAAGAACTTGAACTTGAGCTGAAAAGAACATGAGTATCATTGTTATGTAAGAGTTTTTGTTTAGTGTTGTTGAAGACATTTTGAGTTGGTTTATTCGTGCTTGGACTAGGGTTTATGAGAAATATTTGTTCCTTGTGGTGATTGGTTGAGTAGAGTTGTTTGAGCCTAGTCAAGTGATTGTGTGAAGTGGTTGTTCAATTTCCATAAACAAACTATTCTATATTCTAAGTTGAGTCGAGATGAAAAAAAATTGGATTTGAGTATAGAATATATTGAGTCTCTAACAATTATATTTATGCTTCTATGAGATTGCTGAGTTGAGATTGATTTGAGTTGAGATTGGGATTTGAGTATAGAACATATTGAGTCTCTAACAATTCTCTTAATGCTTCTATGAGATTTCTGAGTTGAGATTGATTTGAGTTGAGATTGGGATTTTAGTATATAACATATTGAGTCTCTAACAATTCTCTTTATGCTTCTATAAGATTAAGTTGAAATTTTGTTGACTAATTTGAGGCAAATATTTGAGAAGGCTTGTGGAATGATTTTGAGTAAGCTTTTGTGAAGGCTTGCTATGCAGATTTGAGCAAGTCCTAGAGAGGACTTATTAAGAATATTTGGACAAGTTTTGAGTGAGCTTGTTGACCATATTTGGACAAGTTTTGAGTGAGCTTTTTGTGTAGATTTGAGCAAATCCAAGAGAGGACTTATTGAGAGTATTTGGATAAGTTCTGAGTGAGCTTGTTGAGCAGATTTGGACAAGTCTCGAGTGAGCTTGTTGAGCATATTTGAGTAGGTTTTGAGTGATATTGTTGAGAAGATTTGAGAAGGTTCTGAGTGAGCCTATTGAGCAGATTTGAGAAGGTTCTAAGTGATCCTATTGATAAGATTTGAAGAGGTTATGAGTGAATATATTGATAGAGCTTTAGAGGTGATAGAGTATAGAGGACAAAGTCTTAGTGGATAGAGATCCAGCAACTAGGACAATTGAAGTTAAATCTGAGTGAGGATTCTTCAAGTGGAGAGAGATCCACAAGTCAGTGCAGTAGAGAGACAAAGTCTTCTAGAAGATCACTAGCTAGAGCAAAATGGGAAAGAGTTCTCCTGTGGAAGAGATACACAAACTTAAGATTTAGGGGATTAGCATCTCCTTTGGACAGAGGTCCATAAACATTGTAATTGGGAAGGATTCCCAAGAGATTGATTGAGAAAGTTTTAGTAAAATATTTTCTTTGTGGAGTAGCCCGCATTATGTGAACCATGTAAATTGTTGTGTCACTTTTTTAGATGGTGTTTTATGCATTACTTTGATTATTACTATTGATACTTCTATCTATACACTGCATAATATTGAATTGAAAAGAAAAGTAAAAAGTGGTCTTATACTATTCACCCCCACTCTTAGTATAAGATTGTGTTATTTAATTGGTATCAGAGCGGGTTCCTTCAGAAGAGTTTGACGGCTTGAAGGAAAAGTGGTCTAAGAACACAACTAATCACAAGGATCAAAAGGATGGGTCATTCAATAATGCAGTACAAGTATTTATTTTATGGAAGTGAATTCTTGTATTGGTGTATGTTGATGAGATTTTACCTAATGGCACTTGGAAATTAAGTTTGGGATGCAGTGGAACTTGGATATGATTCAACAATAAATCATCCTACAGATAAGAAAGGTAAGCTTCTAATGCATACAAATTCAAAAGCTATGAATGTGATTATAAAAGGATTGGGTAGATCAAAATATATGAAGGTTATGGATTGTAAAACATCAAAAGATATGTGGTATATACTGCATGACATATATGAGGGTGATAAAGTTGTAAGGAAAGCTAAGATCAAAAATATCAAAGGAGAATTTGAGAACTTAATAATTTGAGATGATGAAAATATTCATGATTATATCAGTAAGATTGATGAGCTTGTACATGATATAAGAGGTCTTGGAATGAAGGTTGATGAATCTGATGCTTGTGATAATATATTGAGAAATCTTCCAAAAAGGTATAGTGATAAGGTTTCTACTATAAAAACATCAATTGATAGTGATTATTTGAAAAGGAATTCTTTGCTTGGCATGCTTACAACTTTTGAGATAAGAACAAAATATCTTATTCCTCCGAAAGAAGTTGCATTCACAATGGACAAAATAAAAAGGGTAAAAAGACAGAATCAAGCAGTGAGTCATCTAGTTATGAAGAAGTTAACTATGGTAGAAGAGATAAAGGCTCTAAAATATCCATAGATATAAGATCTATTAAGTGATTCAATTGTGGAAAGTATGGACACTATGTAATAGAGTGAAAAAATCCAAAGTACAACCGTGATGAAGAAAAATAGGATCATAGATACAGGGAATCAGAAAGACACAGGTACCAAAAGAAAGGCAAGGATGGAAAAAATAGACAAGGAAAGAAGTTCTTCCAAAGGCAAAATAAAAGCTACTATGCAGATAATGCAAGTAAGTACTCAATTGATAGTGATGCTAGTTTTTCAGACAATGATAGAGATGAAGTACTATTTATGGTTAAAGAGAAAAGGACTCGAGTTATTCTCAAATGTTTTAGATGTGGTAAATTTATATATCTTGAATATGATTACACTAGGGATGTCTATAGTTTTAGTGATGATGATTTTGAAGATGCACTTGAAAGACCAGATAAGAATCTTCTAATGGCTCTAGAAGATGAAGTAAGTGATCCTATAGAATACAAGCCAAAAGGAAGTAATGATAAGGACAAAGGCAAAAAAATAGAGTATTACTCAATAGAGAATGGTTATGATCTCAAGGGAGAACTTATTTATGCCCTTGACACAATAAAGAAGGTAAGAAAGCAACTCTCTAAGCTTGAAAGTCAATTTCAAGAATGTGATGAAGAAATATTATTGCTTATAGAGGCCTTAGAGAAGTCAAAGGATAAGGCAAGTAAGTTAAAGGACAAGTTAGAAGCAAATATTTTGGAGTGTGAAAAATTAACACAAGAAGTGGAACTACTAAAGGAAGATTTAGAGGATTCCAAGAAAAAGTTGTACAAGTATGTAAGTAGTGCAAAGAGTGTAGATAAAATAATTAAGATACAAAGAGAAGCAACAAAAAAGATAGGTCTTGGTTCCAAATAGGTTCAAAAGGAATGGAAAGAAAAGTATACTTCAAGTCTTGAAGAATAAGGAAATTTGAAAGAAGATACTTCAGAAGATGACAGTGTAAGTAGGAATGAGACATCAGAGGATGAGTTGGACAACAAAGAGTTCAAAAAATATAGGAATAATGCATAAATAAGATACAAATGGAACATAAATCATAATAGGATATCAATGAGGTATAGGCAAGGAAACTTCAATGGGATATGCTTCTCATGTCATAGGTTTGGGAACATGGCTTCATAGTGCAGGTCATATGAAAGACAGGAATATGGGAAAGGACAAATTTTCCATGGGTATTGCTACTCATCCAGTGAGTATGGT
The DNA here is from genome assembly GCA_028583015.1 of Wollemia nobilis. Lineage (NCBI taxonomy): Eukaryota > Viridiplantae > Streptophyta > Pinopsida > Araucariales > Araucariaceae > Wollemia > Wollemia nobilis. The sequence continues at coordinate 4,540,013 of JAQPPZ010003563.1, read as the reverse complement.
CACAAAGCAATGAATTGTAGGGTTCATGGAAGAAGAGAATATGGATTCACTAGGAGGTATACTAAGACATTTGCACCTCCAAGGAATAATAACATTAAGTGTTATAAGTGCAATAATGATGGACACACAACAAGATGGTGTAGAGCAAATATTCTAGAAGCAGTTATGAACAGGAACAGGAACATGGATGAGAACAGGAAAAAGAATAGGAACATTGATATGAACAAGAATAGGAACAAGAAAAAGAATATGGATAAGAACAAGAATAGGAATAGGAACAGGAACAAAAATATAAATGATAATAGAAACATAAATGATGGCTTGAAAAGAAATAGTGAGAGGATTTAGAAAACTCAAAAAGAAAGAAATAAAGATAAAGGTAAAGAGCAGTGCTTTCGAGGAGTAGAAATACTCCCACCCTAGAATTAACCACCTCATGAGGAGGTGGGGGAGGGACTAAGCTAAGAGGCTCATTCTTAGCCCCGAGCCCCAAAGGTGACCCTTTTCCATTGATGACAAATGGGGAGAGATTTGTGTATATTGAGGAAATTTTTGATATGGGGAGAGATTTGATATTTGAGAAAGCTTTGAGCCAGGGAGAGCAAAGTCCCAAGGGGAGCAAAAAATAAGGTCAAATTTTAGTAAAAGGATATGGGTTGCCATCAATGACAAAGGGGGAGATTGTTGGGAATTTTGAGTCCCTATGCTAAAAAGTTGTCATTGATGTCAAAAGGACCAATGCAAGTAAGCACTTTGATTTTCTCCACAAAGAGCTTCATGAGAAGCAAAGGTTTTGATCAAAAGGATGCATGGAATTTGGTTCCAAAAAGGATCTTCAAGGGAAGCTTAGAAAAGGGTTTTTATTTAAAACCATGGATGGTATATTTTAAATGGGTTTTGCTTAACACCCAAGTTGGCTTTTCGTTTCATCAAAAAATGTGCCCCGGTGATGAAGATATTTAATTTTTAATTTTATTTAAAATCATGGACAACATATTTGAAATGGGTTTTTCTTAAAACCCAAGTTAGCTTTACGTTTCATCCAAAAAGGTTCCTCGGTGATGGAGATATTTAATTTTAAATATTTAGTTAAAATTTTAAATTATTTAAAATTAAAATTAAAATTTTAAAATTAAAATTAAAAGTTTATCCGCCGACATCATGAGGAAGCACCGACATTTTCGAGCAAAGGGAAGGCATATATATATATATATATATATATATATATATATATATATATATATATATATATATATATATATATATATATATATGTCATTAAATTTTTGAAGATTAATCATCCTTTCTCTTGTTGTTAATGCGATTGTTGGAAAGCGAATAGAGCTTGTGCGAAAAAAGGTTTTAGTGGTGGAAACAATGAATAAATCGGACGGCGTGTGAAACCCAAGTCACCTTGGGTAGTGTGGCCAATTGGAAACTTGGGCAATGCAAAGGCATTTGGTAGCATGAGGTCATGCGTTCGATTTTGGCAAGGTTTGTTCATTGTGCTTTGTGGTGGAAGCGCCAAGGGCGCACAATTTATTTGAGGCACGTGAGCCTGTAGCAAATAAAGGGAAGTCGTGCCTATTTTTCATTGCTAACGAGTGGGTAGCTCACTTGGCTACATTAGCCATAGCTAAGGTGCTCATGGTGAGGGCAGGTCGAGGGATCGAAACCCATTAAGAAGGTATGCAAATTTTTGATTAAAATTTAATTAATGCTCTAAAATTTGGAGTGATAAGGATTAGGAAATATTTTATTTTTTTAAACCTTTGTCGTGTTTAAAAGGTCAAATAATTATTTTGTTGGTGAAAACCATAGATGATAATTTGAGCCTTATGATATTTATTTGAATTTTTGAGAGCATTATTTTATGAGAAATAAGGGTTTTGAATGAAGTAGAATTTGTGGAAATTGAATAATGGATTATTGATTATTATTTTTAGAGGGTTTTTATATAGAAGGACTTTGGTGGATGTGATTATTGAGTTGGATTAAAAAGGTGTAAATTGAGTTATAATTTATCTTGTGATTATTATTTGAAGTCCACTAACCCTTATTAAGATTGGAAAGGAAAGTTTTGTTGAGTGTGGCAGACTTTGTGAATAAATTCTTGGCATCAAAAATGTATGGGCACATTCTCCTATTGATTGTTATGGTGGTTGATTTCTGAAATATCATTGGAGTGAAAAGGATTTATTGTGGTTTCCTATTCAAAAATGGTTGGTTTAATGCTTCAAGGTTTTCTAGTTTGAGAGTTGTGATTAAAACCTTGTTTTATAAGCATTGTTGTTGAAGTAAGTTGTTGTGCAAAGAACTTGAACTTGAGCTGAAAAGAACATGAGTATCATTGTTATGTAAGAGTTGTTGTTGAGTGTTGTTGAAGACAATTTGAGTTGGTTTATTCATGCTTGGACTAGGGTTTACGAGAAAGAGTTGTTCCTTGTGGTGATTGGTTGAGTAGAGTTGTTTGAGCCTAGTCAAGTGATTGTGTGAAGTGGTTGTTAAAGTTCCATAAAAAAAACTATTCTATATTCTAATTTGAGTTGAGTTGAGAAAGAAATTGGATTTGAGTATAGAACATATTGAATCTCTAACAATTCTCTTTATGCTTCTATGAGATTGCTGAGTTGAGATTTTTTTCAGTTGATATTGGGATTTGAGTAAAGAACATATTGAGTTTCTAACAATTCTCTTTATGCTTCTATGAGATTGCTGAGTTGAGATTGGGATTTGAGTATAGAACATATTGAGTCTCTAAAAATTCTCTTTATGCTTCTATGAGATTGAGTTGAGATTTTGTTGAGCTGATTTGAGGCAAGTCTTTGAGAAGGCTTGTGGACTAATTTTGAGTAAGCTTTCATGAAGGCTTGCTATGCAGATTTGAGCAATTCCTAGAGAGGACTTATTGAGCAGATTTGGACAAGTTTTGAGTGATATTGTTGAGCATATTTAGATAATTTCTAAGTGATCTTGTTGTGCAAATTTGAACAAGTCATAGAGAGGACTTATTGAGCAGATTTGGAAAAGTTCTGAGTGAGCTTGTTGAGTAGGTTTGGACAAGTTATGAGTGAGCTTGTTGAGCAGATTTGAGCAGGTTCAGAGTGAGCTTGTTGAAAAAATTTGAGCACGTTATGAGTGAACCTATTGAGTAGATTTGAGCAGGTTATTAGTGAACCTATTGAGTAGATTTGAAGAAGTTCTGAGTGAACCTATTGACAGAGCTTTGGATATGAAAGAGCATAGAGTACATAGTATTAGTGGATAGAGATCCAACATCCAAGACAATTGAAGATAGATCTAAGTGAGAAGTCTTCAAGTGGAGAGAGATCCATAAGTCAGTGCAGCAGAGAGACAAAGTCTTCTAGAAGATCACTAGCCAAAGTAGAAGGGGAAAGAGTTCTCCCATAGAAGAGATACACAAACTTGAGATTTAGGGGATCAACATCTCCTTTGGACAGAGGTCCATAAACATTGTAATTGGGAAGGATTCCCAAGAGATTGATTGAGAAAGTTTTAGCAAAATATTTTCTTTGTGGAGTAGCCCGCATTGGGTGAACCATGTAAATTGTTTTCGCTTTTGTGGATGGTGTTTTGTGCATTACTTTGATTATTTCTATTGATACTGCTGTCTATGCACTGCATAATATTGAATTGAAAAGAAAAGTAAAATTTGGTCTTATATTGTTCACCCCCCCTCTCAGTATAAGCTTGTGTTCTTCACAGATTGGTGGCTTTATTTTTCCCTTCAAATGTTTTTGCTAAAGTGTTCCATGCATATGTAGAAGTTCATGCTAAACTTATGTACGGTTGTATTTCATTCGAAATTACAAAGGTTATGATCATCAATTATTTTTCTTCTTCTTCCTCATATTTTTGTATATCTCTATCATATTTATTAGGTTTAATTTTTTCTCCTTTGACTATGTCCCACAATTTTTCTGCTATCAAGATTGATCTTACTTTTTTTTTTCCATGATGTATAGTTAGGACCTTTGAGCAATTGGGAATCTGAAAGAAATAGTTTGTTTGCAACTTTAATCCTTTACAAATCTTCAAATATATAATAATTTTGAACTTAGATATTAAACTTATCAAATGCAATATCTCTATGTAGAATTCCTTATATCTCCCAACTATAGATAAATAATATTTGTAAAGTTCTGTAATCCTAGTTTGATGTAGAATGTCTTATTTCTCCAATTTTAGTAATTTTGCAAATAGTCAATTTGTTTTGTAAATATAAATATGCAATTTTACAAAACCCAAATATAATGCTTCATCAAATATGATAGAATTTTTCAAAATGCATTATCCATATTTTTCTAAGGTTCTATAATGCTTATCACTCCACTAAATCTTCAAATATTTAACCTTAGAATATATTCACTTTATTCCTTATTCCTCCTACCAATATAAAATTTAATATGAAAATATTATGGTAAATGTTACCTTAATTATTTAGGCACTCCTCCTTGAATTACTGGGTGCTCCTCCTTTTGGTCAAATTTCATTGGACTTGATAACAGGTGCTTTGAATGTGCCTTCAATACTCTTGCTTCATATTTGCTATGAATCTACCTTTACTCTCTTACACTGGTGGCTATATGGGTGCTTCTATCCTCTTGTGCAATGTTCCACTTGTAGCATATGTTATGGATAGTTCTTGACTCCCCTTATGTGGTGTTAACATTCTTGTAATGTGAATGGACACTTGGCACAATATTCCTTGTGTTGTTTAGGTGTTACTAATCCTTCCTTGAGCGATGGGTGATGATTTAGAGTCCTGAGAACTCTTATTTCTTGGAGATGTACTTTATGACTATGTGCCAACTCTCATCCGTGTGCCAAATGGAAATATTCCTCTTCCTTTCTCAGGATAAGTGTTACAACCTTCTATGCATGTGCTTCCTTCTCCAATGTACTGAATTTAAAGACTATTCCAATGTATTTCTTCTTCAACATATTCTTGCTTCTTTGTAACAAAAATTGGTGTTGTTTCTTATTTATTTTGTTGATGATGAATTTTCCCAAGGTTGGATCCAACTATGACTATTTTAGAGCACTCCAATGGTGGCTCTATGGTACATACTTTTCAATAATTTGATCTATTGGTAATATTCCTTTGATAATGCACCCTATATTTGCAATCTTCCTTGTGTATATAGAATGGTTGTGCTACGTAGGATTTACGTAGGGTAATATTTTACAAGTTGTAGCTAACATATTCTAGCTCCTTGGTTAGCCAATTCCTGAACCTAATAGCTCTTTCCTTAAGCACTTTTTTTAGTGCTTCTTTCCTACAAATGGGTGGATGTTGATGAATATCTTACCCCTATGATATGCTTCTCAATGGTGCTTAATATGGTGGTGATCCACACCACTATTTTAGTGGTTTTATTCACCACTTTGGACTGCATGTATGGTGTTTTTAAACACCTAAAATCAGCCTTTAAATTTGGAACTCCTTGCTTTCCAAAATCTACTACATTTTGAGGGATATTCTTCCTCACAAACGTAAATCAGCTCTAAAATTTACTTAAAAAACAATATATACTATTCACTTATCTCTCCTTTAAAATCTTTAACTAATGTTGTTATAATATTTTAGATTTATCTAAAAATAATGGTGTGTAATAGTGACCTTCTTTAGCTTAATGACACTTCTAAAAAAATTTCCTTTTGCTAGCTCTAAATAGCTCTAAATTTTGATTCTCTAAAAAACTCTTAATATGAACCTTCTCTGCAATAATAATTTATATGGCATCAAATTTAACACACATTTTTATAGCTCATTTCTTTATAGCTTGTTGTCTTGTGTTTGCTGTAATGCACATTTATTTTGTTGTTGGTGGACTCTTCAATTTGCAGCTATAGTAATTGCCCAAAATATGCTTTTTTTCTCCTTCAAATATGTTCTAGCTATCTCTAAATTTTGTAGCTCCATATGCTGCCCTTTCACTGTTCAAATCTGTAGTCAATATCCTCATTGGGTGCTGCTAAGAATTCTTGAGGTTTGTTGTCCAAAGCTATTCCAAATCTATTTTAAAAATTCCTCCAAAATGTAGCTAGCTTTACTCTTTCAATGCTGCCCAAAATTGCAGCTTAAAATCCTCTTATTACTGCTTACAAAATCTGATTTGGTGATGCCCACGAATTTCTAAATCTACTTCTCCCTTTTTTTGTCAAGCCTTCTCTTAGTTGGCTATCAAAAAATGCTCCAAAATCTTCTCTAAATATTTTCCAAAATGCAACTTTCTGCTTCTACTAGTTTCTATCCTGTGACCTTTCATCTTCTCCTTCAAGAATCAGAAACTTATGCTTTTAGAAATCAGCCTACAAAAATTTTGTGGCTACCTCCAAATCTCTTTAAATTGTGACATCTGCAATATTCTTACTTTCTTCTAACATCTTGCTGAATTATGAATTCAATCTAACCTCTTTATCTATTTTCTTTCACTAGAATATGATGTCTTGATCTCTCCAATATCTTCTCAAAATTTGATAGACTTCTTGACAAATCCTTGCTTTCCTTTTGGGCTTATTGTATGGTGAAAATTGTCCCAATATATTTTGGTTAGGTTCTTCTTGTACTTGTAATATTGTACCATGAAATCTACTTTGAATCTCTTTTAATGGTCACTACTTTAGCTTCTGCAATAGGGCTTTCTCCTACCTTTTATTTCTTCAATGAAATCTTCTTGAGACATCTACTCTTAGGTCTTCTAATCCTACAACCTTTAATTATCTTAGTAAATGCTTTAATGAAAACTTACCTTGGTTTCTAAAATATTCCAACTATGGGAATTTTTTAAATGATATCTCTTTCTTGGATCTCTAGACTCTACTTCTTCTGTCTACAATAGGACCTTATGTAGTCCTTCTATATTCTATATTTAGTCTTCAATATTCCAATCTTGGATATTCTTAAATATGATCTCTCCTTGGATCTCTATCTTCATTATTCAATATTCAATATTCCAAAACTTGGAAGTTCTTCAATGTGACCTCTTCTTGGGTCTCTATCTTCAATCTTCAATCTTCCAAAACTTGGAAGTTCTTCAATGTGACCTCTTCTTGGGTCTCTATATTCAGTATTCAATATTCAATTTTTTAAACTTGAAAGTTCTTCAATGTGACCTCTTATTGGATATTTATCTTCAATCTGAAATATTGTAATGAGAACCTTCTTCTTGGTTCTTCTCAATATTCAATAAGGTATCCTTTTTGGACCTCCTTCAATGTCTACTTTTCTACAACAAAAGAGTTAATTCCTGCAATAGGAAAGCACATAGAATTTTAGGAAATCGAAGATAAAATTATTCTCTATCTATTGTAGGAAGCTTCTCAACTTCTAAGAACCAATATTATACAATAAAACTTAGACAATAATAATCATATGTATTCAAAGTTCTAGAAATAATAATATTCACTAGCTATCTTAGAAACTAGTGGAATCAAATCTATACTGAATCCTAGTCTTCATGGGTTTTACTTTCAACCCTATGGAAATATTCTAGCCAAATAATAATATGGAATATTTACTTTTTTATCAAGCTTATCAATAGGACCTCTTATAAGGCTCTTTTAAAATCTTCAATGATAAGGTCTATCTTCAAGACCCTTTTATATCCTATTTTAATTTTACTCTTGGAATAGGTGTCCTTAAATATCACTAGTTCTTATTCAACATAGTGAGAATTGCTATCTTCTCTTGTTTATCATTCTAGAGTTAATTCCTTTATCTTATTTGATTCCTTTTTATATAGGTAATTCCTTTATCTTCTCTGGTTACTTTTCCAAAGGTAATTCCTTTATCATTACTAGTCTCTTCTTAATCAATAGAAATATTCTTTTCTCTGATCTATATTATAACTTCTATCAAACAATACCAAAACAATGATGTTTGAAAGTAGTGGTGCATAATGGCTTATTTGGTTTGCAAAGACATAGTGATATTAATATTTAGAGTAGCAATGATGATACCTTATGGATTTGATACCACTGTTAGCTTTTGATGATTAAATACTCAAAATAATATTACCTCAAGATCAATAATACAATTGCAATATGAAAGATATAATAATGCTAATCAATTAAGCATATAAACTCAGAATCAACAACGTAATAACTCAAAGAATGCTAATGACAAATGCTCAAAAACACTAAAAAATATTTATTGAATGAAGAGCTCAAAATACATCATACTACATCACCTTCCATTACTTACATAGGTGACTCTTTCTCCTTCGCTATATCTATTTTAAATCAATACATCCATATATAGAATGGAATGTGACTCTTCATATGGAGGTTTCTTAGCCCTCACTCTTCCTATGACTCTTCATCTTCCTACTCTATTGACACATGTACATAGGGACAACTATGCACATTTACATTGCCAAAATATCATTGCACACTTGTGCATTACATTGCATAAAGTAAATACTAATCTAAGATACTCTTTCCTAATCTATAGATGTACCCATGATGGTACATTGGTATGTACCAAATAATTTAATTGTTGAAAATTCTGTCACATTTCTTAAGGGGTAAAAAAGGGTCAAATTTTGTATAGTATTTTATAAAGTTTTTCTTTGTTGTTTTTTATTTTGAAAAGTTGCAGCAATTTTGGCTTCCAATGCCACCCCTTTGTATATAAAGAAGAAAATAAAGAACTTTGCTGTCGAACAAGTTAGAGAAGAGAGCTTCATCGAGGGAAAATGAAAAGATCTTCGCACCTAAAGCATTTCTAGCAGCTACTTCGGGCGGAAGTTGAGCGAAGCAGCGTTCGGAAGAAAGAGCTTCACACCCGAAGCATTTCTAGCATTGCTTCGGGTAGGGTTTTTGCAAAGTAGTATTTCCGAAGAAGAATACAAAAGTGGTGTTCGAAAGAACAACTTCATCGAAAAGCAAAGGCAAGAAATCTACATCGGGCCTGAAGCATTTTCAGAAGTTACTTCGGGTAAGATTTCTGCGAAGCAGTGTGCCGAAGTGAAATACAAAGCAAAGAGGGTGAAACTTCGCACCCGAAGCATTATCAGCAAATACTTCGATCGGGAAATCAATGAAGCGGAACCCAAAGGAGCATTGAAAGTACTTCACCAGAAAGTTTTTGAAGTACTCACTTCGGGCCCCTCCATCAGTGAACCATTTTTACTTCGTCGAAAGCTCATTGCGAAGCATTTTCTTTGGCTAATTTTGTGCGAAGTACTTCTACCCGAAGCGAAAGGATGCAATGTCTTTTAAAGACAATTGCTTTGGCCGAAATCTTCCCGAACCACAATTTCGAAAGAGGATTGCAGCGAAGCATTTCTTGAGGGCATCAGTGAAGTAATTTAGTCAACGAAGTGACAAAGACGAAGAGGCCCATTTTGTGAAGTGAATATGCTTCGACACTCCCCACCCTCGAAGCAGTTTTGCGAAGTTCAATTTTGTGAAGTACAAACCAAAGAGGAGTTTTTGCTTTGGCCCAGAACCATTGTAAAGCGAAGTTGTAAATGAAAACTTAGCGAAGCGCTTCACGGGCACGTGTTCCAAGTCGAGTATTTTCTCGAGGTGATCAAGTGCCTCATAAATGCAAATTTTCGTGCTCGGTAAGCTCGTTGATCATTTTTGGCACTCAAAAATGAAGTATCAAGCCATGATGGAGAGCCCAGCGAGCATGGCGGCTACTTGAGCACAGCACTCAGAGATCAAGGACATCCAGACAACTCATCAATGCACCTTTCCATGGTTGACCTGGTCATGATTGCAAGTTTTTGTAACAGATCTGAGAGCTCAATCACGAGAGCTTCAGGGAGGTGAATTCTCAGGGCTCAAGGGTGTACTTATCATTGCTATGTAATTATGACTCATAGGCCCGGGTCCTCTATAAAAACCCAGGCATTGTAATCCAAAAAGGGGGGGGAAACTATCTGCTAGAAAGATGCTATAAATTGATGTCCTACGATTAATACTAAAAGGATTTGAGCTCAATTCTTCTCTTTTATGCTACCTTTTGTGTTTGATTCTTTTGTCTTTCTTTGTTTGTATACTGAGATGCTGAACCCTGCGTCTGGCGTGTGATCGGGGACTGTACCCAAAAACTCACTCTGAAGGATACATAGGAGATGAAAAGCATTGTATTAGCTTTCTTTTATACTGCCTTTCATGCTTGATTCTTTTGTCTTTTTTCGTTTGTATATTGGATGCTGAACTCTATGTCTGGTGTGCGATCGAGGAAGGTACCCTGAAACTCGCCCGAAGGATACATAGGAAAATTGATATTGCATTTCTTTCGTTTATCCTTGGTGTTCCTTGCTGCTATTCAAGTTGTTGGTTAGCGATCGTGCTTCCTGTTCTCTCCCACCTTACATCATCGATTTCTCTAACCCTAACTCCTTTTATCTCTTTCCTGCACCCTTATATTCAAACACCCAAGTAGTTTAGCATAGGATCTAACCTTTCTCTGGAGATTGGCACGAGGGGCATATCTTCCCTCTAGCCTTTCAATGTTGGTCCAAGTCTAGGGCGCATACACTCACCCAAAATCCTTTCCTAGGCATATTTGATGACCAACAGTTTCTAGCATGCCTAGTGGGACCGAATGTGCCTGTCTTAGTAAGATCCATAACCAGTCAAGGTCCCATATTTTAAATCTTAAACCCATCTTCACCAAGGCAAATAGTGCTAACCAATTCTCGGTGTGACCTGGTCAGTCTCACCTGACTAGTGGTAGTGAGGACTGATGCCCTCATTACTGAAAGACTCTTAGCATCTGGTGACTCTATTTACCCAAGAATATTTAAGTCATAAGGACCAGTACCAAAATTCTATGTCTTCATGCAAACAAGATGGAGAGTTAAGAATATAAGAGAGGAAACCAAGTTCTTTGAGCTAGATATTGATGCCTTTGGGGAGCAATCAAGATTGGTCACCCCCAAATCATTGTTATGCGGAACATCCTCACAAGAGGCTACTATTGGCAAACAAGGCCTACCTTCTAAGAACACAGCATCTAGTTTTCCTCCTAATCCTCCCAACTCACCGAAGCGTCCTAGTCCATCCATTCCTATTAGTTGCCCTATTAGCAATCAAGGGGGAGCTTGGGGAATTCCTGTTTCTCAAAATCTAGGAGCAAGTATGGCACAACAACAACAACAACAACAACAACAACAAATGCAGCAGCCACATCCACCCAGGTTGTGCCCAGCATGGGATTCTTTTTCACCATTGAATCTAGTAGGACAAGGGCAAGTGTCGCCTACTGCCATAAAGAAGATCCCAATGTTCGATGGAACTGGGAAAACTGATCTAGAGCATATCCAAGACATAATATCTCTGGCGACGATCCATGAAATTATAGAAGAACAAATTATGGTAAAGCTTCTGGTTCTTTCCTTGAGAGGAAAACTCCTCTACTAGTATAGATCTCTACCACCCAGTAGTATTACAGGATGGGACCAGTTAGTTTGGTAAATGATGGGAAACTTCAATGAGTCTTTCGATCCTACTTCTCTCCTACACCAATTCACTTCGATCAAGAGGCATCCACAAGAAGAGATCGCAAATTTCAATGTTATGTTCGCTTGAACCTAGAAAAGAGTGCCAGTTGGACTTCAACCAACCGACGAGGCTGTAGCACTCTATTTCCTTCGGGCTTTCAATCTTGATATCAGTCTCATGGTAAGATATTCTAACGTTAATACTTTTCCCAAGTTGTATGAGTTATCCAAGAGGGTGGAAATGGATTTGATAGCTATGGGCAAGCTTCCCCAAAAGATGTCGATGCCCATACTTCCCAAATTCCTTCAATTCCAGTATGCAAGCGCAACCGCTTTGCAAGCCTCTACAACCCCTGCACTCCCAATTTCATCTTGGAACCCGAATCCTATCGTGTCTCAAATCACCGCTCCACAAATCCACTTCCCTACATTTTCAACTCTATAGCCCACTGTCACTTCGGCATTTCCTGTACTGCCAGCACCACCTCAACACCCCGCCCTGCCTCCAATACTGATGATGGATCCATTACCACTCGCTCCAAAAGACGATGATATACAAGCCAAAATTCTATAGGAAATATAGTATTTGAACTCTACAGTTCAGATTTTGTCCAATGACATGACCATTGTGAAGAAAAAGCAAGCACCGTAGGAATTCCTACCGAGAAGATCTTATCCTATGCCTGCGCTTACCAAAGACCAAGCAGTCCAGCAAGGGAAGGCTTCGGCGAGAAATGCTGTGATTGAGGAGGCTCTGAGCACTTTCGATTATGTATATTGGTGCTCTATGTGCAATGATCCACATGAAGAGAATACCTACACTTTGCACCAACACTATGTACAAACGTTGGAAACAGTAGTCATAGTGGTCAAGTTAACGTCATTAGGAAGATGAGTCAAAACCTGACAATTGGCGATGAGGAGCCAGTTGCAGTACTTACCCGAGGAGGAAAGAAGGCAATAGAAGTAGATGCTACTCAGCTGTCTCCTTCAAAAGAGCAAGTTCGACCCAAGAAAGGACAATCATCTACTTCGGCCCCGAGCGAAGCCCCTCCACCTGCATTGATCAAATAAAAGGCTCAAAAGGCCTCTGTCGAGCCACCTCAGGAAAAAACTAAGGAACAGATAAAGGAAAAGCTCAAGTTTCCTTCCCTGACTAAGCGAAAAAGAGTTGAAGCTACAGAGCAGTATCACACCAGATACGAACCTAGAAAGGAACCCGAAGCACTCAAATCCCTGGCGTACAACATTGTATAGGAGTTGAAGAAGATTCCGGCCAAGATCAGCCTATACGATGCATTGCAACTACCTAGACAAGTAGACCTGCTGCAAGAATCATTGAAGAAAATTAAAGTAAAAATGGCGACACCGCTTGCTCTTGTGCAGAACTTATCCCCATCCATCATGGGGAAGAACAAACCACCTCTATTCTACCTGTCTCTACAAATGGAAGGGTATATTGTGCATAATTGCATGATCGACTCTGGGGCCGCTACAATAGTAATGCCAAGAGCAGTCTGCAAAGAAATAGGGATGGAATATACGTGAAGAATCCATGGTGTACTCCAGTTGGATGGTACTCCAATAAATACTATAGGGGTGATCAAGGACATTCCTATCCGACTACATAAGATGCCTCAGATCACAGTCATACAAGAGGTGGTGGTAGTTGACTTGGAGCCATATTTCAGTATGTGCTTGTCAAGGGAATTCATGGCAAAGCTAGGTAGATATCTGTCTATGGATTACTCTCATCTGGAGATTCCATTCAAAGGAAAGAAGGTGAAGATCTACAATGAAAAACCTTCTTTCTTTCTTGTGCAGAAGATGTCCGACGAAGAAAGTAGCGAACCGGTGAATGCAATTGTGGAGGAGATAGAGCAGGTAGACCTGGTCGAGGAATCTCTTACGCAATTAAGTTATGAATATGAGTTCTCATTGGTAGAATTTAATGCATGGTGGAGACCGAGATAGGATGTTATGCGATCACCAAGCCTAAAAAAACTCCCAACCAGGGAATAGAAAAAGTGCCTAGGAAGAACTATGGAAGTTGTTCTTCGATGGCACCCGATGTAAAAATGGTGCTGGGGAAGGGATTATTCTAATTTCACCCTCCGGAGAGCAAAAGGAATATTGCTACTAGTTGACATGGAGCTGCACTAACAATGCAGTAGAATACGAAGCATTGTGCCTAGGACTCAAGAAAGCTAACAAGTTAGGCATAAAGCATCTCCAAATATTTGGAGATTTCAAACTGGTTTGCAACTAGGTCACAAATAAGTGTACTTCAAAGAAGCATTATCTAAAATCATACCGCAATAGGGTATGGGACCTGTTCGACCAGTTTGAATCTCTCAATCTGCATTCAATCCCATGAGAAAAGAACCGACATGTCGATGTTCTGGCATCCATTGCAGCCAAGTACTCTCTAGCAGAAGACATGGTGCACAAGCCCAAAGCTGTGAGGATGATCTATAGAACCCTTGTCCTAGACAAAGATATGCCTTGGAAATTGTTTGACAACAATGAGAAGATTGTAAATTTCATGATCCAAGAAGCTACCACAGTCGAATACAAAAGCTTTGATGAAGGAGAATATGAAGGGTTGATTCAATTAAAGAATAACCATGTTCCCAAGGGACTAATCATCCTTGAAAGCCTCTTTGATCAGAATGACTGAGCCCTCTCTCACATGATCTAAGTCAATGAAAAGCAGTATCAGGATTTAGAGCTTAAACCTAGAAAGCAATAAAGATTAGAACCGACTGCACTTCAGAAGAAATAAGATAGATACAAAATCTGTGCAAATTTTTTTTTGACATAATTTCTTGGTCTTATCAGGATCTCAGGGGATACAATCAACAGCTGGTTCAACACACAATCGAATTATAGGAGGGGGTCAAACCCTTTTGAAAAAAGCAAAGACTGGTTAATACTAAGATCGAGGTCCTAATGAAGGTCAAACTCCTAAAGATGCTCAAGGCAAAGATAATTTATCCCATCAAGCACTCTTCATGGGTAGCGAACCTAGTCCCAGTTAGAAAAAAATGGAGATATACAGTTATGCATGGAATTTTGCAACCTGAACCAGGCTTCCCTCAAGGACCACTATCCTCTCCCACAAATCGATCAAATCTTGCACTCAGTGGCTGGAGCTCAACGCTTCTCTCTGATCGATGGTTTTTCTGGATACAATCAGATCTAGGTCAGGGACAAAGACCAGCATAAAACAACATTCACCACCAAGTGGGGAACATTTGCTTACCAGTGAATGCCATTCGACCTATCTAATGCTGGTGCCACTTTCGAGAGAGTGATGGATCTTGCTTTTTGCAAGCTTCTAAATAAGGTTATTGTCATCTATCTGGATGACATGACCATTTTCTCCCAAATAAGGGAAGATCATCCACTACATATACAACAAGTTTTCAAAAAATTCCGAGAGTTCGACATCTTGATCAATCCAAAGAAGTCCATATTTGTAGTCAACGAAGGGAAGTTGTTGGGATATGCGATATCAAAAAAGGACCTCACTATAGATCCTGACAGATCCGAGGCTCTAATGAAGCTCCCGCTCCCAGCAGACAAGAAAGGACTTCAATATTTCTTCGGCCAGATTAACTTCATAAGGAAGTTTGTCCCCGACTTCGCCCAAGTCATCAAGCCAATGTCCCAACTCCTGAAGAAGGGCACCAAATTTAGCTGGAAGAAATAAAGAAAGGAAGCATTTGAAAATATTAAGGCTCAATTCACTTAGGTGCCGGTCTTGATCAATCCATATTACGATCAGGATTTCATCCTATATGCTATAGGGGAACCCGAAAGCTATGCTACCGTCCTGACACAAAAGGGGGAAGATGGCGAGGAGTGCCCCATCACATTTTTGAGCCAGGTGATCAATCCCCATGAAGAGAAATATAATTTCATAGAATGTCAGGTGCATGCGGTAATGAAATCCCTCAAAAAATTCAAATAGTTCATTTCCCAAAGTTGTGTCATAGTTTTTGTCATTCACCCCAACATGCGCAATTTCATCATCCAAGGAGAATTGGGAAGCAAAAGAGCTGGTTGGGTGAACAAGATACAAGAGTTTGACATTGAGATCAAGCCCACAAAATTGGTTCACAGTCGTGCATTATGTCAAGAATTAGTGAAGAACACAGCGACCAAAGCTGCATAATCTCAGAGGGATGACTTACCAGCCGAAGAATGCTTCGCTAACCAGGAAGAGGATGAGAAATACTAGGTTAGTGAAATAGTTGAATACTTCCACACTGGTAGTTGTCCTTCGCATCTAAATGCTTCACAGTGAAGACATTTTAGGATGCGATCCTCCCGGTACACTCTATGCCCCGAAGGCCTATTTTTCAAGAATATTGATGGGATCCTTCTCAAATGCATCAAAGACGATGATAAAAGAAAATTCCTAGGAGAGTTCCATTTAGGACTATCTGGAGTTCACTTTGAAGGAAGAACAACAACACTAAATATTATCAAAGAGGGTTATTATTGGCCCACACTCTTCGCTGATGCCTTCGTCGTTTGTCGCAAATGCGAGCAGTGTCAGAAGTTCATCGACCAAAGCAAAAATGCTTCGATGCCCCTTCATCCGATACAAGTAGAAACTCCCTTTCAGCAATGGGGGTTGGATTTTATAGGATTCATATCACAAAACTCCTCTGCAGGACATAGGTTCATCCTAACCGCAACAAACTACTTCACCAAGTGGGCCGAAGCGATTCCCACGAAGCATGCAAATCAAGAGACTGTAATCACATTCCTAGAATGATTGATCACCAGGTTCGGCATCCTCGAAGTGATCATCACAGACAATGGCCCTGGCTTCATAGGCGCTAAAATCAGTGAATTCCTCTACAGATATGGGATATATCATAAAGTATCCTCCAATTATTATCCATAGGGAAATGACTTGGCAGAATCCACCAACAAGACTCTGTTGAGAATGCTAAGGAAGCTCATAGATACAAACAAAAGGACTTGGCATCTCCTTCTAGATCGGGCCTTGTGGGCTGATCGAATTTCTATCAAAAGGTCAATCAAGACTTCACCTTATGCCCTGGTCTATGGCAAGGAGGCCATCTTACCCATCCATGTGGAGATCCTTGCACTGCAGCTGTTAGAAGCAGAAGATGGAGTTAGTCGGATGGAAAATATGTTAGCTCAGCTACTATGACTAGAGGAAGATCACGAAGAAGCATACCAGAACTTCACCAAGCATACTCAGGTTACCCGAGACTGGTTCAATAAAAAGTCATCTAATCGCACATTCAATGTGGGAGATCTGGTATTGAAGTGGGACTCTTGGAAGGCCAAGCCTGGGAATCACAACAATATGGACGCCTTTTGGGATGGGCCATTCAAAATTATGAAGGTGAACTCGTCCAATTCATTCATCTTTAAAGATGCAGATGGTCAAGTTCTGCCGATCTCTCTCAATGGTCTTCATCTGAAGACTATTCACCGCTAAAGTACAATACGATTTATTTGCTCAAAATATATATATATATATATATATATATATATATATATATATATATATATATATATATATATGAGTGTATATATACTTTTGTATATAGTTTGCATTTGTGTATACATCCTCTTCCAAGATCACAAAATCCAAGTACTGCACTTAAAAATCTCCTTCGGAGACATTTTATATGAAGAAGCAGTTGCAAGGAAGTTCACCGCAAAGAAGTTTTCAAAATGGAAAGCTTCGACGACCTTCGCAAGGCAGAACGACATCGTGGCGAAGGAAAAATACTTCGGGCCCGAAGCATCAAAAGGCTATCCAAACCAAAGGTTCACCGTGAAGCATTTTTCAGCATCATGTTCCACTTCACCGAACCAACCACGCGCGAGGTGGAGAATTTGAAATGTGCCTCGGAGAACGTGCCGACAATGACATTGAAAGGAGTACAAAGTGGATGAATTTAAGGCAAAAGGTGGTGAAGCACTTCCCGAGGTAACCAAGTTAGAAAATGGAGAGGAAAAGCTCGCACCAAGGTACGAGGTGGCAGTGGGTGGTGTCTCTAGTACAAAGTGTAATCATCAAAGCATGCAGCCCTATGTACCACATCGTTGTAGAATCGGTTTAAGAATATGACAATCTCTTCCATCCGAGGTGCAAATTTAATTTTGGTAGGTGCCATAAATTCAGGTGGTTGCCTTTTTTGGTTATAAAAGTGAATTCCTAGCTAGAGGGAAGTTATTTGTCCATCAGTTCAAGCTAGACTAAGAACCTTTAGATACTCTGCAACCCTCCTATCCTTTGCATCTGGTCGTTCGCATTAAAGCTCTCTGTATCAAGAACTCTGCTACTATCACTTGCAACATGGGAAAAAAAAATTCCAAGGAAAATGGGAAAGAGCCCAAAGTTGTAGGCCCCAAAAAAACAAAGAAGGGGAAGGAAGAGAAAAAGCGTACTTCGAAGAAGCTAAGTCTCCCCCTTCGACCCGAAAAGTAGCCAATGGAAGAGGGGGACGACTTGGAAGAAGAACAGCTTATGGAGCCACCAATTGATGGGTGGGAGAAGATCAGAGACACACAACTATGTAAGGGTGTATCCAATCTTTGAAGCACCATAGAGTTCATGACAAGCAGACTCACACCAGAAAATAAGAGAGCTACTACATATTACTCCCAGATTTACTGGTTTTTAACCCCGCCTGCTCACCATTGTCTCGAGCTGATCTACGCTATCACACAGAATTACCAACCTACGTCCAAGCAAGTGTTAGACGTTTCGAGTCACAAACTATTTTCCATCTTGAAGGAAGATGTACAAGCAACATTCACACCACAGCAGGGCCCGCTCAAGGGCTATTCTGTTCGCAATGTCATCCTAAGTGAACAAATGGAGAGATTTACCTCCAACAGCTACATATTGAAATTCTTGCGTGAGAATCTCAAGAGCGGGCTGCCTTCAAACAAGCTACCCTAGATGCCCTTACCCTTGGAGGCCTTCAAAAACACTGATATTTTCTCCATTATTGCATGAGTGGCGGGTTTGTCAATAGATGCTTCAGTACAGCCCTGGCAGGTGTCTTTGGCTGAATGCATTTCAAGAGGGGAGTTTTATGCCCCTGACGCTTGAAGGCCGAACACCAACCCAGTTTTATTCGACTGGACAGAATGGGTGGCCCGAACCCTGCATACAAGGCTCACTAGCATAAAGAATTCAGCAATAGGCCAGTACTTCGCACCCTATTTTTTTCTTCTCTGGTTGTACTTCTACCAAGTTCATAAGTGGTTTCCCCATATCGCCATCTCTCCAAGCGGCAAGGATGGAAATCCTCTACCAGTGTATCAATGGACTCCCCTATTATTGAAGGAAGAGTCCTATTATCCTTTTAATCAGCAATTTTTAGGACCCGCCATGCATCTGTTGAAAGGCTCTTGTCCTCGGGTACCACTCAGTTTGAGAGATAGAGTGGTGCAGGGAAAAATGGGAGATGTTTTCCAATTGACACAGGGACTGGTGATTTGCCTGTTCGGCTTCATAGGGAAGCCCTTCCTATTACCAGTCTACCCCTATGAATATCAGTTCACATTGGAAGTTATTTGGAAGAGCGACTCTACAAATGCAATGTACAGTTATTGCCGAAAGTAGGCACATACCTGTGACTTCCCATTTAGGATGGGCGTAATCGAAGTCTTTTCCCCAAAATAGGGCATTTTCCTGGAGGAAAAGCTTGCCTATTTTGGCCTACTCCAGATTCCTCAGCAGTGGCTCTATGATCCTTTGGACGTGATGAGGGATCATTTAAAATTCAAGAACTTCCACATCTGCCCTCACCCCGAAGTTGTGGAAAAAAGGAATAACCCCAATGGAAAAGATCTAGAGTGGCATTTAGAAATAATGAGGACATTGCCTCCATGGCATGAGTTCTATCCTATGGAGGTCGAGTTCGACCCTGATCAGTATCCCATCCCAACTCCAAGCTCCACATTTTGGAAGAAAGCGAGGGATGATTTGAAGGAGGAGGTAAAATACTGGAGCGAGGAAAAGCTTCGAGAATGGTGGATAATGAGAGTCCATAATCAAAAAGTGAACTCCTATGGAATCTTAGAATCGGATAAAGACTTTGCAATTCTTTATGACACCAATGTCAAAACCTGGAAGTCTATATCCTTTGCAGATTTTATTCCCCCAGCTATCCTAGGGTCATGCGAAAGCCCAGGTAGAGCTAAAGATGCTTCGGGGAAAGAAAAAGAATAGAGGGCCGAAGCTACGCCTGCAACACTACTACAGAAGCCATCGAAAATCCATGACACAAGTGCCGAAGAGGTAGAGCAACCATTGGAGAGAAAGAAAAGAAAGAGGCATGAGAAAATTTAGGTTCCTTTGAGCCACCCTAAGCGTCCTCGCACAAAGCCTACAAGTACTCCTATTGAATCACCTGCATTATGCCCGGTTGAAGCAAAATTGAGGATACAGGGCCACCAAGTGCTGAGACTGTCCCTGAAATAGTATCATTGATGTGGAGGAACTCCTCCAACAAGAGAAAGACCCCGAGTAGAAGTTGTGGAGGTCAAGAGTGTTGAAGCCCAAAAGGGCCAAGAGCCAACTACCCAAGATGTCACCATGGCCGCTTTTCCAGGAGGGCACGCAGGTATGCATTCTCTTCCCTTCACCTTGGTCTATGACATATCCGTGGTAGTCTAGATTGGAGGTCCTCATCAATCTCTCCATCCCCTACAAGGTCAATCCCCCATTCAGATACCGCCCATTTCCAGTCCAATATTGCATAGTTCCATTCCTCCTGAGTCGTCTGACCAGGATAAGCCCGTTGAAACCTATTTGCCTACCCATGCCATCGTTCCTTAAATCCTAGGTCAAGGCAAAGGTAGTGTCCCAAAACCAAGCCTCGTAGCTTACCCTCCCATAGCTCAAAGCATAGTCCCGCTTGCCAAAACCCCTGCTACACCCATCCCTGAGCTGTTAGGGGAATATTTTCCTGTTAGTTCTTTATATTTGTTCACACATTTGGATGGAGATTCGGCCTTCTCTAAAATAGATTTATATTTAATAAAGGAGCACCCCCTAGCTGAAAAGCTACTCCTAGCTTGACAAAATATAGAGAAGATGCTGAAGGAGGCAAGAAAGAAAAGAGGGAAATCTCTCGCCCAAGTTGAAAAAAGTGCAGTTTTCGACTTGAAGGGCGGAAAGTTGCATAAGGTTAGGAAGGTCCCTAAGGTCCAGAAGCCTCTGGATGAAATGACTCCAGCTGATTATGACTACCAGGAGAAGACCAAGGACCTGGAATATTTCAATATAGATGATGAATCCGCATCCATGCATGTCAGAGTTGAAACTTTATGAGCACATGCAAACATTGCCAACCAGCACAGGTTTGAAGTAGAAAACACCAACATCAAGTTGGAAGAAGAGCTATCTAGGATCCGCTCTGAGCTGGAGGATTCGCAAAAATAGTGCAAGTTGTTGAAAAAGGAAACACATGCCCTCAAACAACACATTTTACAATTGCAGACTTCGGTCGAGCAACAAGCACAAAAACAGGTCGAAAATGAGCTAAAAGCCAAAGAGCTCGAGAACAAGATCTTGCGGGCCCAGTAGAAATTGTTCGAAAAAGAAAACCTGGAGTTGTTCGACAAAGGTAGAATCAAGGAGATCCGCTCTCACCTACTCAAAGGTTTCAGATCTCGAGCCTCCAGTGCCTTGTTGATTTTAATTTATATCATCGAAGCTCAGCATGCCATTGCTAAGAAGGGACCAATAGTAGATGAGGTGATCCAGAAAATCAAGAGGCGACTCAAGCTTGCCTTTGAGGTTCAAAGTATTAGATATCAGGACCTGTAGGTCGCTGCTATGAGTGGGACGGCTAGGCATTGGTCTACTTCTCAAGCCACTGTTTGCGCTTTCTTCTCCAAGGTGAAGAAAGCACAAAAGGTGAAAGACCTCCTAGATATATTTGAGCAGGAGCAGCGCATATCAATGAGTTACTTCGAAGACCTTTCTTCTTTGGGTTTCCCAAGTTTCACAAACGATGATGGGAACCTTCTCACCCAGGAAGAACTTAAGCCGGCATGGCTCCATTTCGAAAGTGACGTCTCTAAAATTGATGAGTGGGAAGAGCCAGTCATAGAAGGACAAGTCACCGACTTCATCCTAAGACATTGCAAAATTGTGGCCTGTCTGAATGACCTAGGTGCAAGAATAAAACACGCCGACATAGGGCAGATTGATCGATTCCATATTCTGGTCAAGGCATTTGAAGACCAAGAACCATTTTAGAAAGGGGTTTGGGCTCATGTTCGCTGAACCATGAAGAGAATCTATGACCGTATTGTCCCATCACCACAGTAAGAGGCCATGCCAGTAGACGAAGGAGCAGAGGAGGGAGAAGAAGTTGAAGAAGAAAGAGAACAAGAACCAGCTGTGGAAGCGCTCCCAGAGGAAGAAGGAGGAGAAGTATCGAGAAAAGACTCTGGCCCAATGGATCAAAATTAAAGGGTTCTCCCATCGAGATGAGCTCGTTGCCCCGTGAGCCACCAAGAATGATGACAATTTTGTCACATTTATTAAGGGGTAAAAAAAGGTCAAATTTTGTACAATATTTTGTAAAGTTTTTCTTTGTTGTTTTTTATTTTGAAAAGTTGTAGCAATTTTGGCTTCCAATGCCACCCCTTTGTATATAAAGAAGAAAAGAAAGAACTTCGATTTTGAACAAGTTAGAGAAGAGAGCTTCACTGAGGGAAAATGAAAAGAGCTTCTCACCTGAAGCATTTCCAGTAGCTACTTCGGGCAAAAGTTGAGCGAAGTGGCATTCGGGAGAAAGAGCTTCGCACCTGAAGCATTTCTAGCATTGCTTTAGGAAGGTTTTTTGTGAAGTAGTATTGTCGAAGAAGAATACAAAAGCAGCGTTTGAAAGAACAACTTCATCGAAAAGCAAAGGCAAGAAATCTACATCGGGCCCGAAGCATTTTCAGAAGCTACTTCGGGTAAGATTTTTGCGAAGCAGTGTGCTGAAGTGAAATACAAAGAAAAGAGGGTGAAACTACTTCACACCCGAAGCATTATCAGCAAATACTTCGGTCAGGAAATCAACAAAGCAGAACCCAAAGGAGCATTGAAAGTACTTCGCCAAAAAGTTGCTAAAGTACTCACTTCAGGCCCCTCCATCAACAAACCATTTTTACTTCTCCGAAAGCTCATTGCGAAGCATTTGCTTCGGAAAATTTTGTGCGAAGTACTTCTACCCAAAGTGAAAGGATGCAATGTCTTTTGAAGATAATTGCTTCGGTCAAAATCTTCCCGAACCACAATTTCGAAAGAGGATCACAGTGAAGCATTTCTCGAGGGCGTCCACGAAGTAATTTAGTCAGTGAAGCGGCAAAGATGAAGAGGCACATTTTGTGAAGTGAATATGCTTCAGAAATCCCCACCCCTGAAGCAGTTTTGTGAAGTTCAATTTTGTGAAGTACAAACCAAAGAGGAGTTTTTGCTTCGGCCCAGAACCATTGCGAAGCGAAGTTGTAAATGAAAACTTAGCGAAGCGCTTCATGGGCATGTGTTCCAAGCCAAGTATTTTCCTGAGGCGATCAAGTGCCTCATAAATGTAATTTTTCATGCTTGGTAAGCTCGTTGTTCATTTTTGGCAATAAGAAACGAAGTATAAAGCCATGATGGAGAGCCCAACGAGCATGGCGGCCACTCAAGCACCGCACCCAGAGATCAAGGACATCCAGATGGCTCATCAATGCACCTTTCCATGGTTGACCCAGTCATGATTGCCAGTTTTGGTAACAGATCTGAGAGCTCAATCATGAGAGACTCGGGGAGGCGAATTCTCAGGGGTCGAGAGCATACTTCTCATTGCTATGTAATTATGACTCAGAGGCTCAAGTTCTCTATAAAAACCCAGGCATTGTAATAGAAAAATGGGGGGGGGAACTATCTACTAGAAAGTTGTTGTAACTTGATGTCCTGCGATTAATACTAAAAGGCTTTGAGCTCAATTCTTCTCTTTTATGCTGCCTTCTATGCTTGATTCTTTTGTCTTTCTTCATTTGTATACCGAGATGCTAAACCCTACGTCCGACGTGTGATCGGGGACTGTACCCTAAAACTCGCTCTAAAGGATACATAGGAGCTAAAAAGCGTTGTATTGGCTTTCTTTTATGCTACCTTCTGTGCTTGATTCTTTTGTCTTTCTTTGTTTGTATATTGGATGTTGAACTCTGCATCTGGTGTGCGATCGGGGAAGGTACCCTGAAACTCGCCCGAAGGATACATAGGAAAATTCATATTGCATTTCTTTTGTTTATCCTTGGTGTTCCTTACTGCTATTCAAGTTGCTGGTTAGCGATCGTGCTTCCTATTCTCTCCCACCTTACATCGCTGATTTCTCTAACCCTAACTCCTTTTATCTCTTTCCTACACCCTTATCTTCAAACACCCAAGTAGTTTAGCATAGGAGCCAGCCTTTCTCTAGAGATTGGCACGAGGGGCATCTCTTCCCTTCGGCCTTTCAATGTTGGTCCAGGTCTAGGGTGCATACACTCACCCAAAATCCTTTCCTAGGCAGATTTGATGACCAACAGTAATATATTCCAAAAAATATTCTATCAATCAAAATATAACTTTTCTAAAATTCTATTTAAAAATTTATGAACTAGTCATTCTAATTTAAAAATTCAATACACAATCATTCTTTTAAAATATATTTAAACAATCATTACATTGAATCATCCTTCTTCAAAAATTCTTTAATCATTCATTCATTACTTCCAAAAATGGGGTTTTCCACTATTTTCTCCAACCAATTCATGGTCAACAAATAAGCATAGGAGGTCAAACCACATGTGGACCATACACAAATTAGACAATAACACACAACAACAAGTTTTAAAAAGAGATCAAGTGGTAACACACATAATATGTTACATGTCTAGTGGTGCTGAGCAATAATCTACTCAGTAAATTCCTAACCACCGAGTGGTGGTTAACCCTAAATGGAGGGCTTTAACCCTTTAGCGAAGTTTGGTCCTCCCAAATATCCCATGTAGGATATGTTGTGGGAGGGATGAATTTACCTCTCCTCCATTCGTGTCCTCCTAAGCATGGTAGTATCACACTGCTGTGGTGCACACTCAGCATAGTGGTTGTAGTGGATAAAATATTAAAGAGAGCCTAAGGCTAAACCTTAGGATACCCTCTCATTATTTTCTAGAGGTAATAGATATAAATATTAACACCACCTTCAGCCCATAGATAGGTTAGAGATACTAGATAGAAACCAAAACTCAACTATAGCCCATAGTCAAACTGACCACAACAAGGTATGAGGATGACTATTACACAATGGGGGTAAGTTTTTAGCGAAAACTATGAGCATGAAAGAAAAGAGTATTCCAATGCTACTATATACACAACAGGAGTTGCTGGTAAAATGGCCTTCGGGCCAAGCAATGTGGAAGGTCTGAGATGTCAGGCAGGGGTTAGTAGATGGTGTAAGCAACCCGTGGGGGTGTAAGAAGGGTTTTAGGCAACTACAATTATTTCGAGATACTTGAGATACAAAAATATTTCCAACTGGATATGCACAACAATGTCAAGGAAAAATAGGGGTATCTCTCTTAGTTAAGAACCAGTCCTATGGTGCTTATGAACTAAAAAAAAAGAAAGCTAGAGCCTTAAATAGAATATATAAATAAAAGAAAACATTAAAATAAGACGTTGACGAAAAACCTTAACCAATATACGGGTTTTAAAATTACACACAGGTCGTCATGGCCATTAACAACATGCTTTAAGACAATGAATTTAGCAACTGTTCCCAACCTTTTTCCTTGCAAGAAGTCCTCTGGTGCTAGGTTTTTTAAAAAATTATTGCTGCCCTCCTTCTTCTCTTGTAGTTTTC
The DNA here is from genome assembly GCA_028583015.1 of Wollemia nobilis. Taxonomy (NCBI): domain Eukaryota; kingdom Viridiplantae; phylum Streptophyta; class Pinopsida; order Araucariales; family Araucariaceae; genus Wollemia; species Wollemia nobilis. Next base: position 4,514,620 of record JAQPPZ010003563.1, on the reverse strand, counting down.
TCCACCTTTTTTTATCCAGGATCCCCTAATCAAAAATATCCCTTCTACTCTCTTTCTCGACCTCCTTAACAGATATCCCCAACTACCCTTTTCCAAAAAGTTTTTATTTTCATCAATGTCATCTACTAGGAGTAATGGCATTCTTATCCACCCATGCCAGTCAAGGATATTTTGAATTTAAAAACTATTTTCTTCTAGTATCAAAATATCAAGTTCTTAAATGAATAATTCATAAAAATGTACCTTTATATACAAAAAGAACATTCTAAATAAAAGTCTTTTATGATTTAAAAATCTTAATATTTCTTTTAAATATATAATTTTTACTATTCAAAATCTAAATATTTCTATAAATAAAAACCTTTTATTTTATAAAATCTAAATATTTCTTTTAAATAAAAATATTTTATTATCTAAAAACATAGATATTTATTTTAAATAAAAACATTTTATTATCTATATAAAATACTCATACTATTATCAACCATTAGTGATGAGGCTTGGAAATGCCTCAATCATAACATGTTTTGAACACTGAAATTGCCTACAAACTCTTATGTTTAATCTGATATGCTAGTTAAGTTGATTCAATATGCTGTGTATTAACTATTTGCATGATAACTGTATGTGAAATACTATATTCAGATTTTTACAGATTTTTGCATAAGTTTTATGTTATTTTGTTATGAATTGCTAAATGAGATATGCTTAGGTTGATAGCAACATTTCACTAATCATGTTTTGATATGTCTCAACATTTATTTTACCTAAATCTGGCAACAATGCAAGCAAACTATTACTGTGTAGCAAAAACTAGTTTTTCCATGTAAATTCTAGCCAGCTGCCAATGAATGGCAAGGCATGGAATTCACATATGGAAAAAGATGAAGACCATTGAAATCTGATCCTAAGAGATAACCCACCTGAGAAATATAGAGGAAATCATTTAAAGAGCACAAATTTTTTCATTTCAAAGTCTCTTCGGAATGAACAGATATCTTTAGAATGAGAAAACATAGTGTCTTCGAAATGAGCAGATCTTCAGAATGAGCCACTTATCTTTGGAATGAAAATAGAATGTGCTTTTTGAATTTTTGACCAATTTTTGATGCTGGAAAAAGGGAAATAAATATTGAAAAGGGTAAGGGAAAATATCTCCCATCTGACTTTGCCATCCTTGCCGACCAAAGCCACCATTTATGGAAAGGTTAGATCTTCTTTTAGCATAAAACCAGGAATTGTTGCAGCATAATAGGATTAGATATTTTGAGATATTATTAGTTTGTCAGTAGCTCTTAAGACATCTATAAATATGGTTCCCATTCAGGTTGAGCTGGTAGAAGTTAGAGAAAGCAGAAAGTAGAGAAATATAAGAGAAAATAGGCAATAATCAAAAAAGTGATTGTTATAGTCCTGTAACAGGTTTTCAACATAATTATTGTAATCATGTTCTTGAATCAATAAAGTGTACTATTTTTATTTCATATTGCTTGTAAATGAGTGTGATTAAGATCTATAGATAGAGAAAGACTCATACCTTCTTCTAGACAAGGAGGCTGGCCACTTCTAGACCTAGGAGGAGGACTAAAAACAAGTTTTTATTTTGATTTTGCTGCAGCAGAATGAGTTGTAGAACTTGTCATTTCATTCATTTCATTTATTTAAAAAAAACTAATAAAATTTACAATCCTAGCTTATTTTATATTTAGATTAATCTTGTGATTAATGGTTTGGTTATAATCTCCACTTTCAGCAAATCTTTCAACTTATTACAGACTGTCATTTCCAAAATTTACTATTTTCTATAATTTCTTACATTTTGTGTTTTGCTGTCAACCCCTGCACAGAATATTGAAAATCTTCTGTTACAAAGCCTTGATAGGGTTTCATTTCCATGATATAATTAGGTTTCCATTGCTACAAAAGTAAATAGATTTCCTTTCTACAATTATAATTAGGTCTCATTCTATAATTGTAATTAGGATTTCATTTCTACAGTTAATGATTAGTTTCTATTTTTTGCAAACTAGATTAAGGTTTAATTTATGCAACTTAGAGATAGGAATGTCCTAAATCCCCCACACAATCAGTTTCACCAATAAGACATGTTGCTCTAGATTGACCTAAGTTATAACCTTGTTCATCCCTTATTCCATAGATAGCCTTGTACACTACCTTGGATTGAAAAATTCATTGAGAATTAATGATGTGTATAATGACTACACATACTTTTGGCACCGTTGTTGGGGAATTGTGTTGCTAGAAGGTGACAATAGTCCAATAGCTATTAATTAGACTGAGCTATGAAGATTCAGGATAAAATTTGAATAGAAAAACTGGTTAAAGTAACAACTATTGACCTATAATTTATGTCATTTAAGAGTAAACATGAATGAGTAAGTCTAGGGATGAAAAAGGTAGAATTACCCAAAAGGATCCCTGGCTTGTTTCATTAAGGAGATCTTCATGCCTAAGGGGTGAATCACCTGTGTTTGAACTACCAGAAATATTGAAAGAAAAATCACTAGTATCACCATCATTAGAACATCCTAAGAAAGAAGAATCATCAGACTGATCATCAACAGAGGATCTTGGACCTCTTGAGAGTGAAATTTGGATAGGTTTAACTGTTCCCAAGAAATAGGAAACTATGGCAGAGGGAGGCAATCTAGATAGAGATGGCCAACATGGATATGTCCATAATGAAGGAGATGATCAGGATATGCCCCAACCTTCCAAAACATTTGAATATCCTATTCGTTTGAATCCAACACAAAACTCTCCCATGAAAACCATTTCACCTTCAGTACTTCCAACCTTCCGAGGTGTTGTATCTAAAGATCCTGATCAGTTTTTATTTGAATTCAAAGTAGTGTTTCAAACCTATGAATATGTAAATGACAATAAAAAACTTACGGTTTTCCCTCAACACTCAAGGACTCAACATTACGCTGGTTCATGAGCTTGGAGCCAAATTCCATTCGAAATTGGGATCAAATGGAAATTGTGTTTTTAGACAAATATCAGGAGTATTGTTGTGTAAGGAACAGGAAAGACGAGTTATTCAGGATTAAACACAAAGATGATGAAACATTAGAAGACTATCTTGATAGGTTCTCCTTTGTTCAAAGGAGATGTGGACTTGTAGAACCAGAGTTATGTAAAACCATCTTTTTAAGAGGATTACAAGATGAATCCAGAGAAGTATTGGATTTGATAGGAAAAGGGGATGTAAATACTCTCAGTAATGAGGAAATTATGGATCTCTGCAAGAATTACTCTCGTAATAAGCAGAGAAGAAGAAAAAAGAGTACAAATGGAACTGATGTGAAGGACCTAATAGAGGAACTTGCAAATTTTAAAACTGATATTCTAGTGCAATTAAACACAACTTTGGGGGAAATGTCTGCAAAAGCAAAAACCATAGAAAATTTGGAAATTTATTGCCCAAGATGTAGAAATAAACATGCTTTGTAGGAATGTCCTTTGAATAAAACATCTATCTCAACCATTTGTAGTATCTATTCAAAGAAGCATTCAACTGATAAATGCCACCTGCTACCACAACTCAAAACTGTGTTAGAAAATCAAACCGAGGAACTCAACTATGTTGGACCAAAACAAGGGGGAAATTTCTCTTAATACAAAAATCCCCCTTGTTTGCCTATAAATTAGGGGCATAATCCCTGGACCATGCCTTGGGGACAATCAGAACCACCCCAACATCCTTGGAATTATCCTCAATGGACAAATTCCCAAGAATGGCCACAAACAAATTGGAGCAACCCAACCTAGAATCAGAATCAGAATAACCCATCATGGAATCAAAAAAACCTATCCTAGAATCAAAATAAGACTAATCCACATTGGATGCAAAATCAACCACAGTGGAATCAGCAATACCAGTCCTATCCAAGACAGCAAAGAAAGAAATCAAGGTCAAAATCAGCATTTGTTGCCTGCACCTAATCAAAGTTTTCAAGAAAAATAGAACCAACCACAACAAACACAACAAGTGAAACAACCTCAACTTCCAGATCAATCAGTCACTAATCCAAACAGCATGAGACAGGCATCCCCTGTCTATGTGGCTGAAGTTGAAGAAAATGTTGAAATAAATGTTCTTGATTGTAGTAACATCCAACTTCGTTCAAGAAAATTTGTACTTGAACCTGTTTCAAATCAAATCAAGGAAAATTAAGAGCAATAAACTTTGAAACCAGTTAGAGTTAAACCAACAATGGAGAAAGAAGAAGAAAAAATAGACCCACAGGCAGAATAATTACCTTCATCAAGGATAATTCCATATCCTGAAAGATTCAATACCACAATAAAAAATTCTGAGTCAGACCTGGTAAAGGAACTTAGAAAGTTAACTATATCATTGCCCTTATTGCAAGCCATTAAGGATATACTAGTGATTAAAAGTATTGTTAGAGATTTTTGTATTAGAAGAGCAAAAAGAAAAAAGAAAGCATTTTCCAATACTTTTTAGGTTGAAGGAAAGTAGCTGATCTCTTGTTTGGAAAACTAGTACCTCCAAAGTATAGTGACCCAGGAAGTCCAGTTATCACAGTTACCATAGATTTAGTACCAATATCAAATGTCTTAGTAGATCTAGGAGCTACAATAAATTTCATGACCAAGGATATAATGAAATAATTACAGCTCAAACATCTCAACCCCACATTTACAGTTTTAGAAATGGTTGATAGGTCAGTTGCAAAACCTGAAGGTATAATTGAAGATGTTCCTATAGAAGTTTCTTCTTGGGAATTCCTTGTAGATTTTTTGGTTTTATAGCCAAGAAATTTAGCACATGGATATCCCATCATTTTTGGAAGACCTTGGCTTGCAACTGCAACATCCTTCATAGACTGTAGATCTGGAAAAATGACTATTTCAAATGGTATTGATTTAAAACAAATCTCTCTGTATCCTCCTACAAAACCATCTAGTAAATTTTTAGGTTAGTTATGGTTTCTTGATTCAGATGAAGAATCAGAGGAGGTTATTTCCACACTAGCCACCTTGGTAGTAAGGGAACACACAAGACCTCCATGACACAACAAATTTAGAAAATAAAACTATCCTAATGAATGTTCTCATGAACAAGGGTTAGAAGAGGAATCAGTAAATATCCATCAATTTTTAAGGAATAAGGAAAACCAAAATTCTAAAAGTGAACCATTTGTATTATCACAGGAAAACTCTATTTCACTACCACATGGGTGGCACCATCACCTGATTTTTCCTTCTCACTATTCCATACAGGATATGCTTCCATCAGGAAGTAATGAAACATAAACTTCTTATTTCTTCCCATATCAGAAGTGTCCTCTTAATTCCCTAATCACCAGGTATGAAGAAGTGAATTAAGTCCTTCCAAATACAAAACAAATAGAAGTCCAGCTAGGCAAATTTTTGAACATTTACAACTAGCTTACTAGGGAAGAGGAAGAAAAATTGATAGCTATCTTGCAAAAGCATGTTCATGCTTTTGCTTGGGACTATAAAGATATGTCAGGAGTTCACCCTGATATATGCACCCACAAAATTTATACTGAAGAAGTCAAGCCAGTAAGACAACCCCAGAGAAGACTGAATCCTGCCTTAAGGGATATTGTAAAGGAAGAAATTGAAAATCCTTTGGAGGTAGGATTCATTTACCCAATTTTTGATAGCCGATGGGTTTCTCCATTGGTTATAGTTCCAAAGAAAAATAGAAAAATGAGAGTATGTGTCGACTATAGAGAGCTGAATAAAGTGACATACAAAGACCATTTTCCATTACCTTTCATAGATCAGGTGTTAGATACCCTTGCTAGAAAGAAATAATTTTGTTTTCTTGATGGATTTAGTGGATATAATCAAATTCAGATTGCACCTGAAGATCAAGAGAAAATAACCTTTACCTGTCCATGGGGAACATTTGCCTATAGGGTTTTACCTTTTGGTTTGTGTAATGCCCCAACAACATTTCAGTGAGCGGTCTTAGTAATTTTTTCTGATCTGACTACCAACAGTGTTGAGATATACATGGATGATTTCACAGTATGTGGACAGAATTTTGACTTTACATTAGAAAACCTTGACAAATTTTTAACTCGTTGTGAAACATACCAGTTATCCTTGAATCTAGAAAAATGTTTTATGATGATGAAGGAAGGAATAGTTCTTGGTCATCACATCTCTCTTCAAGGGATCCAGGTTGATCCAAAGAAGGTGGAAATTATCAAGAATATTCTTCCTACTAAAACTCAGACTGATGTCAGAAGCTTCATAGGACACATTGGTTTTTATCGCAGGTTTATTCCCAGCTTTAGCACAATAGCCAATCCCATGTTTGACCTATTGACTAAAGATTCTAAATTTTCCTGGACTGCAAAGTGTCAGGAATCATTTGAATCTCTGAAAGAGAAATTAGTAACTCCACCTGTGTTAAGAGGACCTAATTGGACATTACCATTTCACATACAGACTGATGCTTCCAATACAGCAATTGGAGTAGCATTAGGACAAATTGACAATGGTGAACACTATGCCATCTACTACATTAGCAATAATTTGATAGGAGCTGAGAAAAATTATACCACAACTGAGAAATAATTCTTGGCAGTAATTTATGCCATCAACAAATTTAGGCATTACATCATAGGTTATCAAATATTTATTCACACAGATCACACAACCATTAAGTATTTGATGAATAAGCCTATGGTAAGTGTAAGAATTATTTGTTGGTTACTGTTGCTGCAAGAATTTTATATCACTATAATCAACAAACCAGGAAAATCTAATGTTGTAGTAGATTTCTTGTCTAGATTACAGAACACAGATGAATGGGAATTAGTTGAAGACACCTTTCCTGATGAAAAATTATTTGCTATATTAGTCCAATCACCTTGGTTTGCAGATATAGCCAATTATTTGGTCACAAGGAAAGTTCCTCCACATTTCACTTCAAAATAGAAAAAACAATTGATCAAACAGAGTTCTTCTTTTGAATGGATTAAGGGTATACTTTTTAAGTGTAGTCCTAACCATGTGTTACGTAGGTGCATCCTAAAGGATGAGGTATATGATATCCTTAGGGCTTGTCATGATGAACCCTCAGGTGGACACTACTCTGTAAAAAGCATAATTAGGAAAATCTTAGGGACAAGATATTATTGGCCATCTCTTCACAAGGTTGTGAAAAAGTACATCAGGCATTGTAATGCATGCCAAAGAATGGGGAAACCCAATCATACAAATGAAATGCCACTGCAGCCTCAATTGGTTTTAGATACATTTGAGAGGTGGGGGCTTGATTTTGTAGGACCTATTGATCCACCTTCTCAAGAAAAGGTGCATATTATAGTATGCACTGATTACTTGATAAAGTGGGTGTTGAGTGGTATTTTCACCCAATTGTGAAAGTACACTCTCCCTTAGGATTTGGATTCCAAATCCCCTCTTGCAAAGAAGTTAAACAAACAACTTCTCCAAGGTCTCCGTTATATTAGCATTTGCATATGTGCATTAGTAATCTCAAATAAATATATTCAATTTAAATGCTTGGAACACCTTAGTGATTGCAAGTAATTGTAAACAAGGGGCAATGTTGGTTTATTTTACCATGAAACTTTAGTGATTGTTCATTGAACCAAAATAAATCAAATGTGAGTTGGACCTCATATGACCACGATGTAGTGCTTTAATTCCTTTTATCTTTATGGTTTTAAAATGGATTTTATCTTGCATTAAATCCTCAATGATGAATAGAATCTTCAAAATGTCACTTTAACTTATCCCTCTTAAATGAAATCAAATTTTCATCAAGATGAACAATTAAGTGCTTTAAGGCAAAGACCTTCAATATAATACTCAAATTATCCCTCTTTCGTAAAATTGGAATTTTTATGAAGAAAGGGTAATTTTAGGCCCGAAATGGAAATTTGTGAAAATGTCGTAAAACATAACTCCTTCAATGAAATTGGAATTTCCATGAAGGGAATGTCATCATAGGCTCATGAATGCAAAACAAAACTAGAAAAATGAAATTTGACCTTGAAATGGAAAATTTCTATTTTCGGATTTTTAAAATCTGTTACAAAGCAGCAACTTCGGTGAATTTTAAAAAATACTAAACAACTCCGAAAATGAAATTTCAAAGTGCGTAATGGAAATATGAATTATAATCTACGCAATGGTGAAATTATTTTTGGATTTTGAAAATTTTTAAATGTTTATTTTAATGCCTAAAAATAGGAAAAAATTCTGAAATAAAAATTTCAGAAAACAGAAAATTGAAATTTTGCATCAAAATAATTGCTGGAAATGCAGCAATGCAAAAGCTCCTTCAGTATAATGCTCAAATTACGGGGCTGGAGACTGTAACAAAAAAACATTATTTATTGAAATAAAGGATTTTTCTTTGGTAACACGACTTTTGTGTGTAAAATCAAAAGGAAATCGAAGCCAAAACTATTGTTTTACTGTCAATCTTTTCGTTGCATCATTTTGTCTTGTATCTATTTCGTTTACGCCATGGGATGGGTTACGATAGGTGAATGGTAGAATGATGCAGTTATATTCTTTTCCTTAGAGTCTTGCATCTGATCTGATTAGATTGTGTGTTAGTACAGATCTGATCGGTTGGGTTGTTTTGGGGACTTCATCTCTTAACTTGGGATTTTGCAGGGAGGAGATCGTTAACCATTTTAATATCCTTCATTATTTTCCAGTTGACTCAAAAATAACAGTTTATGTTTTATTCCTTGATATGCTTAATTTCATGTCAGAGACTAACATTGAAATAACAGAACTATTGAATAGAGAAAACGAACAGGTTAACCTTAGAATAAATTGTGAATATTAGAACATCAAAAGGATTTTTGTTTATTTTTGATTAATCAAACAAGTCAAGATTATAAAGTTCATTGAGAATCAACAAAGGCCCCTTGTTAACAGCTATCTGCAGGATTTGAGTTATTCTGGGATATATCAGTTGTATGTATTAAATTGAAATTCATTTTTATATACGTAAAAGCTGTTTCACGAAGAAGCTTGGAGAAATAATAAAAGGAAGGAAAATAAAATAAATTATTTCTTTGCAAGAAAGAGTCTTTTGTTCGAGACTCTAAGTTGCGTGTTATTATTTGTAATATGACAAATTAACACTCAACATTTTTGCGCTAGGAGGGCTTTCTGTATTGCTTTGCAATTTTGATTTTTTCTAACAATTAACGTGGGTAGTTTTGTTTCCACCTATTGTGCTTGCAGGTTGGACATTTAGGCGGTGGTGTTCCTTTGATTTCCTTTTCATTGCCTTAAAAAAAAAAAAAAGAATGAATAAAAGCTTGACGTTGAACGCATGCCTAAGATTGGGAGAATATGAAACATTGGAATCATGTTGTAAAAGCTCCACATGTAATACAAACAGTTAATTTAGATCATTTGAAGCTTGTGATGCATGAAAAAGTCAGTTTTGCATGACAAATCATCTCATTTGCAATTCAAGAAATAATGCATTCATGTTCCATCTCACTTTTCATACATTTCACCGTAGTGGCATATGCATCTTAGGTGCAATTCATTTGAGTATGTTGAATCCTATTAGGGTTATGTTATAACATAAATCTAAGTAAATCCTAAGGTTGGAAACTGAGTCTTGAAGTATCTAGGACCAAGCACGTTTCATACATTAAAATGGATCTTGAGCAAAATGATCAAAACCTAACTTGGAGGAAAAGGTTGGGCGAAAATGGTTTTCATGTCTATCCTATTATGCAACATGATCCTAAAAAAAGTGGTTTTGACCACTTCCATAGAGCTTAAAGCCTAAAATCAGAGTAGTAAGGATAGGGTTAAATTCTCATCTCGGTTGGTTGAGAATCTAATTCCCCAAAGCTTTGATTGGACCCACATGGAGTAGTAAGGATAGGGCATACATTCTCATCTCGGTTGGTTGAGAATCTGATTCCCCAAAGCTCTTATGTTTCATTTCGTATTAAGTCTTATATTGTAAGGATCGTACTATTTGTCCTCTGCAAAGGATGGGTAGTCATCCCCAAGGTCTAAGTAACAAGATTAATATTTTCCATTTACATTTAAAATATTGGGTTGTAAGGATCGTACTATTTGTCCCTAACCAGGATGGGTAGTCATCCCCAAGGTCCAAGAAGTAAAATAAATAAATTTTTCCCATCTCATCCTTATATTGGATTGTAAGGATCGTACTACTTGTCCTCTGCAAGGGATGGGTAGTCATCCCCAAGGTCCAAAGAAATGAAGATAAGTTTTGGATTATGGGGTTAGATAGGCCCATGCATGGCATCATGTCTTGCCTAAAAAACAAGACCACTGATTGTCTAGAGGGTTAGACTAGCATGACCATTTCTTCCATAATTGGTTTAGTTATTTTGCTCAAAGTGAGGTAAAGAATTCTAAATCAAAATAGTAAGGATAGGGTTAAACTCTCATCTCGGTTGGTTGGGAGTTTGATTCCCCAAAGTTCTGATTTCACATCCACTTGCACATGGGTTCAAGATAGTAGGGACTCATAACCAACTTTGGGATATAATGAACCGTTCACTAGTGGATCCTAAGAGGGTTTGGCAGTCTTGAATGTTTGCACATAATACTACAAGGGTGACTATGCATTTTCTCATGGCATATTCAGTAGGATACACAAATCATTCACAATTTCGCATATGCATTCATGCAAAACCGATGATGGAATGTGGATCAAATTCAAATGATAAGGAAAGGAATTCATTGCACACATCGAGCTAGTACTTGATGATTCTGATAATTCATGTACTTCTTATTTTGGGCATTAGTTATATTTATTATGGGCTAACCCATGTTTTCAAATTTGTGATTTGTGTTAGGTTGGGTTCTTACTAAAATGCTCAAGAGCATTTGACAGCAGAGTCGCCATTTGTTGTGGTTCATCCACAACACACCCCAAAAGTGGGGACCCACCTTTGTTTTTGTAGGTTTTAGGGAAGATCTCAAAGACTCGGATGCTAAAAATGAAGAAAATAAGAAAAATGCCTAAGTGTTGAAAGGGTCACGAAATCATGACATGTCGCGATATCGCGACATGTCGCGAAATCGCGACCTGTCTCTCCATCGCTACAAGTTGCCGAAAGAAAGGTGGTAGCGAATCGCTACCACTTCGTGAAGCAAAGGCGTGAAAGAAGAGTGGTAGCGATATCGCTACCACTTTACAAAGAAAAATGCGTGAAAGCAAGGTGGTAGCGATATCGCTACCACTTTGCGAAACAAAGGCTCGAGACAAAAAGTGGTAGCGATATCTCTACCACTTCATCAAAGGAAGGCTCGAAACCAAAGTGGTAGCGATATCGCTACCACTTCATCGAAGGAAGGCTCGAAACCAAAGTGGTAGCGATATCGCTACCACTTTTTGAAAAGAAGGCAAAACAAAGTTGGTAGCGATATCGCTACAATGAGCTACTGCGGGCGTACGGACCAAGAACATGTCGCGATATCGCGACATGTCACGATTTCATGACATGTCGCATTATCGCGGCTAGGAAACAGAAGAGGCCAAATGCAAATTCTGTCAGGATTTCCATAGGAAAGCGTTACGAAAGGTGCAAGAGACACAGGACACGTGGCAAAAATGACAGAACCAGAGTAACGTTTCATAACAACAGTTACTGGCCGCAGAGATCGAGCGTTACAAATGCACGCAAAGGTTAGAATACCAAAAGACGAAATTGAAGCGAAGGGTCCCGGGAGTCGAAACGAAGCATCATGGAACAGCCGAGAAAATACGACAGAAAGGTTAAATAGCAGAAATGTAGATGGATACGGGGCTGGAGACTGTAACAAAAAAGCATTATTTATTGAAATAAAGGATTTTTCTTTGGTAACATGACTTTTGTGTGTAAAATCAAAAGGATATCGAAGCCAAAACTATTGTTTTACTGTCAATCTTTCCGTTGCATCATTTTGTCTTGTATCTATTTCGTTTACGCCATGGGATGGGTTACGATAGGTGAATGGTAGAATGATGCAGTTATATTCTTTTCCTTAGAGTCTTGCATCTGATCTGATTAGACTGTGTATTAGTACATATCTGATCGATTGGGTTGTTTTGGGGACTTCATCTCTTAACTTGGGATTTTGCAGGGAGGAGATCGTTAACCATTTTAATATCCTTCATTATTTTCCAGCTGACTCAAAAATAACGACTTCGTTTTATTCCTTGATATGCTTAATTTCATGTCGAGACTAACATTGAAATAACGGAACTATTGAATAGAGATAAAACGAACGGGTTAACCTTAGAATAAATTGTGAATATTAGAACATCAAAAGGATTTTTGTTTATTTTTGATTAATCAAACAAGTCAAGATTATAAAGTTCATTGAGAATCAACAAAGGCCCCTTGTTAACAGCTATCTGCAGGATTTGAGTTATTCTGGGATATATCAGTTGTATGTATTAAATTGAAATTCATTTTTATATATGTAAAAGTTGTTTCACGAAGAAGCTTGGAGAAATAATAAAAGGAAGGAAAATAAAATAAATTATTTCTTTGCAAGAAAGAGTCTTTTGTTCGAGACTCTAAGTTGCGTGTTATTATTTGTAATATGACAAATTAACACTCAACAGTGGGTAGAGGTGTGTGCTTTCAAACATGCTCATGAAGAGAAGGTCACTGATTTCTTATATACTCAGATTTTTCAAATATTTGGAGCTCCCCGATCTATCACCACAGACCAAGGACCCCAATTTGCATCTAAAGTCATTGAGGCATTTACAGAATTATATGAAATCAAACATAGAAAATCATCATCTTATCACCCACAAGCAAATGACCAGGTTGAGGTAACAAACAGGGAACTAGAATGAATCTTAACAAAAATAGTAGCATTTCATAGGAGAAATTGGTTAGATAAATTACCTGAAGCAGTGTGGGCTTACAATAATACTTGGAAATCCACTACTGGATTCACACCGTATGAAATAATATTTTATAAAAATCCCCTCTTACCTATTGAATTTGAGCTACTAACATTACGCACAACACTGGAAATTGGAATTGAATTATCATAGGCACAAATAGACAAGATTCTACAGCTGAATGCATTGGATGGACTTAGGTTGGATGCTCTGCACCAAACTAAAGTAATTCAGGAGCAGAGGAAGTTGTGGAATGACAATCACATTTAGCAGAGAAAAATTCAACAAGGAGATTGGGCTTTTCTATTTGAATCTCGCTATGAGGACTTCCCTAGAAATCTGAGAATTAGATGGCTTGGACCTTACCAAATTGAAGAGGTATTTGACAATGGAGCAACTTTTTTATCTCCTATTGATGGGTCATAGAGAAAGTTGGTAGTGAATGGACGTCGTCTTAGGGGGTACCATACACCTCTGACTAGAGAGGAATTCTTGCAAAAACTTGACAATTTGGATACACAACAGGTGGAAGAGATTTCCTCTTCCACTTCAAAACAATCAGCATGATCATGGATTTCAAGAAAAAATAGAAAAATACAAAAAAATAAAAAAAAGCAAAAAAAAAAAGATGAATAAATTCTAATTATGAATTCCTTCATGGGCATGATTTCATGGAAATCATGAATTCCTTCATGGGCATAGTCAGAATTAAGAAAAAAAAAAGAGAGAATCGAGTAAAAAAGAGAGAAAATGAGAGGTAAAAAAAAAAAAAAAAGGAAACCAAGAAAAAAAAAGAGAAAAATGAATAACTCAGCAATGAAAAATTTTTCTAAGGCACTACTGGGTTGGTATGCATGAAAACCAATTTTTTGGCATGCATAACCTTGAAAATTTCTGAACCATCATTGTACAAATTCACCAACTGCACTTGTTTTGAAATATTGTAGAAAATCTCAGCAGAACATCAACAAAGGCAGTCATTCTTCAAAACTTGCATTAACTTATTTTAATCAGGTATATATTTCTTACATTTCTTCATTGTAAATGATTGGTATATAGTATATAACAATTAAACATTAGCATAAAATGTATCCATAAGAGTTGGCATACTCAAAAACATGTTTTGAGAATTAGAATATCGATTTCTGCCTAATCTTCGAAACAAGAATTCCAAAAATAGTGCCTGCTATCTTCTTCAAATTAATTGTTGTATTGTCTTTGGATTGAAATTGTCTTCAAAATTATAGTAGAATGAATGTTGCACTTTATATTCGAAATGAAGCTTTGTCTTTGGAATGATGATTTGTCTTCGGAATGACGATTTTTCTTCACAATGAAGCATCATCTTTGGAATGAAGCTTTGTCTTCAAAATGAAGCAAGATTTGTCTTCAGAATGCAGTAGGATTTGTCTTCGAAATGAAGTTTTGTTTTCGAAATTATTTGCCTTCGCAATGCATCTTGATATTCAGAAAGAGGATTTGTCTTCAAAATGAGGATTTATCTTCGAAAAGAGGATTTGTCTTCGGAATGAGGATTTATCTTTGGAATGAGGATTTGAATTCGCAAAGAAGCATGATATTTGGAATGAAGACTTGTCTTCGAAATGAAATCATAATCTTTGGAATGAGGTTTTGTTTTTGCAATAGATCATAATCTTCAGAAAGAGCATTCAATATAACATCTCCACGTGGCATCCAAGGAAAAAAATACGATCAAGTAAAAATTCTTTTGGCTACATATGATAAATGAACACGTGTTAGTTAGGATGTGGTTTGTTTTTGCACCCATTTAGAAAGTACCAAAATCATGAGGGACGTGACCAACAGTATGCCACCATTTTTTGATACTAATAAACATGCACGTGAAAGTCCACAGGCAAAATAGAAAAACTAAAAACGAGTAAGGTGGATCTGATGGCAAGGACATCTGTGCAACCATTGATGGACATGTGTTTGGAGAAAAAATAGAAACACGTGCCACCCTTCTTTTTGAAGACATATTTGCCAATGCAAAATTATTACGAGGTACAATGCTCAGATTACGGTTCATTTCGAAGAAGAAAAATAGGGCAATTGAAAACTTGGAAAAAAATCCTGTAAATATGCAAAACACCCAAAACCAAAGATCTAACAAAGGAATAGCAGCAGAAGTGAGCGGTTTTTAACGTACCAAGACAGGAAAATGGGGTGAAAGACGAAAATGGAACCAGCGGATACCACCCACCTCCAAGAAAATCTAGAAGTGTTGCAAATTTTTGAAGATGGAGGGCTTATGCCATTTTTGGATAAGTTTAATGGGTCCTTTGAATATTTGGCCGACATGTTCACCCACGCATTCAGAAACAACCAGGCACACATTAATGGCATGAAAATTGAGGTAACCCCTAAATTTTTGAGTCAAATTATTGAGCTACCATTAGAAGGTCTTCCAATTTCTAGGTCTAGAAAAAATACATTGGTAAATATAGTTAATCAATTTCTGAAAGAAAACGATAGGGAGCCAGAATATTTAACACATAATAACACATGCAAGGGGGTAAAAAGGGCTAGCCTGCAGGAACCCTAGGATGAAGTGGCCACATGGGTAATCAAATTTCTAACCTGTGAAGAGTAGTATGTACTGTTATCAGGGCATCATCTAAAATTTTTAAACCATCTCAGACATGGTAGGCAACAACCAGATGTTAGAGTAAATCTTCCCCTGTACCTGCACCAGGAATTGAAAAACATGGAAAAAATATATCAGGAAGGAAAATGGAGCCTTCACCACCATGGTCTCATCAAACTAGTTTGCCAGCACCATTTTAAAGGAAACCCTAGGAGCTTTGATAGGTTTTACTCTACCCTAAATGATGTAATTTTTGGATATGAGGATGAGGAGGAAGAAATAGATGTTGCTGATGCTACTACAGAAGAAGAAACAACTACTACAAAGGCTATTGTAGAAGAAGAAACATAAACTACTGTAGAAGCTATTGCAAAAAAATAAACACACCCAATAATAGCAACATAACACCTTCCTCTAGAACCTTCAACCTCACGAGCCAAGAAACAAAATAAAAGAGGGTCTAGAACTGGTAGCAGAAGAGAAAAATAGAAGAAGGTCCATTTTTTTGAAGTTGTTACTGATTTTTTAGAACAAGGAAGTGAAGCACCTAGCCCAACAAGGGAAGAAACAACAAGCAAAACAAAATCATCTGAAATTGTCCCCACAACCCCTATTGTCACCAGAAAACAAAGCAAAAAGAAGAAGTTTGCATTTGGAACTAGGAGGTATACAAGACTCCACTTGAGCGAAATGGTAGAATAGGTCATAGAAGAAGAAGGTGGACAAAGCAGTCCAGATCTCACAGAAATACAACCAGCCCCTAAAAACTTTCTAGAATTCCTTGAACAAATAATTGAGGAAGAGGCTGGGCAAGATAGCTTGGAGATGGCTATAGTTCAACAGGCCACAAAAATGGTAGATGTAATTATAGACAGTTTCATAAAACCTCTTGAACAAGAGCAGACAGATGTTGTAGAGAAAGAGATAGCTTTTGAGTAGCCAACTGCAGCTGACTTGTCTGTATCAAATTCTAAAGCAGAAATAGAGGAGGAAGACATCACAGAGCAGCTGAGAGCAGTAAGAAGTATTGTCAAAACACAAACTAGATGGATTGAATAAAGAGAAAACATCATTAAGATGCAAGAAAGAAAAATTGCAGAGTTATAGTAGGAAGTGGTAGAATTGAGAGAAAGGCTGTCACAGTCTAAAAAACAGCCAACTATATCCATTGATGAGGACGATTTGGCTCAATTGCTTATGGATTTATCTAGGGTAGATGACTCTATTGAGGTAGACATAGGTACTCATTCTGAAGCATTACCTTCTCATTCTGAAGATGCTTCAAAATTGTTAAAGAGCATAGAAAAAGATACTGGAGATGAGTCACCAGCACAGGAACAGTCCAAGCAACATCATAAAATTGTTCAAGTAAGTACTCCTTCTATTGATGTCCCTGTATTTCAAATTGTTACACCTTCAGTAGAAATAGCAGATAAGGGGGTGCAAGTGGAATTACTGTCTGATGACCAACCAATAGAAATAGCAGATAAGGGGGTACAGGTAGAATTTTTGACAGATGATCAACCAGTAGAAGTGGCAAAAAAAGGGGTTCTGGTAGATCTGCTACCTAGAGTTCCACCTGTAGTCAGACCACCTAATACTATGTCCCTAGAACAATACAATGCAGACATAGCCAGTTGGGTGATTAGATATGAGAAGCTTGCCACTAAAACTGAAAAATTCAAATTGAAATGAAAACAAATAGAGGTAAAGGAAACAAAGATTCAAGCATTAAAAGAAAAAGTGTCTAATTTATGTCAAATTGCTAAATTTTTAATCCAATTCAGACGGCCAGCCAGATTTTACAATCTTATTCTGAAGGAGAAATACCTCAGATGGCAGGTCATGAGGATTAACTCAGGTCTCCCATATAAATTGGACACAACTGTAGATTTCCTAGAAGCATATTTTGACAGCCCTATAAAGCAAAAAAATCTTCTATGTGTACTATTTTTACATAACTTCTTTATTTCAGAAGAATTAGAATTTCACCCTCAAATTTACATTGGAGATGTTCAATTGAGGGCATTCATGTCCACTTTGCAAAATCAATTTTATTGGGACCAGGAGAAAAGGTAGAATAAAGAAATTGAAACAAGAGTTGAATTGTTAGTCAGAGAAATTCATCCAAATCACCCAATTATCACCAGAAAACACTTCACCATGATGAATAGGGATGATATAAGATGTACTTGACAAACTTGAGGGACTCTGTGACCAGATTCCAAAATTTTTGTAATGACAATTTTGTGCCAGCATTGTCAGTTTGTAGAAACAGATGGGCTGAACTTTCCATGTCTTTACAGAAAAGAGAATCCATCTCCCCCATCAACTTAGAATGGTCTAGAAGAAGGGTAGAAGGAATGATACAATTGATTGAAATCATGCAACATCATTGGATAGGTATCATATTTAGGCCTCCAACCATCATCACTCCAGTTCCATTTTACTTTGAAGAAGATGCCCAACCTTATGAACAGTTTGAATAATGGCTCAGGAACCTTCAAGAAAACAAGGGATATTATATAGGCAAGAAGTTGTTCTACAGGTCATGGAATTTGAACATAGACATATGTGATTCCACAGCCCAACAGAATGCATGAGGACATGCATTAATATAAGTTGGGGGGAAAATGATGAGGCCTGGAAATGCCTCAATCATAACTCTTATGTTTAATCTGATATGCTAGTTAAGTTTATTCAATATGCTGTGTATTAACTATTTACAAGATAAATATATCTGAAACACTATATTCTAATTTTTATAGCTTTTTGCATAAGTTTTATGTTATTTTGTTATGACTTGCTAAATGAGATATGCTTAGGTTGATAGCAGCATTTCACTAATCATGTTTTGATATGTCTCAACATTTATTTTACCTAAATCTAGCAACAGTGCAAGCAAACTATTACTGTGCAGCAAAAACTGGTTTTTCCATGTAAATTCCAACCAGCTGCCAATGAATGACAAGGCATGAAATTCACATATGGAAAAAGATGAAGACCATTGAAATATGATCCTAAGAGATAACCCACCTGAGAAATGCAGAGTAAATCATTTAAAGAGCACACATTTGTTCATTATGAAGTCTCTTGGGAATGAACAAATGTATTTAGGATGAGAAAACACAGTGTCTTCGAAATGAGCGGATCTTCGAAATGAGAATTGTAGTCTCTTCAGAATGAGCCACTTATCTTCGGAATGAAAACAAAATGTGCTTTTTCACTTTTTGACCAATTTTTGATGCTAGAAAAAGGGAAATAAAGATTGAAAATTGTAAGGGAAAATATCTCCCATCTGACTTTGCCATCCTTGCCGACCAAAGCCACCATTTATGGAAAGATCAAATTTGATCTTCTTTTAGGATAAAACCAGGAATTGTTGCAGCATAATAGGATTAGATATTTTGAGATATTCTTAGTTTGTCAGTAGATATTAGGAAATCTATAAATATGGCTCCCATTCAATTTGAGCTGGTAGAAGTTATAGAAAGCAGAAAGTAGAGAAATATAGGAGAAAATAGGCAATAATAAAAAAAGTGACTGTTATAGTCCTGTAACAGGTTTTTAGCAGAATTATTGTAATCATCTTCTTGAATCAATAAAGTGTACTATTTCTATTTCATATTTCTTGTAAATGAGTGTGGGTAAGATCTAGAGAGAGAGAGAGAGAGACTCATACCTTCTTCTGGACAAGGAGGCTGGCCACTTCCAGACCTAGGAGGAGGACTAACAACAAGTTTTTATTCTAATTTTGCTGTAGCAGAATGAGTTGTAGAACTTATCATTTCATTTCTTTGTAAACAACTAATAATATTTGCAATCCTAGCTTATTTTATGTTTAGATTAATCTTGTGATTAATAGTTTGGTTGTAATCTCCACTTTCAGCAAAGCTTTCAATTTATTGCAGACTGTCATTTCCAAAATTTACTGTTTTTTGTAATTTCCTACATTTTGTGTTTTGTTGTCAACCCCTGCACAGAAGATTGACAACCTTATATTACAGAGCCTTGATAGGGTTTCATTTCTATGCTATAATTAGGTTTCCATTGCTACAAAATTAAATAGATTTCCTCTCTATAATTATAATCAGACTTCTAATTCTGCAACTGTTATTTCTGTAACATAATTAGGTCTCATTCTGCAATTGTAATTAGGATTTCATTTCTATAGTTGATGATTAGTTTTCATTTCTACAAACTAGATTAAGGTTTAATTTATGCAACTTAGAGATAGGAATGTCCTAAATCCCCCACACAATCAGTTTCACCAATAAGGCCTGTTGCTCCAGATTGATCGAAGTTATAACCCTATTCACCCCTTCTTCCGTAGATAGGCTTGTACACTGCCATGGATTGAAAAATTCATTGAGAATTAATGACGTGTATAATGACTACACATCAATTAGCATGGTATTTTTTTAAACAAACTTAAGATAATGGATCATTTATATCCATTTGTCCCTTTTCAAAGGTGTTCCTTAACCAATCTTATTACACATAACAAAAATGCAAACAAATTGAACAATCAAGTGTTTTAAACAAGGTGGGTTATTTATCATTGACCTAGTCACCTATCCTAACCGACGATTTACGATAAATTCTAGGCTATCAAAATTATTTCTAGGTGGTTGGATCATCGAAGATCATGCTAACAAGAAAGAATGCATGCCTATATGAGGGTAATTATTCATGTTACCCTAAGCTACCTAAATCATCACTTCCCTTTTCAATTACCCCATTCTCGATGGTTGATTCTACCTCTTCCACCCATGGATTTTCTTGGTGCTGCACATCAACAATACGTTAGCAGTATCATAGTATTCAAAGATAAGTCAATATAAACAATGCATAATCATTCAAAGCATCTAAACTAGGTATCAATTAGTCATTTATCAATACATAGTCTATTAGGAAAAAGTCTTTCCAAGGTGAGGTATGACATACTACCTCCTTGGGTTACGCATAGTCTCATGTTTTTCCTGTGTTAAAAAATGTTATTACAATTTTTTAAATAAAAAGGAAAAATATTTCTTCATATCATCCACTTTCTTCCAAGTGGCACTCCTTTCAGAATATCGATCCCACTAGACCTTACATTGTTCTAGAATCTATTTCCTTAAGGACTTGGAACAAAATTCTAGAATCTTCACCAACACATCCCACGCATGATAAGGGTCATCAACATACTTTCTAAGTAAGGATATGTGGAAGGTTTCATGGATCTTTGATAGGTTAGGTAACAAGATGAGTCTATATACAACTAGTCTAATCTTCTCAATGATCTCAAAGGGTACAACAAACTGAGGATCCAACTTCATGGATTTAATGTAACTTTTTATTGGATTGAACCTTAAGAACACTCTTTCTCCTACAAAGTATTCTCTTAGTATTTTCTTTAGATCAGCATAGATTTTTTAACGGTTAGGAGCTTCTTGAATTCTTTATCTGATTGTATTAAGTTGGCCTTCCATTTCCTTGACCATGTTGAGTCCGATCATAAAACCGATCCTATAAATTATCCCATGATAATGGTGTCCTACACTTCTTGCCATACAATATATCGAATGGGACCATACCTAAATAAGAGTGATGCCCATTATTGTAGGTGAACTCAAGAAGATGTAGATAGTCTTCCCACCTAAATTGTTATCCATGTAGTATATGTAAAGCATATCTTCTAGTACTTGTTTTACCTTTCAGTTTGGCCATTGATCTCAAGGTGATATGTGGATTTTATATTCAATTTTTTTCCTACTGCATGATGTAGGAATTTCCAAAGAAGTGAATATAGAATCTCTATCTAAAATTATCATTTCAAGAAAACCATGAATCCTGAATATCTCCTTGGCAAATATATTAGCCACTACCTGAGCATCATATTTTATGTTTCCTGGTATGAAATATGCAACCTTAGTCAAATTTTTGACTACCACAAATATTTCATCATGTTGATACCTAGTCTTGGGTAAACCTACTATGAAGTCCATAGATATAACATACCATTTTTGTGTAGGTATATCACGTGGATACTATTTCCCTACAAGATGTCTATGTTTTGCCTTCACCTTATAGCATTCTAAGGTATTAGCCACATTATTCTCTTTCTCTTTGATGTATTCAATCTCAAAGTTATACTCATATAATAACTCGATTGGATGAATATGTATCTTAAGCTATAATGGTCAGTTATCTGCTTAATATGTATCTTCTCTGCCTTACGTTGAGCATAGGTTGGGTGAATATGTATCTCCTCTACCTTACGTTAAGCATATATTGGGTGAATATGTATATCAAGATATAATGGTTGGTTCTTAGCTCAAAAGGCCTCCCTACCAAATAGTGATGCTAGCTCTTTAGAATGTGCACTACTATTGCTAGCTCTAGGTCATGTGTAGCATAGTTAACTTCATGTTTATTAAGTTTTCTTGATATATATGCTACAATTGACTCATATTGAGACAATAATCCTAATCCTTCCAGTGATGCATCGATGCATATTGTGAAGTTTTCTTATGGATCTAGAATCTTGAATATTGACATTATGGTGAGCTTTTGCTTAAGAAATAAAAAAGCAGTATCACATTGGCTATATTGGAGTAATACTTTACATACCATTTATGATAGCATGTCATACCCATGAAGATTTGTACCTCAATCACATTAGTAGGTGATAGCCAATTTAAAATGATCTCAATATTTTTTGGATCTACTATGACTCTCTCGACAGATATTATATCCCAGATATCGCACCTCTAAGACATAAATATCACTCTTTTATAAAGTCCCATGGATTTTATTTTATCTTATTAATTCCAATACGATTCTGAGGTGCCTTCCATGCTCTTTCTTATCTTTGGAATATATTAGGATGTCATCTAAAAACATGAGGACAAAATGATCCAGATGCCTCCTAAATATGTTGTTCATTAGATTCATGAACATAGTTGGGGCATTAGTCAACCCATAGGGTAAGAATATAAATTCATAGTACCCGTATATAGTTTTAAATGAGGTTTTGTGGGTGTCCTCATCATGTATCCTTAGTTGATGATAAACTAACTTTAAATCATTATTTTTAAATATCATGACATCTTTTAGTTGATCAAACATGTCTTCGATCCTAGGTAAAGGATACCTATTTTTTATGGTCACTTTGTTGAGCATCCTATAGTCAATACATAACCACAATAAACCATCTTTCTTCTTAATGAAGAGCATTGGTGCACACCATAGTGACAACATAGGCTTTATCAGTCACTTTTCCAATAAACCTTGAAGTTGTACCTTCAATTATTGCATCTCTATAGGGTTCATCCCGTAAGGAGATCTAAGGATAGGTTCTACTCATGGCATTAAATCAATAGTAAATTCAAACTCACATACAAGAGGAAGCTCAAGCATATATTTAGGAAATACATTTTTAAAATCTTGTAAGATTGGTTTCTTTCCAAACACCTCCTTCTAATCCTCCCTGAATTTGTTGAGTTTTACCACATAAACCATCCCTTCTTTTCTAGAGGATTTTTAGTTGCAAAGCAAATTGAAATTGGGGTTTGAATTATCCTTACTTGCTATGGATCCTTATTATTCCTTTAACCCTTTCTAAAAATTCTATCCACCTATCCTGAAAATTGATTAAGGCTTTATGATACCGTAACCAGTACATCCCTAGGATAACATCAAAAGCATGTAGCAGTGCTACATAAAATCATCCTTTAGTTGCACCATTGGTTAAGGTAATTTATACCATAGGGTAATTACTTAAGGTGTGATCCACTGAGTAATTTTACCCAAAACCATACTCGACCTTCCACCCTTATACCAAATATCCTGGCCTCTCTAGCATATCCTTGACTAACCTAAAAGAAATAAAACTACATGTAGCTCCATTATCAATTAAAATATTTACTTATTGAAAATATTACCCTTTAAGATCAATGAGGTGGCTTGCTCTTCTAACTTCTGGCTTCCTATAGTAGCATAAAACTTGTGAGCTGGTTCCTTTCCTTTTGCACTTGATATGCTTGGTCTCGATTGATGTGGACAATTTCTAGCATAGTGTGGTCCTCTAAAATTATAACACCCAATATTGGGCCTTGGGTGTTCCCTCTCTATTCCCCTACCTTACCTACTAGGAATAAACCTTGTTGTTTTTGTGGTTGGAGTTTCTTATTGTTGGCAATATTTTCATTTTTTTCTTTGGAAGTTTTTTTAAAACTTTCTTGTTTCTCGTCGTTCCTCATTTTAGGTTTTGAAAAGTTATTACCCTTTTGGTTTTGTTTCCCTTCCCACTTTATGAAACCCTCACTATTACTTTTTTTGAGTGCTTATTGGTCTCGTTCAGATAGATCAACATAGTTGAACTGAAGGTGAGATTCTACCTTTTTTCTAGATCATAAGCCTTTTGCAGTGACTTGGGTTCATGCATATTCACATCATGTCTTATCCTAGACTCTAACCCAAGGATAAATTTATGGATCCTCATATTTTCATCATATGTAGGTACATATTTAAGCAACTTAACTAGCTTCTTATAGTATACTTCCATAGATTTGGTCCCTTGTTAAAGGTTGACAAACTATTCAAACTTAAAGACATAAAAATGCTCTGTGAGGAACCTTTTATTGAAAACTATGACAAATTCCTTCCACTTTAGATCAAAAGCCTTGATCTTTTGCTCTTCTTAGTAGGTTTCCCACCAATCTAATCTAGCCCATTCTAGATAAAGAATTACCTAAAAATTTTGGGTCCTAGGGTAGTAGTTCTTCATTGTGAAGTAGATCTCTAGCTCTCTTAGCCAAGATTTGATTGCATCTCCCTCCCCTTCTCCATCAAATCTAGAGGTACAAATATTCTTTAAATCCTTAGCCAGTTATTTTTCTAACAGATTTTTAGTCTCTTGTTCTTCTACGGTTAGTTCATTAGCTTGACCAGCCTCTAAGATCTTAGCCTATGAATCTTGATTCACAAAGGTTTCTAGCAATTGTTTCATTTGATATTGCATGGTAGTGACTATTATAGTGAGGTTTTCTACCTCCCTGTTAGAATTGCCTAAATTTTCATCTTATGTTTCTTCCTCGACAATTTTCTATTGAGTTTACCTATTTGGAGTAGGTTTCTCTTTCCTTACACTTGGTGCCATTTATCTTGGTGATATCCAATAAAGAGTAGTAGATTAGGTTACAACTTCACCTTGAACTATACTACTAACTCTAACTAAAAATGGAGTTCTCTTGCTAAAATCATCCTCACTCTACGTGGGGTGGTACTCTAAAATTTTTATATAATTCTAATGACCACACTTACTATAGTATAAGGTTTCACAACATACTAACTACGTTTGGGGTTAATCCCCTTTAGATAATTCTAGGTCCTCCTGGATTTGGCTTAAGAACAAAGAAAGGCCTACATAGGAAGATACCCAAATACCTAGTACATTACATGAAGTTCTAGTCCCTCATACCTAGAGATTTGATACCAAATATAATAACCCAAAAATATAACTAAAGGGGTTGTGTTTAATTTTTAAAACATTAAAAACTAACATATACCCGAGAGAGTGTTAGAGTATATTACCTTATTTGGTAATACCCCTAGGAAGGTTAGTTTATCTTTATCTTGTACTTTTCCAAAAACTCCTTTGTCGACATATTTCTTTGTCGATATTATTTTTAGATGATATTAGTTATTTAGTCAGCATCCTTATTATTTTGTAATTGTTTCTATTGTTATGGATATTATTCCCAAGGTTATCTTTAGCCTTAAATGCATGTATTTATCCCTGCAAATATCAATATGAAACTAACATTTTTTTTGCATCGATTACATGGTATCAGAGCTCCTTTATCAGAGCTCATCTTGTAACTCCCTAGATCTTGGTTTGATCTATGAACCAGGAACACCCTCTAAGATTTGAGGATCTTTGGCTCAAGTTGGATCTAATGCTTTCCAAGGCACAAGCCTGAAGGCTGATGTGACTCCACTACTACTGGATCCCTAAACACTACTGCATGGACCCCCTAGACCTAGATCAGACCAGACAGATAAGTGATGTGGTTCGTGGTCACTTGAACACCTTTATTGGGTGATGAGTATTAGGTTGTATCGTGACCTAGCAGGAGATCTAGCCAAGGTAGACTCATAATTAGATGATGTGGATGTGACATGTTGTTGACTTATTCTTGACTGGAAGGAGATGAGGGACTTGATGGCTAGCACACCTAGATAGAGCTGGGACACATGCAGACAATTTATTGGTGACCTTGGATGGATACGAGTAAGCTAAGACAAATAGGATCATCGACGTAGAGGCCGTTGGGTGACATGGCTAAATCTATCCAAGGTGAATGACAACCATGATGAACACACCATGGGGGACCTAAAATACATTGCATGTGTCAAAATCCTAATATTACATGTGATAATGGACACCTTCCCATAAGACACATCGGCTATAGTCTACCCGAAGGCAGACATTAACATTATTGTTCATTTGATTTTTTAAGCCACTAATTACCTACAACATATTGTATGTGGGATAATGCGTTGAGATAGTGCGTAGTTAGCAACATCACCCATGATCACATAGTTGTAAGCCTATTGATGTAAATCATAGTGGTGTTGTCTACTATAGCAGATAGTATAGTCATTAGGTGGACGTTGCAAGAGGTGCACATGAATTGCTTACTAGTGAATCGAGAAGTTAGCGGTGCATTTTTGTAGCATTTTAGTTGTTCAATCAATGCAGGGCATAAAAGAATGGCTCGCATTTCAAAATCATGCAGTTGAAATTATTTTGAAGATGCCCATTAATCACCCACAAGAATTTGTGTAATCACTTGTAAGCATTCATGTTTTGCAGACATACATCTTTGCTACAACGACATCCTTCGATTGATAAATAGCTGATAATTACAACATTTGCATGACTTCAGTTACTCAATGTTGTAAGCATAGCTATAAAAAAGTGAACCACCAAGACTGCTACAATGAGGTAGCAAGAATTTAACCTATAAAATACTAATCAGATCTACACAACCAAAATTTGCTTGAACCTGGTAAAATAAGGGATTAAAAACATTACTATGACAATCTGATAATATTCATAGAGGCAATTTACAACATATTACAATCAACACATCATATATTTGCATGAATAATCGATGAAGGTTTCTCTGTAGGCACCCTAGAACTGGGATAACACTAAACATGATTTTAACTAGAGGAAGTTTAGCTACAAACCACTGAGCCACCGCGAGTTTGTGAGCGATGAGAAGAAAATCAACCGTAGGCCTTGTCATTTTTTTTTTTTGGAGTGGAGGTTAGATAGAGTGTTGAAAGTGTTACAGAGGAATTATGTGAGGAATTTTGTGCTACAGAGGAATTCTATGTGGCTTTCAGAGTTGTAGTCACACAACAATTTAAAATAGACAGATGACAGTTTTTATCAATCAACACCCCAGCCATGGCATCACTCCAGCAAGTTTGTAGACAGACCACACTTGCACCCTACGAGCTACCCAGTGAAGGTGCGCTATCAAAGATTCACCATCGATTGGAGAGAGCTACCACCACTTCAAGAGGATAGCCATGCAATCGAGTGGCGCACAACCAGACCTCGAGCACAACAATGATTAAAATAAGGGAGTTTTCCTTTATATTTCCACCAACATCATAGTTTGTGTGGTAGCTACGTCGAGTGCTAAGGCGCTACCCGACGCCTGGTTGTAGGTTCAAATCCCACGAAGGTAAAAATAAACATTTTTTTTAGTTAATTCATTTCATAATTTTTAATTTTTTACTAATCAATTTCATTTAAAATTGCTTAATTAAAGTAATTAATTATTTCATGAGATTAATTTAATTAAAATATTTATAAATCTATATTGTAAAAAGCCTTTGAAATATTTATAGTTGCATTTAAAAACGGGGATAGATTTTTTTTCACCATATTTTTGCAACAAAAATGGGGGCAAGAACTTGCCATTTTATTTTTCTTTAAGGAGGGATCATCATTATTTTCTCCATCCAAGAATTTTTTCTGCACTAGAGGGGGGATACTCATTTTTTTCCTCCAAGATCATTTTGCAAAAGGGGGAGGAATAATTTGTAAAGGTGCATTTTCGACAGTGATCGACACATTAGCCAATATTTTGCAAACTTCCCTTGTAAAAGGTGTATTTTCGGCAGATACCGACACCTTAAAAATGGGCATATCAAAGAAAAAGCAAGCCCCTAAACAAACCGATGATGTTGTTACATCAATTAAAAATCCTTACTTTCCACCAGAAATGGATGGGTTGAATTTTTATGAGGGCACATTTCTCACACTAAACAATGGTTTAGTAGCCCTACTCGAAGATTCTGAGTCTTGTAAAGACCCTAAGACAAAAGGTGCTTGACTCACTATTAACGTTCTAAGGGGAATATACATGTCATTGGTTGCAATTGAAATTGCCCAACATAAAGTGAAATTGAACATAAGTGAGGAAAATGAGGTCCTATTGGTTTATGCTTGTTGTGACACACGTGACCTTCAGCTCGTGGTGGCGAATGCTTGTTGTGACATATTTGACCTTGAGCCCATGATGGCCAATGCTTGTTGTGATACAAGCGAACTCCTACCTTCAATGGTATATATCAGTTGTAGAATAGGTGATCTCATTTCAAAAGTAGATTTTTCTTGTGACACTAGTGACTTAAAAATTGAACCTCCTCAAAATGAGCTCCATGATTTCATCAATAGTGAAAAATACCATATTGTTAAAACCATTGATGAAGATTATGAAACTGAGTGTTTTGAAAAATACACCAAAGGATTTGGATCCAAATTGATGAAGAAAATGGAATTCAATGGTGAGATATTAGGTAAACAGGAACAAGGCATTAAAACTCCTATAATGCTAAATATCAGGGCAAAGAATGAAGGCTTTGGCTATTATGGACAAGCAAGTACCAGTAAAACCATGTTTGTAAACCCTAAATATCCTACAACTCCTAAAAAGAATTGTTGCAATCATTGTGGAAAGACATGACATGTTGTAGCTAGATGTTGGAAATTACATCCTTGTGATTCATGTGGATGTATGAATCACTCTTCTTCAAGTTGTTGGTACAAAGTGAAAATGGCCAACAAGGTTCATATTGATTGTGGATGGATAGATCTCACACAATGGACCATGATGAAATAAATGTTGTATGAATTATATCGAAAAGGTAAAACCTATGGTATACCCTAAGGCAAATACAGTGACAGACCGATTGGTAGACCCAAATATAATGACCCAAAGACAGACCTAAATACAGACCCAAAGACAAAGTTCCAGAGGTAGATCTATAGGCAGATCCAGAGGCAATGATCTAGAGGCATATTCATAGGCAGATCCTGAGATAGACCCAGAGGTACAAATCCAGAGGTATGCTTAGATCCATATCCAGAGCCATGAGCCAGAGCCAAAGCCAAAGACAAAGCACGAGCCAACATTCTTTCATTTCACTTCTTCTTATTCACTGTATTGGGGCAATTATATACTTTGTAATAAGGGGGGATGTTGTATAGGGTAAGTTCTATTATTACCCAAATAATGTAATAAGGGGGGATGTTAGAGTATATTACCTTATTTGGTAATACCCCTAGGTAGGTTAGTTTATCTTTATCTTGTCCTTTGTCGACAACTCCTTTGTCGGCATATTTCTTTACTGAAATTATTGTTAGATGATATTAGTTATTTAGTCGGCATCCTTATTATTTTGTAATTGTTGCTATTGTTATGGGATATTATTCCCAAGGCTATCTTTAGCCTTAAATGCATGTATTTATCCCTACAAATATCAATATGAAACTAATATTTTTGTCTACATCGATTACAAAGAGATATCTATATCCCAATCAATATGCACAAATACAAAGATAACTAAGCTAATGTATGTCTAAATTTACCTGTATTTTCTTTCCATCAAACCAACCTTATTTCTAAAATCCATTTAGGATATGCCCATCTCCATACCATACACAAGTCTCTTAGTTTCCTTACTCTACTCCTAGCATACACAAGTCTTCATACCATAAAGTTATTTAGCCATAATCCTAAGAGATCCCATAATCTCTTAGGTTCCTTTACTCTACTCCTAGCACAAAATTTAATCATACTAATATCTATCTAGTTTATTTAACTATTTTAAACATTTAAGAGCCTTCAAACCATAGGAGGATAATTACTAAGTCTATCTATTTAAATCAAGCATGGAAAATGATATCTATAAAGAAACATTAAAAAGGGATGCTTAAAGAGATGTCAAGATCTAACTAAAACATTAATAAATAGAAAATAATATGAAACTACAACATCAAGATGCCTTATTAATTAACGATTAAGGGATACATTTTCCATTTAACAATCATTATATAGCCCAAATATGGTAGGATAAATCAGTACTTTTAAAGAATAAATTATTACATCATTAAATCAATAAGAGGTTACTCCACTAGAACCTACCCCTTGATAGGTTTCTACATAAAGTATTTATCACAACATAATCAAAGGTAACTATTTGAATCTTAGGTGTCCTCCTTGATCCTTCTTGTTTCTCCATATCTCAATTGATGATAGTAAGGGATCATGATAACTCATGGATCTATGAAGCATGCAACTAATGCATCTACTAAATGATTCTTTAATTAGTGCATTTATAATTCCATATGCCAAATTACAACTATACAATCACCAAATACATTTCATAAACCATTCACTCAATATTAAAGGAAAGTCATCTATTAAACATGAGTAATTTAATATACCATCCTTTTATCAATCAAAGGTTCATGCTCTATCATTCAAACCATTCCCTAGATCAATTAAGGTCCCATAACCTAAAATTATTATTTAGTTAACCATATAAGGTTGCATAACCCTAATTAATTTAAAAACATTCATTTCTTTAATTCTTATAAACCTTAAATATTCATTACTGATATTATTTCATTTGCATAATAAAATTCACTAAAACATACTTTTAGTTAAATAACATAATTTCTCTAAACATTCTATCAATCAAAATATAACTTTTCTAAAATTCTATTTAAAACTTTATGAAATAGTCGTTCTAATTTAAAACTTCAATACATAATCATTCTTTTAAAATTTTTTTGAACAATAATTGCATTAAAGTATCATTCTTCAAAAATTCTTTAATATTTCATTCTTTACTACCAAAAATGTGGTTTTCCACTATTTTTGTCAACCAATTCGTGGTCAATAAACAAGCATAGGAGGTCAAACCACACGTAAACCACACATAGATTAGATAGCAATAAACAACGATGGGTTTTCAAAAGAGACCAAGTGGTGCCACACGTAATACATTATGCATCTAGTGTCATTGAGTAGCCATCCACTCAGTGGATTTCTAACGACCGAGTGTTTGTTAACCTAAAGGGGAGGGCTTTGCCCCTTTAAGGCAACTTGGTCCTCCCACATATCCCATGTGGGATATGTGGTGGAAGGGACGAACTACCTTCTTCTTCAGTGGTGTCCTCTAGAGCATGACAATGTTGCACTATAGTGACACATGCTTGATGGAGTAGCTACGATGGATAAAATATTAAAGGGAGCCTAAGGCTAAACCTTAGGCTACCCTCTAATTATTTTCTAGGGAAAGTGGATAGAAATATTAATAGCACCTTCAGCTTGCTGACATGTTAGAGATACCAAATAGAAATAGAAACTTGACTGACCACTCCAGTGGGCAAGGATGACTGTTACATACTGGGGGTGAGTTTTTAGTGAAAAACTATAATAATAAGAAAAAGAGTATTCCAATTCCACTTTATACACAACAAGAGTTACTGGTAAAATGACCTTTAGACTGAGTGATGTGGAAGGTCTGAGACGTCAGGTAAGGGGTATAAGATGGTGTAAGCAACCCATGGGGGTCTAAGAAGGGTTTCAAGTAGCTACAATTATGCTAAGATACCCAGGATACAACAAAGTTTCCAACTACATGTGTACAATGATGTCAAGAAAAAATAGAGAAATCTCCCTTAGTTAAGAACCAGTTGTATGGTGCTTATGGGCTAAAAAAAATAAAACTAAGGCCTCGAATAGAAGATATAAATAAAAGGAAATATTAAAATAGGACGTTGAAGAAAAGTCTTAACTAATATATGGGTTTTAAACTTAAACATAGGCCATCATGGCCATTAACAACATGATTTAATACAATGAATTTAGCTATAGTTCCCAACCTTTTTCCTTGTGAGAAGCCCTCTAGTGATGGGTTTTCTAAAAAATTCTTGTTTCTCTCCTTCTTCTCTTGTAGTTTATCCACCTTATTTTTTGTCCAGAATTCCATTATTAAAAAGATCCCTCCTACTCTCTTTCTCGACCTCCTTAATAGAGATCCCCATCTACCTTTCCCCAAAAGTCTTTATTTTCATCAATGTCATCTACTAGGAGTAATGATATTCTTACCAGCCCATGGTGGTCAAGGATATTTTGAATTTAAAAATTATTTCCTTCTACTCTCAAAATATCAAGCCTTTAAATGAATAATTCATAAAAACATACCTTTATATACATAAAGAACATTCTAAATAAAAGTCTTTTATGATTTAAAATCTAATTATTTATTTTAATTAAAACTTTTTTTTTATTATTAAAAATATAAATATTTATTTTAAATAAAAACCTTTTATCATTTAAAATCTAAATATTTATTTTAAATAAAAACCTTTTATTATCTAAAAACATAGATATTTCTTTTAAATAAAAACCTTTTATTATTCGAAAACATAAATATTTCTATTAAACAAAAACCTTCTATTATTTAAATAAAATACTCATACTAATATCAGCCATTAACATGGTATTTTTAAATGGACTTAGGATAATGGATCCTCTATATCCATTAGTCCTTTTTCGAAGGTGTTCCTTAACCAATCTTATTACACACAACAAACATGTAAACAAATCGAACAATCAGGTGTGTTAAACAGGGCGGGTGATTTATCATTAACCTAGTCACCTATCCTAACCGAGGATTTAGGATATCTTCTAGGCTACCAAATTTGGATCTAGGTGGTCGGATCATCGAAGATCATCTTAACAAGCAGAAGTGCATTCTTATATGAGGGTAGTTGTTCATGTTACCCTGAGCTGTTGTTGGCATTTTTGCCACATTGAAATTTTGTAAAGTTTTGATTGAAGTATGTAAGTTGATTGAAGTATGTAAGCATTTTGCCAGTAAAACTCTCAAATATATTTTAAGTGTTGTTCACACATTAAATTTTTTTGAAATTTTTTCTAAGTATCTGATGGATGTGGTTTTAGAAAAAAATCAAGAGAAATGCTTTTCCATTCCCTGAAATGGTCTTTTTGAGCGTCGAAATGGCTATTTCATTCCCTAAAATGCCTTTTTGCTCCCAGGTGCAATGAAAAAACTTCTTGGGAATTATGCTAGTGAAAAGCCCATTTCGGGCATAATTTGGATAAAATAAAGATAAATTCCCATTTCGAAAAAAATGTTGAGCAAAAATCCATTTTGAGATATATCCAGGATCACTGCTGAAAAACTGTGGGATTTAAGCATTGCTCCTTTTACTCCAGTGTAATATTGCCAATTTTTACAACATCGTCCACTTTTGTGGGTATGCATTTCCAATGCACCACCTATCATCCTTGTCAGTTTTTAAAGAAAATTTAATGCTTGGTGTACTTTCCTAGAAAAAGTGAATTTCCAAGGCACAAGGCAAAGTGAATTCAATGACCAAATGCCCAATTTTTAGATGATTTTGCTACATCCCAATGTACCGACGTCCAATATTGCTTCAAGCATTTACTCCTATTGACTTCTTTGTGTGATTCTCCCATCAAATCCGGATCATGGTTTCCTTACAAAATATTTTAACTGAAGATGTCCCTGATGTCGAGGAGAAAAATATGCATGTTAGTTTTTGATCTACCAGTATTTTTTTGTATATGCATTAAATGAAAGAGGCACAATCCTCTATAAATACTAAGCATTTCATTGTAAAATAGGAGGTTGGACATTTTGTGAGAAAACTTCTTAAGTTCTCTGCATTAATAGAAGAGACTTGGCTTCTAAAATTTGCAAGCATTTTATGTGTGTGATTTCTTTCCATTTTTAAGCATTTCTGTTTAGTCTCATGTTCCTGCTGTTAAGTTTAATTTTTTTTTTTTGAATTTAAAACATTACTGGTGAGTGAGTGAGTTCTAGAATGCGGTTTAGGGGGTTGTCTCTACAAGTTTGTGAGTGAAATTTTGTTGTTTTCCTTCTGTTACATGCTAGTATAAAACTTGGTAGAATTCTTGTTGCTAGTCCACCCCAAGTCCTGCACTTTGACTTGTGGCCATATTTCCCATTTATTTTCATCATTTCCAATTTCTTTCCTGCAACTCTAGTCTTAAAATTGTGTAGGATTTAGTAAGGGATTCAGCCCTCTCTAGATATTAGCCCGAAGGAATTTTCTCTTTCCCTCGTTCTTTCAATTTTGGCCGGTTCTAGGGTGCACAAGTGATAATACTTTGTACTTAGGTAGATTTGTCACCAACATCTGCCTAAACCATCACTTCCATTTTTATGTACCCTATTCTCGGTGGTCAATTCTACCTCTTCCACCCACGGATTTTCTCGGTACTACACATTGATAATATGTTAGAAGTACCATATTCTTCGAATATAATTCAATATAAACAATGCATAATCATTCAAAGCATCTAAAGTAGACATCAATTAGTCATTTATCAGTACATAGTGTATTAGGAAAAAGTCTTGCCAAGGTAGGGTATGACAGAAAGGAAGCAAAGGTTGACTTTGATGGGTGTCTTCCCTCTTTTATTAAGAAATAACATGATAATTTTTTATCCCTTATATTTGAAAGGAATGTTACC
This sequence comes from Wollemia nobilis, assembly GCA_028583015.1. NCBI lineage: Eukaryota > Viridiplantae > Streptophyta > Pinopsida > Araucariales > Araucariaceae > Wollemia > Wollemia nobilis. The sequence goes on along the minus strand of JAQPPZ010003563.1, from coordinate 4,480,176 downwards.
CATCCCATGAATTTACACATGTTTCTCCCATGGCTAGACTAGTGTGAATGTATATTTAATTGGGATTGAATGTGAATCACTTGGATGGTGAAAACTTGGTTTGTTCCACCAAAATTTAGAAGATGTTTCAAGTTCTTTCTAGCCATAATTTGTCATAGTTAATTTTTTTTAAATTGTGGATACATTTCACTCATAATTTGTTCAATTTAAATATTAAAAATTAAGTTAAATAATTATACAAAATATTAAATATTTTTAATGATTAATAATTTTTTCTAATTGATAATAATTTTCGAATTGATAATAATTTTCGATGTGAACAATGAATGCTTCACTTTTAACTCTATCAATCCACCATTATAATATAAACTCTAAAAAAATACAATATGCCCATGATCATTCCCTTACCATGGGTGAGCTAAGAAACTATCCTTAAAAAATAGTGAGTTGTCATATCGGAATAAATATATATAAATAAAATCTTGCACTAGCTCAAGAAAAACACCCATTAAATAATATCTATATTCATCATATAAAATTAAAATGCATACTAATATCTATATATGGATATATCATAATAGGTATATGTAACAAGCTTATTTAGAAAAATAGGTATATAAAATTACAAGGATTTGTAGGAAATCTCCCTTGAGTTGTGCCTTCACCAAATAACATTTATGTTGGGAGCACAACTAGTGTAAAGGAGACCAACAACATGAATCCCAATTATGTAGGGTTAGTAAATATAAAGATAAAAACTATTGTGAACCTCTCTTCTTATTAAAAAATCATTCACCAATATGCATAAATATCATACATGCATCCACAAATAAATTTCACAATAACAATCCACACAATAAAATAGAGATAGATAATACCCTTGAGATAAGGTAACACCAAGAATACCCCTTAAAGAATGAATCACTCCACAAGATCTCCAACTCTATGAGCCAAGAATCTTACAAAGAATACTTCATATGAATTTTACAAATTGGGGTACATCTCTTTTTATACAAGAATGTGATGGTTCATCTTCCATGAGTTACAAAGTGCATAATATTATAGTATGATATTATGTTATATATTATTATAAATTTATGTGTGACCTATGCCATAATACAATATTATATCATATGCCAATATTCATATCCTTAGGTACCTAACATTCCATCCCCATTACAAGAATGTTTTATCCTCAAAATATAGGAATACACTAATTAATATGGTCTTCTAAGTAAAGATGAGAACTAGTATTGATCTTGATCGTCTAGCCATCCTAGTGAAACTCTAAATGATGGTGTTATTTTTTGATATCGATATGCCCTTGTGCCACTTGAATATCCATAATTAACCCTTGGGTTCCATGTATGTCCATCATAGCTCCTTTGTTGCTCTATGCCTTATCTCCATGATTGTTGCCTCTCATGGTGGTGTGGATGGTGATATACTCCAACCTTAGCCTATTGTTCTAGTTTTTTTTGCTCTTCTTTCTTGCTTCCCTCATTTGGTTTATCCCTTGATTTTAATTATTTCTTGTTTTTTACTACTGCCTCCTCCTGAGATTCTATTTTAGGTTATTTTTCTTCTCCTACAATAACTTCTTATTTTCCCCTTGATTGTTGCTCCTTAAGATAACCAATATCTTGTACTATTATCTTATTTTTTCTATACCAAAAATTCATAAAATTATTTTGTACATTAATATTAACAGTACCCAATGAATGCAACCAAGGATAACTAAGAACAATATTTGCATAATCCATCTCAATAGCATGAAAATCTAAATGTAAAACACATTTATCCATGGTGAGCTTAAAATCTTCAAAAAATTGATTACCCTCAAGTTGTATGTCTTTGATTTTTTTTGCTTGAACTTTCAACCTCTTAGTCAAAGACATTGAAAAATAATATTTGTTGCTAGGGTTAATGGAAACAATAATTCTTTTATTTTGAATTAAACCATGACTCATAAATTATAATTTTTACATTAACAAATATTTTTTCCATTGTTTGACCCTAACATAAAAGGTGTAGTTTCCTCAACCTACATATTATAATCATTTTCCTCCAATCCCCGTTTACTTAAAAATCCAACTTCAAAATATTCTTGTGTATATGTATATTAATGAGCATGAGCAAAGTCCGCATACCAAGATAAATATTTCTCTTGTGAAACATTATAAAGCTTCAAATCCCATGTCAATAATGGAAAATTTAAAGAAAATAATTTCCACTTCCTCAACCATTCCCTAGCGTCACTATCATCCCTTCTAGTGAATATCAAAAAAATCCATGACCTCAACCTAAATTTTTTTCCAAAGTAGATAGGGTTTTAAATAACCAAAATTTCTCAAAAATTAAAATTTCTAAAATATCATCTATTCTTTTCTTCAAACAATTAAACTTGCAATTTTTTATAAAAAAATAAACTTTTAGGATATTTTATCACATTATTATTAAATCATGCATTATTAGTTGAAAGGTTATTACTAGTTGGAATATTATCTTAATATTTCTTACATTTAATGATATCATAAATTGGGAGAATCAATCTTCTAGCATGTAACCTTAAAGCATGTATTAAATAGGCTCTTACCTCAATGAATGAATTAAGGTTTTTTTCCATCATTGGTAGTATAGTAGGGTAATTTGAGTAAGCTTTGAACCTATGATGTTACATTGATTCAATTTATCAAAAAATATTCCTTAATCCAAGCTACCATCGAGTTTATAAGGTGTGATAAGAGGTAATCATTGCTATTTGACATCAAACCCTTCTAATTATTTGATGTATGTAGGTCTAATTATTTTAAGGTTTTATTTGTGGGAAATATATCTATTGATAATTAGAGCTTATGTGATTGTAGCTTTCGATTTGATATCACGCATCATTTTATTTGTGGGAGCTATATATTCCTTTCTAGCAGTTAAATTTAAAATGTTCTTGCATCATCGCATAGATAATCTTGAGTACTACAAAAAATGAGTGGTCATATGCCAAATTATGAGCAATATTAAAAAAGTTATGGTTGTTTGAAGTTGGGATATCAATGCTATTTTTTTTGTTGCATGAAAATTAATCAAGAAAGAAAAATTCATATCTCCAAAATATTAATCCAAATCCAAATACATATACAACCTTAGGTTTGCAAGTTTATAATATTTCTTTATTTAAAAGAAAAAAGAAAAGAAGCAAAAGCTTTATTATTTTTAGAAGAAAAAAACCAGTGTTTTTAAAAGAAAATAAAAGTTTTTTTAAGAGAAACAAAGTGCTTTCTTTAAAATAACAATAAAAATAAAGATCTTTTTAATATTTATTATTTTTAAAAGTGATTTCTTTTTTTATAAAAATAAAAGCTTATTTTTTAGAAAAAAAGAAAAAAGAAAACAAATCTTATTATTTAAAAAAATGCATTATTAAAAGTACCTTATTATTTATGTGTGTTATTTTGGAAGGGGGCTTCTTTTATGCAATTGTGAAATTATGATTATAAAAAATGTGTAATATCGGTGGAGTCTGACACCTTCCCCCTTGAAAAATTCATCAAATATTGTAAAAGGTGCATTATCGGTGGAGTCCAACACCTTCATTATTTTTTCCATGTTTTCTAAGTTTTGCAGGTGATATTATGCAACTTTGCATAGATGGCCTCTCCCAAAGTGTTTCTCATAGATTCTTAACTCCTAAAAGGACCCAACTTTAGAGCATGGAAGACAAAGATGTAAACTATATTAATAGTGGAGAAACTATGGGATATTGTGACACACATCAAAACATGATCTCAAGGTGTAAACCAAGAAAAGAAGTTTGATGAGGCAGATCAATGAGCACTAATGTTAATCATACTTGCTACAGTTGATGAGATATAACCACACATTTGTGATGTAGAAACTATTGGACATTTTTAGTAGATGAGTTATCATTGATGTCAAGAATGAGTGGTCATTGATGTCAAGATTTCAACACCAGTTAGTGGCAGTTTCAATGGGTAGCATCAGTTTTAGGTTCTCCAATAAGTGTAAAAGAATAGTCTATTTTCAGTTGATCAAGACCCAGTTCCAGGAAGTCAAATGTGGTCCAAAGTGTAAATAAGAAAGCCCAAGTTAATAATATTTATTTATAATATTATACAGAGAAGTTTAAATTAATTAATATAATGTTTATTTTAAATTGATTTATTAATTAATTTACTTAACTTATAAAGTTATTTAAATTAATTATTAATTAATTTTAATATTAATTATAAGTTAATTTATGTTAATTTTAATAACCCTAAGGTGGGTTATTAAGTCAAAATTCAAAAATTTGAATTCAACATCGAGCGCCGACGTGGGGAGCAAATTAACCAAGTGTGTATAAAAGGGGGATTACCTCACCTTAGCCAAACTCTCTTATGCCTTTGAATTTAATTTTATGCTATGCGAGCTTGTGTGAATTGTGTTGTGCAACAAGAGGATTTTTTTTTATTAAAGTTCTTAGAGGAGGAAGAAGGATTTCACCCTCCAAGGAGGGATTCTTGGTCACCAAGCACTGGTAGCGCAGATAGCAACCACAGTGTGAGAAAGACGTGAGGGCAGCGACTGGCGAAGTGTTGAAATTGACGGTGGACAAAGTTTGAAAATAAAGTCTTCCTTCCTTCACGTGGGCATTTATAGCCCATGCGGTGGGCACCAAAGTACTAAGGCGTTTGGTGCTTGGGGAGACGGTGATTTGAATCATGCCAAAACCCTTTTGGGGAGAAGTCAAAGGTATGCATTAGTTGAGCACCGAAATTTTTAGAGGAATTAGTTGAGCTATTAAAATTTAATTTTTGCATAATTTATTTGGCTTGTAAGGTTTTAAGGGGAGTTATAAGGTTGATGCAAAATAAATTTTTTGTGTTATTTGCTTTAGTGTTTGAAAAGAGCAATAAGGTTTTTTAAGAAGATTATTTGAGTTTTTATGGTGTTGGATATTATTTTAAGTTGGAGATTATAAGGTGTATCCAAATAATTATTTTTCATGTATGATTTGATGAAAGTTAATTCCAAGAAGGAGCAATAAGGTGTATTTGAGATTTGATTATTTTTGTGTCTAAGGCATATTTGAGAAAGTGTTAAGAGTTATATTTTTTCATCTAACCATTGAAATTGAAAAAAAGGAAATTGTGATTGGGACATATTTTCTAAGGCCACTTCTACATAAAACAAAAAAGTATGGACACATATTTCGAGTGAGTGATTGTTGAATGTTGTGAATGCAAATTTGGAGTGAAAATGATTGTTTGGTAAGCATTGTTGAGTGTGTTTTGAATTAATGCTTCAAGATTTTTTGGAATAAAGAGTTGTTGATAAAACCTTGTTTGATAAGCATTGTTTTTGAAGTGATTAAGTTGAGTGGACTTGAACTAGGGTTTGCAAAGATCATGAGTATCATTGTTATGTGAAGATTTTTTGATAAGCATTGTTGTTGAAGTGATTAAGTTGAGTGAAATTGAACTAGGGTTTGCAAATATCATGAGTATCATTGTTATGTGAGATTGATTGATAAGCATTATTGGAAATATTTGAGTGAGTGTTCATATGCTTGGACTAGGGTTTGTAAGCAAGGATTAATTCATTGAGTGATTTATTGAGTAGAGTTGGTTGAGCCTATTCAAGTGGATGTGTTGTTGTGATAGTTAAATTTCTACAAAACAAATTGTTCTATATTATGAATTGAATTGAAAAAGAGATTGAGTATTGATGAATGTGAAACATATTGAGTCTCTAAAAATTCTCTATATGTGTCTATGATAAAAGAAATATTGAAAGTGATTGAGAATTTGTGACTATGAAGCAAATTGAGTCTCTAACAATTCTCTATATGTTTATGTAGTAAAAAGAGTGATTGAAAGTGATTGAGAATTGTGGTGAATGTGAAACATATTGAGTCTCTAAAAATTTTCTTGATGTTTCTATGGGATTGAATAAGTTCTAGTGTGGACTTGTTGAGTAGATTTAAGGTAAGTCTTAGAGAAGACTTGTGGACAGATTTGTGTGAGCTTTTGTGGAAGCTTACAATACAGTTTGAGAATAGATATTGAGAGTAGATTTGGATAAGTTCTAGTGAGGACTTATTGATTAGATTTGGACAAGTTCTAGTGAGGACTTGTTGAGCAGATTTAAACAAGTTCTAGAGAGGACTTGTAGACATATTAGTGTGAGCTTTTGTGGAAGCTTACAAGGCATATTTGAGATAAGTCTTTGAGAAGACTTGAGAGTAGAGTTGATTGATTGATTTGTTTAGGCCTTGGATTAAGGTTTGGGGTATGTCTAGTAGAGATGATTTAAGATTAAGTCAAGCTTTGTGTTAAGGCTTGAGGACAAAGATTGAGGATATATTTGTGCTAGATCGAAGGACTATGTTTAGTGCAAATTAGAGGATAGATATTTGAGGATATATTTGTGCTAGAATGAAGGACTATGTTTAGTACAAATTTTAGGATAGATTTTGGTGCAGATTTGAGGACAGGTTTATGCCAGAATAGAGATAGATTTTGAGAAGGTTTGTCCTAGACCAAAGGACTGTGTTTAGTGTAGATTTGAGATAGATATTTGAAGGTGATAGAGTATAGAGGATGACAGTATCTAGTGGATAGAGATTCATTAGATAGATCAGTAAGGACATGTGTATTTAGTGGATAGAGATCCATTTGGTAGAGTAGTGGGGGCAACAGTTCTTCTAAAAGATCACTAGTTAGAGCTAAGGAGAAAGAGTTATCCTGTGGATAGAGATCCATAAAGTTGATTAGGGGATTGGTGTCTCCTTTGGATAGAGGTCCATAAACATTGTAATAGGGAAAGGATTCCCAAGAGATTGATTGAGAAAATTTTAGTGAAAGAGTTTCTCCGTGGAGTAGCCCACATTAGGTGAACCACGTTAAATTGGTGTCTCTATTATGTGTGGTGATTTATGCATTTATTTGATTACTATTGTTGATATTGATATCTATACATTGCATACTATTTATTGGGAAAAAAAAGTAAAAAGTGGTCTTATATTGTTTACCCCCTTCTCATTATAAGATTTTGTTTTTCAGAAACTTACAGTCAAGCAGGATATGCTCTTATGACCATTTATAAAGGAAAGAATCAATCCATTATTCTTAACCTTCAATCTCAACTTCACACATTATGAGTGGGAGATGGAGAGAATATGGAGCAATTTCTTTGTAAAGTAGAAAATCTAAAGGGAAAACTAAATGCTATGAATGAAAAGGTGGAAGACAAGCTCTTAGTTCCCATCATACTTTGAGATTTACCTAATTTCTTTTGTGTGCTTATTACCTCTTTATAGGTCTCTAATAGAAAAATTTTCTTCGAGGAGTTGGTCAATATGCTTCAAGAAGAAGAAGAAATCAACAAACCAAGGGACCAGTTGTGAAACATTGCACTCATAAGTCATAAACCTATAAGTCAAAAATATATAAAATAGAGAAAATACAAATGTTCTTCTAAAAAAGGCCCTTCCTCATCATCACAGTAGTTGCCTCAGCACCAAAATATGTATTGCCATATATGTGAGTGTGACAACCATGATACCAAATATTGTTGGTACAATGCTACCACACGAAGAGACTAGGTTTACATACCTCAATAAAAGCAAAAAAAATATAGGCTATGAATACAACAAGAATAGTAAAAGAGTATATTTTTATTGAAGTGTTAGGTTTAGATTCTAAATAAGCGCTCATAGTACTCATGACTAAAGCTATTGTCAAAACCAAGGATGATTCTTGATATATTGATTCTGGTGCTAGCCAAAAGATGACAGAGAACAAAGAATTATTTGATACCTTCAAATCCAATGAAGGGAAACCAGTGACCATCACAAATGATAAAATCTATGAGGTCAAAGGAGTAGATAATGTTTTGGTTCAACTTATATATGGAAGTGTACCATCAAATAGGTACTTTATATCCCAAGATTAGCCAACAACTTGTTGTCTTTGCCCCAACTATTGGAGAAAAACATGAATGTTGATTTTAGAGTTAAGAATAGCCACAAGAGGTATTTTATCACTACGAATGGTAGGCATATAGCCATCAAATACTACAAAAATAGCTTGTTTTCCCTAGAGGCCCAATCTACTCTTAATGCAACACTATTAGCATTCAAGACAACTACAATCTCCCATAAGCAATCCTACAGACCCAGAGGAAATCCAAGAGGCAATAGGCCCAGAGGTATATCAAAAGGAAACAAACCCATAAGCATGTCAAGAGGCAAAAAATCCATAGGTAGACCCAAAGACCAACCCAATGGCCAACCCAATTGCAAGTCTAAAGACAAAGATAGTGGTAGACCTAGTGGCCATCCTAATGGTAGATCTAGTAGAATCAATGGCATATCCAGAAGTAAACTCAAAGGAATATCCAATGGATGAGCCAGTGGCCAACCTAGAGGTAAAGCCAATGGTAGACATACAATAACTAGAGCCAAGAGCCAAAGTATCCAAAGATAGAGCCAAAGCCAATGATGGTGCTAGTTCCTAAGCTAGGACCAAAGCCAAATCTAGAGCCAAAATCTCAAGCTAGAGCTAGGATCTAGAGCCAAGAGCAAGAGCCTAGACTTTGCTAAATTAAGGGGAGATCCTAATATTTCTTAACTCGAGTAATATAATAAGGGGGGATGTTAGGATAATTTATTACATTATTATTAGATCATGCATTATTAGTTGAAAGGTTATTGTTAGTTGGAAGATTATTTTAATATTTCTTGAATGTAACAATCTCCTAAATTGGGAGTATCGATATTTTAGTGTGTAATCCTAAAGCATGTATAAAATAGGCTCTTGCCTAAATTAATGAATTAATACTCTTTGCCATCAACAACAACAATTTATATTACCTATATTGAAAGATATGTTTTTTTACTTTTGCATGAATTTTTCATGTAGTCCAAAAAAACATCAAAATCCCAACTTTCAATAGTTGTAACTCCCTCAATACTTATTAGAATTTATAAAGTAGTCATTTTTATAGTAAACAAAATAATCTACATGTTGCTACAAAATATTTTAAAAATATTTGCTAAACAATTCAATATGAACTTTTTTATTTTGAAAACAATTCATAAGCCAAAATACAACATAAACACCTCAACTTCAAATAGCCATAATATTCTCAATATTCATTAGAATTTTATAAATGAGTTATCTCTTTTTTAGTACTCAAAATGATCTACATGTTGGAATAAAAACATTCTGAAAATAACCAATGAAAAAAAATAAGACCCCAACAAGATGTGATATTTATATGAAAAATGTGCCCTAGCTTTGCAAAAACAACCCCACTTTGCAAAAATCATTTCTCTTATACCAATTTTTATGAAACTCTCTTCTTATTAACATTAAATCATTGATCAATATGCAAAAATATCAAACATGCATCGACAATAACAATCCTATTGGAATATACTATATTATTTAGTACATGCTAATGTACCATCTTGGGTACATCATTAGATTAAGAGAGTGTCTTATATTAAGGCTTGAGTATTTAATTTATGTAATGTAATAAATGTACAAGTATTATTAGAATGTGCAATGATATAAATGTGTATGGTGTCCACATGTACATTAGTCATTAGGATAGGAAGATGAAGATTCATAGGAATATGGAAGGCCAAGAGTCATGTCTCATTATATATAGGCCTTTGGTAGTAAGTACAAGGAAGAAAAAGTGAGAAGAGTGAGTAGTAGTAAGAGAGATAGTAGATACAATGTAGAACTTGTATGAAGAATGGAACATTGAGGTCTCCACATATTATGACAAGTTCAAATTTTCATTAGCTTTCATTAATGGCTATTTTATGAGTTATTTCAAAAATTTCTCATGTTTTTTACTTGCTTATTATATTGCCATTATCATAGATATAACATTGCATGCTTATTTTGCTACTTGTGGTTGCATTTCCTTTAAGTTTATATCATCAAAATCTAATAGTGGTATTAGAGCACTAGGTTGATTGATAGGAGATAGGAAATCTAATTTTCAAATTTTTTGAAATTACTATTTGGCTAGTCTTTCTACAGAGTTGCAGAAAAACTTGTGAAGACTAGGACTCAACATTGATTCCACTAGATTGAAAAATCAACTAGTGAGGTTCATTTTATTGAGATTTGAAGAAATTTCTATAATTATTTTCTAATACTTTATTGTAGAGAAGAGGAGACTCAAAGAAAGTTGAGAATATTCCTACAAGATCTAGAAAGAATAACTTCTTTGGAGTCAATCCAGTACTTTTAGAAACAAATTGAAGATTAAATATTTTGAAGGCCTTAAGGAAAAGGTCCCATTGCAAGATTTGCAGATTTGAAGATAGAATATTGAGGAGACTCAAGAAAGATATCTCCATAGAATATTGAAGACTTCAAATTGAATATTGAAGAGAAGACCCAAAGGAGGTCCTATTTAAGAAATTCCATATTTGGAAGATTGAAGATAGAGAAGGACTAGAAAAGGTCATATTGCATATTTGAGAAGCAACATATTTTGAATATCCAAGAAAGAGATCTCATTGTAAAACTTACATAGTTAAAATATTGAAGAGATCAAGAAAAGGTCTCATTGAAGTTTTGAGAAGACGATTTTAAGAAGTTACAAAATTTGAAGGCCCAAGAGAAGAAGACCTCTAGCATACTTGAAAGGATAAAGAAGGAGAAGGATAGGAAATCCTCATTAGTTAATTTGAAGAAGTCCATTGGAGGAGATTTGAGGAGAAGTCAAGGAAGAAGATTTATTTTAAGGAGAAGTTCCTGATAGAGAAGAATTTGGGACAATTGTTGCCATCTAAAAACAATCCCAAAGGGAAGAAGGATTTGGTAAGACGTTTGTCAAATTTTGGAGGAAATTATTGAAGACCTAAAGACATTTAGATTCTTGAGAAGAAGGCCAACAAATATGCCAATATTAAAGTTAAAATTTGACAAGGAGGTTGAAGGATAAAGGAGCTAGAAGAGGACACAAATTTGAGAGGTTTGAATATTACCATTGAAGGCTTGAAGGCTGATTTGCAAAAAAGGATATTGTTGTTTTTGTAGCATAAGTTCAAGAGATTATTGGGTAGCATTAGAAGAGGTAAATATAGCTACGAATTGGAGGAGAATCCTACCAAATCTTAGAGGGTTAAGGAAAACACATCGAAGGAGAAATTGGATGCATTAGAATCTAAACATTATAGAGTTTAGGACAGCAAGAGGGCAACAATTTGGGTAACATTAATAGCTACACATTTCTTAGCATTCAAGAAAGCAAGTTATAAAGTTGCAAAATAAATAAGTTTAGGGCAGAAAAGCATATTAAATTGAAGCTGCAAAAATTTATCTTACTTAGGGCAGTAAATAGGTGAGTTAAATCACCAACAAATCAAGCTATAAATAGAGACCAAAATGTATGCAACATTGGTGCAAAATTTCATTAATTGAACATTCATATTTATCTTATTATTAAGTTTTTAAAAGCACCATATTTGAGGTTTAAAGTTGCAAGAGGAAAGGTTTCAAGTTTATGTCTTCAAGGGTGCAAAAGATAACATTTACAAGTCAAGAACACAAGCTTATACTAAGAGGGGGGTGAACAATATAAGACCACTTTTTACTTTTCTTTTCAATTTAATATTATGCAGTGTATATATAGCAGTCTCAATAGCAATAATCAAAGTAATGCACAAAACACCATCCAAAAAAGTGACACAACAATTTACGTGGTTCACCCAACGCGGGCTACTCCACGGAGAAAATATTTTGCTAAAAATTTCTCAATCAATCTCTTGGGAATACTTCCCAATTATAATATTTATGGACCTCTGTCCAAAGGAGATGTTGATCCTCCAAATCTCATGTTCGTGTATCTCTTCCATAGTAGAACTTTTTTCCCTTCTGCTCTGGCTAGTGATCTTCTAGAAGACTCTATCTCTCTATTGCATTGACTTGTAGATATCTCTCCACTTGAAGACTCTTCACTCAGATATATCTTCAATTGTAGTGGCTACTAGATCTCTATCCACTGAGACTCTGTCCTCTATATTATGTCACCTCAAAAGCCTTATCAATAGGTTCACTTAGAACCTCTTCAAATATGCTCAATAGGCTCACTCAATACCTGCTCAAACATTCTCAATAGGCTCACTCAGAACCTACTCAAATATGCTCAACAAGCTCACTCAGAACTTGCTCAAATCTGCTCAACAAGCTCACTCAGAACTTGTCCAAATATACTCAAAAAGATCACTAAAAACTTGTCCAAATATGCTCATTAAGTCCTCTATAGGACTTGATCAAATATGCATAACAAGCTCACTTAGAACTTGTCCAAATCTAGTCAACAAGATCACTCAGAACTTGTCCAAATCTGCTCAATAAGTCCTCTTTAGGACTTTCTAAAAGCTGCATAGCAAGCCTTCACAAAAGCTTACTCAAAATCATTCCACAAGCCTTCTCAAAAAAATCTCAACTCAATCTCATAGAACCATAAGGAGAATTGTTAGATACTCAATATGTTATATACTCAAATCTCAACTCAACTCAAATCAATCTCAACTCAACAATCTCATAGAAGCATAAAGATAATTGTTAGAGACTCAATATGTTCTCTACTCAAATCCAATTTCTTTCTCAACTCAAATCAAATCAATATCAACTCAGCAATATCATAGAAGCATAAAGAGAATTTTTAGAGACTCAATATGTTCTACACTCAAATCCCAATCTCAACTCAAATCAATCTCAACTCAGCAATCTCATAGAAGGATAAAGAGAATTGTTAGAGACTCAATATGTTCTATACTCAATGTAGGAATAACATACTTCATTATCATTGAGAACTAATGATTAAATAATACATACGTAGCTTAGATTAGCCCATTTGTTACGGAGCTAACAAGCAAGAATAGATATAGTTACAACCATAGCAACAGGATGCTAAATAATGAAATAAAAATAAGCATATACGCTAACATCCCCCCTTATTCCATTATTTAGGTAAGGTAATAACTACTAGCTATGCTAAAATCCCCCCATACAACAATATTTGGGTAAAGTATATAACTACCCCAATACAGTGAAGAAGAAGAAGAGAAATGAAAGAATGGTGGCTCGTGCTTTGTCTTCGGCTCTGGCTCTAGCTCATGGCTCTGGCTCTAAGCATACCTCTGGAATTGTACCTCTAGGTCTATCTTGGGATCTGCCTGTGAATCTACCTTTGGATCATTGCCTCTGGATCTTCCTGTAGATCTACCTCTAGAACTTTGTCTCTGGGTCTGTATTTAGGTCTGTCTCTGGGTCATTATCTCTGGGACTGCCACTAGGTCTGTCACTGGATTTGGCTCAGGGTCTACCATAGGTTTTACCTCTTCGATAGAAGCCATACAACATTCCTTTCATCATGTTCCATTGTGTGAGATCTGTCCATCCACAATCAATATGAACCTTGTTGGCCATTTTTAGTTTGTACCAACAACTGGAAGAAGAGTGATTCGTACATCCACAAGAATCACAAGGATGTAATCTTCGACACCTAGCTGCAACATGTCTTGTCTTTCCACAGTGACTGCAAAAATGCTTTTTAGGATTTGTAGGAGATTTATATTTTACAAACATAGAGTTACTGGTACTTGCATGTCCAATATAGCCAAGGCCTTCATGCTTTGCCCTGACACTTAGCATTATTGGAGATTTAATGCCTTGTTCCTGTTTACCTAATCTCTCACCATTGAATCCCATTTTCTTCGTCATTTTAGAACCAAATCCTTTGGTGTGTTTTTCAAAACACCCAATTTCAACATATTCATCAATGCTTTTAACAATATTGCATTTGTCGCTATTGATGAGATTATGGAGCTCTTTTTGAGGAGGTTTAGTTGTTAAGTCACTAGTGTCACAAGCAAAATCTACTACTGAAATGAGATCACCTGTGCTACAAATGATATCTACCATAGAAGGTATGAGGTTGCCTGTATCACAACAAGCATGTGCCACAACGAGCTGAAGGTCACTCATGTCACAACAAGCGTTCGCCTTTAGGACCTCACTTTCCTTATTTATTTCCAATTTACGTTGGGCACGATCAAGTGCAACAAATACCAGGTATATGCCCCTTAGAACGCCAATAGGAACTTGAGCACCATTTGTATGAAGGTCTATACAAGAATCAAAATCATCGAGGAGAGCTACTAAACCATTGTTTAGTGTGAGGAATGTGCCATCCTCATAAAAATCCAACCCATCCATCTCTGGTGGAAAGTATGGGTCTTTAACTGATTTAGCAACATCAGTTTTTAGGGCTATCTTTTTCTTTGATCTACCCATTCTTAAGGTGTCGGTCTCTACCGAAAATGCACCTTTTACAATAAAATTTTGCAAAATAATTTGACTAAGGTGTCGGTAACTGCCGAAAATGCACCCTTATAAGTCTTCCCCCCTTGGTTTTGCAAAATTATATGCTCCTTTTGATGCAAAAATAGGAGATAGTCAAGAGAGAAAAAATGTTATCCCCCCATTTTGTGAAAAAAAAAATGCAACAATTAAACCTAAAAAGGCTCTTACAAATCTTGCCCTGTAGGCAGATTAGCACAATATATCACCAAAAAAATCCCCCCTGTATGAAGTACTTCAAACAAAAAAAATGCTATTTATGAAGTCTAAAAATCAGGTTTGGAGGTTTGATGATTTTATGCCTCTTTAATTGCTTTGATGGTGGAGAGAAAAAATCTATCACCAGAATAATCCTCCTTGATTTTTTTTACAAAGGTATATAAAAATATTATTTTGAAAGGAAAAAAATCTTAATTTTAATGAAAAAAATTTGAATTTAATTATAACAATTTCTTTTTAAAATTTATAAAAATAAATTTAAGAAATTGAAATTTAAATTAAGAACAAAATTTAATCATAAAAAATAAAATTTAATACTAGACAAAATTAAATTTTTATCTTTTAAAAAAAAATACCTTTGGTTTTTGTTGAGGGTGTGGTTTGAACCCGTGACCTGTCGGGTACCTGCACCTTTGTAGTTAGTGGCCTACCACCATGACTACCATTTTTTGTGGATGGTAAAGAGCACGTTGAGTTCTTTACCTTGGTCCCTCCACCTGGACCCTCTCCGGGCGGCTCCTCCATCGAGTGACGGTGCGCCTCTATGGGCGGCGGTGGATCTTTGGTAGGTGGTAACTCTATTCTCGATGGCACTATAGACGTTGGCTTCAGGGATTCAAACAAAAGTCTTTCACCTGCAGTTGATTCACTACTGTGTAAATCAAAGTAATGTTGACTATGATTAAAGGGTCTTCATGCCATAAATCTATGATCACATGGCGTAACCAGAAAGTTTAGAGCAACTGCAATTTAGGTGTGAGTGGCTTGTGTGGATTACTGTCGCGGTATCCAATTACATGATTTTTTTTACCAGAAAACATGCACAATCACTGGGAATCATAGGATCGAAGCGTTTTTTTTTTATTTGAAAATACCGGCTATCTCTGCAATAGAAACTGCCTGGGCGTGGTGTGATCGAACGCAACAATCACATCTGGCTTGATTTGGCCATTGCAAAAAAATATTTTTTCAGAAGAATGGTGTTCATTTTTAGGAGGTTCAATGGTAAAAAACCTCTACATCAGTGGTTGTTTTCTTAGATCCTACGTATTAGCCATCTGCAAATCTGTGCAGCGATGCCACCATCAATAGGATATCGGGTTGTCTATAGGGAGCAAATGTAATCACGCTTAGGCTAGCAAACATGCTTGTTCCATTGCCTGCGATCGTCTATATTTTATGAGATTTGTTGTACCGCCATGATCTGCAATTTTCTCCAATCAAATATCATCTGCAAATTTGCTACTTGACGATGCTGGCGCTTCTCCAATCATTAAAAATCATTATTTTGATTTTTCGACAGCACTTTTGGTGCATTCACAACTACACAGATCCTCCGTTTATCCTAGGAAAACATTGCCTGTGCAAGTCAATGGTGTTTATCATGCCTGGTATGCAATCATGGCCATGCCAAATCACGTCACTAGAAATATTGGCTCAAACTACTATAATAGATCTATTCACGGCACACTGTACCAAAAAAATCACAGTCGCCATCAAAAAAATCAGATCTCAACAACCTCTTGTCATTTGCAGATTGTCTTGTCTTATCCAGATCTTCAAATGTGTCCACCAAAGCAAGCTTCTATGGATGCCAGTTCAACCAAGACCGATAAGACCTCTCAGGCTACTCTCGAGCCAAGAGGATATGACTCTGATACCATGTAGGAATAACATACTTCATTATCATTGAGAACTAATGATTAAATAATACATACGTAGCTTAGATTAGCCTGTTTGTTATAGAGCTAACAAGAAAGAATAGATATAGTTACAACCATAGCAACATGATGCTAAATAATGAAATAAAAATAAGCATATACGCTAACACTCAAATCCAATTTCTTTCTCAACTCAACTCAAATCAGAATATAGAATAGTTTGTTTTATGGAACTTGAACAACCACTTCACACAATCACTTGACTATGCTTAAACAAATCTACTCAACCAATCACCACAAGGAACAACTCTTTCTCACAAATCCTAGTTCAAGCATGAATCAACCAACTCAAAATATCTCAACAACACTCAACAACAACTCTTATATAACAATGATACTCATGTTCTTTTTAGCTCAAGTTCAAGTTCTTTGCACAACAACTTACTTCAACAACAATATTTATAAAACAAGGTTTTAATCACAACTCTCAAACCAGAAAACCTTGAAGCATTAAACCAACCATTTTTGAATAGGAAACCACAATCAATCCTTTTCACTCCAATGATATTTCAGAAATCAACCACCATAACAATCAATAGGAGAATGTGCCCAACCTTTTTGATGCCAAGAAGTTGTTCACAAAGACTGCCACACTCAACAAAACTTTCCTTTCCAATCTTAATAAGGGTTAGTGGACTTCAAATAATAATCACAATATAAAGTATAACTCAATTTACACCTTTTTAATCCAACTCAATAATCACATCCATCAAATTCCTTCTAGAGAAAAACCCTCTTAAAATAATAATCAATAATCCATTATTCAATTTCCACAAATTCTACTTCATTCAAAACACTTATTTCTACTAAAATAATGCTCTCAAAAATTCAAATCAATATCATAAGGCTCAAATAATCATCTATGGTTTTCACCAAAAAATTAATTATTTAACCTTTTAAACACAACAAAGGTTTACAAAAATAAAATATTTCCTAACCCTTATCACTTCAAACTTTAGAGCATTAATTAAATTTTAGTCAAAAATTCGCATGCCTCCTTAATGGGTTTCGACCCCTCGACCTGCCCTTACCATGAGTGCCTTAACCGTCGCTAAGGTAGCCAAACAAGCTACCCACTCGTTCGCAATGCAAAAGGGGCACAACTTCCCTTTATTTTCTACAAGCCCACATGCCT
Source organism: Wollemia nobilis (assembly GCA_028583015.1). Taxonomy (NCBI): domain Eukaryota; kingdom Viridiplantae; phylum Streptophyta; class Pinopsida; order Araucariales; family Araucariaceae; genus Wollemia; species Wollemia nobilis. The sequence goes on along the minus strand of JAQPPZ010003563.1, from coordinate 4,462,705 downwards.
CAAATAAGTCGTGCACCCTTGGCGCTTCCACCACAAAGCACAATGAACGAACCTTGCCAAAATAAAACACATGACCTTGTGCTACCAAATGCCTTTGCACTACTCGAGATGCCAATAGGCCACACTACCCAAGGTGACTTGGGTTTTGCACACCGTCTGATTTATTTGTTGCTTCCACCACTAAAACCTTTTTTTTCGCACGAGCTCTATTCGCTTCCCAAAAATTTCATTAACAACAAGAGCAAGGATGATTAATCTTCAAACATTTAATGGCATATATATATGCCTTCCCTTAGCTTGGAAACGTCGATGCTTTTGAACCTTCCTTTATGACGTCGACGAATATTCTTTTTATTTTAATTTTAAAATTAAAATTAAAATTTTTAATAAATTAAAATTCAAACCAAATATTTTAAATTAAATATCTCCATCACTGGGCACCTTTTTCAATGAAACGAAAAGCCAACTTGGGTTTTAATAAAAAACCATTTCAAATCTGCCATCCATTAATTTAAAAGAAACCTTTGAAATTAAATTTCTTCATCACCGGGGCACCTTTTTTGATGAAACGAAAAGCCAACTTGGGTTTTAATAAAAACCCATTTCAAATATTCCATCCATGGTTTTAAATAAAAACCTTTTTCTAATCTTCCCTTGAAGCTCCTTTTAGAACCAAATGCCATGCATCCCTTCTTGAACCTTTGATAAAAACCTTTGCTTCTACACAAACATAGTGTTAGGTTACATAAATCCTTTTGACATCAATGACAAATCTTAGCTTAGGAACTCAAAATGTCCAACAATCTCCCCCTTTGTCATTTATGGCAACCCATATCCTTTTACTAAAATATGACCTTCTTTTTTTCTCCCCTTGGGACTTTGCTCCCCCCTGGCTCAAAGATTTCTCAAATACCAAATCTCTCCCCATATCAAAAATTTCCTCAATATACACAAATATCTCTCCCTTTGTCATCAATGGCAAAGGGTCACTTTTGGGGATCGGGGCTAAGAATGAGTCTCTTAACTTAGCCCCTACCCCACCTCCTCATGTGGTGGTTAATTCTGGGGTGGGAGTATTTCTACTGCCCGAAAGCACCGATCTTTACCTTTATCTTTCTCTCTTCCTTTCTGAGTTTTTTGAATCCTCTCACTATTTATTTCCAAGCAATCATCCCTATTTTTGTTATCATTTCTATTTATGTTCCTATTCTTATTCCTATTCATGTTCTCATCCATGTTCCTATTTCTGTTCTCATCCATGTTCCTATTCCTATTCCTGTTCCTGTTCTCATCCATGTTCCTATTCATGTTCATACCTGCTTCTGGAATATTTTCTCTACACCATCTTATTGCGTGTCCATCATTATTGCACTTATAACACTTAATGTTATTATTCCTTGGAGGTTAAAATGCCTTAGGATACCTCCTAGTGAAGCCATATCCTCTTCTGCCATGAACCCTGCAATTCATTTCTTTGTGACCATACTCATTGTATGAGTAGCAATACCCATGGAAAAGTTGTCCTTTCCCATATTCTTGTCTTTCATATGACCTGCACTATGAAGCCATGTGCCCAAACCTATGACATGAGAAGCATATCCCATTGAAGCTTCCTTGCCTAGACCTCATTGGTCTCCTATTTTTATTGTTGTTACATATGTATCTTCTTTGTGAATTATTCCTATATTTGTTGAACTCTTTGTTGTCCAACTCATCCTCAAATTTCTCATTCCTACTTACACTATCATCTTCTGTAGTATCTTCTTTCGAAGTTCCTTCTTCTTCAAGACTTGAAGTAGACTTTTCTTCCCATTCCTTTTAAACCTGTTTGGAACCAAGACCTATCTTGTTTGTTGCTCCTATTTGTATCTTAATTATTTTATCTACATTCTTTGCATTGTTTACATACTTGTACAACGTTTTCATGGAATCCTCTAAATTTTCCTTTAGTAGTGCCACTTCTTGTGTTAATTTTTCACACTCCAAAATATTTTCTTCTAACTTGTCCTTGAACTTACTTGCCATAGCCTTTGACTTTTCTAAGTCCTCTATGAGCATTAATATTTCTTCATCACGTTCTTGAAACTAAATTTCAAGCTTAGAGTGTTGCTTTCTTACCTTCTTTACTATTTCAAGGGCATAGATAAGTTCTCCCTTGAGATCATAACCATTATTTATTGAGTAATCCTCTATTTTTTTTCCTTTGTCCTTATCATTACTTCCTTTTGGATTGTCTTCTATAGGATCACTTACTTCATCTTCTAGAGCAATTAGAAGCTTCTCATCTAGTCTTTCAAGTGCATATTCAAAACCATCATCACCGAAACTATAGCCATCCCTAGTGCAATCATCTTCAAGATGTCAAAATTTACCACATCTAAAACATTTGAGAATAACTGGAGTCTTTTTCTCTCTAACCATAAATAGGACTTCATCTCTATCATTATCTGAAAAACTAGCATCACTATCAATTGAGTACTTGCATTATATGCATAGTAGCTTTTATTTTGACTTTAGAAGAACTTATTTCCTTGTCTATTTTTTCCATCCTTGCCTTTCTTCTGGTACCTGTGTCTTTATGATTCCCTATACCTGTGATCATATTTTCCTTCATCATTGTTGTACTTTGGCTCTTTGCACTATGTTGCATAGTTTTCATACTTTCCACAATTGAAGAAATTAATATATCTTATATCTATGGATCTTTTGCAACCTTTATCTCTTCTACCATAGTTAGCTTCTTCATCACTAGATGACTCATTGCTTGATTCTATCTTTTTAACCTTTTTCTTTTTGTATAATTTGAATGTAGCTTCTTTTGGAGGAATAAGATATTTTTTTCTTATCTCAAAAGTAGTAAGCATGCCAAGAAAAGAATTCCTTGGAGAATAATCATTATCAATTGATGTTTTTATAGCAGAAACCTTTTCACTATACCTTTTTGGAAGAGTTCTCAATATCTTATCATAAGCATCAGATTCATCAACCTTCATTCCAATACCTCTCATCTCATGTACAAGCTCATCAATATTATTGATATAATCATGAATATTTTCATCATCTCTCATTCTTAAGTTCTTAAATTCTCCTTTGATATTTTTGATCTTAGATTTCCTAACACCTTTATCACCCTCATATATGTCATGCAGTAGATCCCACATATCTTTTGTTGTTTTACAATCCATAACCTTCATAGATTCTGATCTACCCAATCCTTTTATAATTGTATTCATAGCTCTTGAATTTGCATGCATTAGAAGCTTACCTTCCTTATATGTAGGATGATTGACTGTTGAATCATATCCAAGTTCCACTGCATCCCAAACTTCATTTCCAAGTTTCGTCAGGTAAAATCTCATCAGCAGACACCAATACAAGAAGTCACTTCCATCAAAGACTAGTACTACATTATTTAATGAACTATCATTTTGATCCTTGTGATCCATTGTGTTCTTAGACCACTTATCCTTCAAGCTATCAAACTCTTATGAAGGAACCCGCTTTGATACCAATTTAAGAACACAAGCTTATACTAAGAGGGGGTGAACAGTAGAAGACCACTTTTTACTTTTCTTTTCAATTCAATATTATGCAGTGTATAGATAGCAGTATCAATAGCAATAATCAAAGCAAGGCACAAAATACCATCCACAAAAGTGACACAAAAATTTACGTGGTTCACCCAACATGGGCTACTCCACGAAGAAAATATTTTTGCTAAAAATTTCTCAATCAATCTCTTGGGAATCCTTCCCAATTACAATGTTTATGGACATCTGTCCAAAGGAGATGTTGATGCCCCAAATATCAATTTTGTGGATCTCTTCCACAGGAGAACTCTTTTCCCTTCTACTCTGGCTAATGATCTTCTAGAATACTTTGTCTCTCTACTGCACTAACTTGTGGATCTCTCTCCACTTGAAGACTCCTCACTTAGATCTGTCTTCAATTGTCCTAGTTGTTGGATTTATATCCACTGAGACTCTATCCTTTATACTCTGTAACATCCAAATATCTATCAATAGGTTCACTTAGAACCTCTTTAAATCTACTCAATAGGATCACTTAGAACCTGCTCAAATTTTCTCAATAGGCTCACTCAGAACCTGCTCAAATCTGCTCAACAAGCTGACTCATAACCTGCTCAAATTTGCTCAACAAGCTCACTCAAAACTTATCCAAATATACTCAACAATCTCACTCAGAACTTGTCCAAATATGCTCAATAAGTCCTCTCTAGGACTTGCTGAATGCACAACAAGCTCACTTAGAACTTATTTAAATTTTATCAATAAGCTCACTCATAACTTGTACAAATCTTCTCAACAATCTCACTCAAAACTTGTCCAAATATGCTCAATAATTCCTCTCTAGGACTTTCTCAAATCTACATATCAAGCCCTTACAAAAGCTTACTCAAAATCAGTCCACAAGCCTTCTCAAAGACTTACCTCAAATTAGCTCAACAATATATCAACTCAATCTCATAGAAGCATAAGGAGAATTGTTAGATACTCAATATGTTCTATAATCAAATCCCAATTTCAACTCAAATCAATCTCAACTTAGCAATCTCATAGAAGCATAAAGAGAATTGTTAGAGACTCAATATGTTCTATACTCAAATCCCAATCTCAACTCAACAATCTCATAGAAGCATAAAGATAATTGTTAGAGACTCAATATGTTCTATACTCAAATCTAATTTCTTTCTCAACTCAACTCAAATCAATCTCAACTCAGCAATATCATATAAGCATAAAGAGAATTGTTAGAGACTCAATATGCTATATACTCAAATATCAATCTCAACTCAAATCAATATCAACTCAACAATCTCATAGAAGGATAAAGAGAATTGTTAGAGACTTAATATGTTCTATACTCAAATCCAATTTCTTTATCAACTCAACTCAAATCAGAATATAGAATAGTTTGTTTTATGGAAATTGAACAACCACTTCACACAATCACTTGACTAGGCTCAAACAACTCTACTCAACCAATCACCACAAGGAATAAATATTTTTCACAAAACCTAGTCCAAGAATGAATCAACCAACTCAAAATTTCTTCAACAACAACTCTTACATAACAATGATACTCATGTTATTTTCAGCTCAAGTTCAAGTTCTTTGCACAACAACTTATTTCAACAACAATGCTTATAAAACAAGGTTTTAATCACAACTCTCAAACCAGAAAACCTTGAAGCATTAAACCAAAAATTTTCAAATAGGAAATCACAATCAATCCTTTTCACTCCAATGATATTTCAGAAATCAACCACCATAACAATCAATAGGAGAATGTGCCCATACCTTTTTGATTCCAAGAAGTTGTTCACAAAGTCTGCAACACTCAACAAAACCTTCCTTTCCAATCTTAATAAGGGTTAGTGGACTTCAAATAATAATCACAAGATAAAGTATAACTCAATTTACACATTTTTACTCCAACTCAATAATCACATCCACCAAAGTCCTAGAGAAAAACCCTCTAAAAATAATAATCAATAATTCATTATTAAATTTCCACAAATTCTACTTCATTCAAAACCCTTATTTCTCCTAAAATAATGCTCTCAAAAATTCAAATCAATATCATATGGCTCAAATAATCATCTATGGTTTTTAGCAACAAAATAATTATTTAACCTTTTAAACACAACAAAGGTTTACAAAAATAAAATATTTCCTAACCCTTATCACTCCAAACTTTAGAGCATTAATTAAATTTTAATCAAAAATTCGCATACCTCCTTAATGGGTTTCAACCCATCGACTTGCCCTCATCGCTAACACCTTAGCCATGACTAAGGTAGCCAAACGAGCTACCCACTCATTTGCAATGCAAATGGGGAATGAATTCCCTTTATTTGCTACAAGCCCACGTGCCTCAAATAAATCGTGCGCCCTTGGCGCTTCCACCACAAAGCACAATGACGAACATTGTCAAAATCGAATGCACAACCTCGTGCTGCCAAATGCCTTTGCACTTCCCGAGTTTCCAAGAGGCCACACTGCCCAATGTGACTTGGGTTTCGTACACCGTCCGATTTATTCATTGCTTCCACCACTAAAACATTTTTTTTTTGCATGAGCTCTATTCGTTTTCCAACAATCGCATTAACAACAAGAGCAAGGATGATTAATCTTCAAACATTTAATGGCATATATATATGCCCTATCTTATATTGGAAATTTTTGTGCTTTTGAACCTTCCTTTATGACATCAGCGAATATTCTTTTTATTTTAATTTTAAAATTTAAATTTAAATTTTAAATAAATTAAAATTTAAACCAAATCTTTGAAATTAAATATCTCCATCACCGGGGCACCTTTTTTGATGAAACGAAAAGCCAAATTGGTTTTTAAGAAAAACCCATTTCAAATATACCATCCATGGTTTTAAATAAAACCTTTGAAATTAAATTTCTTCATCACCGGGGCACCTTTTTTGATGAAACAAAAAGCCAACTTGGGTTTTAAGAAAAACCCATTTCAAATCTACCATCCATGGTTTTAAATAAAAAAATTTTGTTAAGCTTCCATTGAAACTCCTTTTAGAACAAAATACCATGCATCCCTTCTTGAAACTTTGATCAAAACCCTTGCTTCTACACAAACATAGTGTTAGCTTACATAGATCCTTTTTACATCAATGACAACTCTTAGCTTAGGAACCCAAAATGTCCAACAATACGGAATTAAAACCTGCACAAAATAAGGAGAAGTTAGATATACTTCTTACTATCTATTGAAAGCTAACAAGTGGATATTGTATAGCAAATAAGACATTATTATAAAGCAAAAATTGGATATACTAAGCTATCCAAAAATGCAAAGTATTGGTATGTTTAAGAAGCTTGAAGTCACCATAAGAAATATCACCAAGCATTGATCCAACAAGGAGATGGAGTAGAAGAGTTTCCAAGGAGGAGAAGGCAACGTAGAAACCACCATTACCATGACTTGCAAAAAGGAGAGGTGCCACCACCATGTTCAAGAGGAGAAACCACCATATCAAAAATTAAAGGTGAATATTGATAGCACAAGGAAGCAAGCATTTCATAAAGGCAACTAGAACAACGTCATTAGTGAGAAAAACAAGTGCAAGAACCAAGGTATTCCACCATTGAAGGTATGAGAACACAACAAAATAAGGATAGGTGCAACATCATACGTTATTGAGCATTGAAGGAGGAAAAAAACATTGCAAAGAAGACCTCATCATTAAAGAAGCCATGTTGAAGAGTCACAGTGCCTATAGAGAGTGTTACATTGCAAATGAGAGTGCTACGTAAAAGATAGTGCATGAAAAAGGAGTTACAAGTCTTAGAACCACTTGGAAGAAGTGTCATAAAGAATAGTGCCACCTTTAAGAATGTTACATTGTTAGGATATCAATCCTAACATTTAATTATTAATTATTAATAGTATAATTAATTATATTATTATGAACCGTCATATATGAACCAACGTAGGGTTAGGGTTAGGATAGTATAAATATGTGTACGAGCAATATTTATAAACATCAAGGAGAAAATATGGAATCATGGATTCTAAGGAGGGAGCCCCCTCGAAGTGGCAAGGAGGGAGCCCCCTATAAGTGGCAAGGAGGAAGCAAGCCCCCTATAAGTGGCAATGAGGGATCCCCATAAAAGTGGAAAGGAGGGATCCCCCTATAAGTGGTAATGAAGAAGCGAGTCCCCTATAAGTGGAAAGGAGGAAGCCACCTCGAATAGACCAACGATTTAGAGTTTATATTAAATTTATTTATTAAATTCATATTAATTATTTATCAATTATTTATTAAATGTATGTAGTTTTGGATCAATATATTTATTAAATTATATTAGAACCTCGAGGTTCTAACATACATAGCAAGAATAGTGCCACTTGGAGATAATCTAGTGTTATACCAAACACAAAGGAGTTAATGCCACTTGGAAGGAAAACAACACAGAGAAATAATGTTACAAGGAAGTGCACACTTAGAAGATGAAATAAGGTAAAAATTCATTGCAACCAAGTGTCAAAGTGTTAAATAAAACTCTAAAGGAAGAGCAAACACTTGTCTTGCATGAATGACAAGTCTCACATTTAGCAATGCAATAAGAAGGCATTCTAGGAGTACATCGAGCATGACAATGAAGTAAAGTCCAAGAGTAAAGTGGAGTAATACCAAGTGCACAGTGAAGGAGAATGTAACCAACAAGTGCAATTGAAGAGTACGTTGAAGAGAGTCAACAATTTTGAAGGTACCAAAAGCAAGTGCAATTAATGTTGTCATAAGAATTGAATAAGGATAATTGAATAGCAGCTCAAGACAAGAGCAATTTGCAAATAAGTCAATGAGAGGAAGACTTAAAACTCAATGCACGCCAAAGTGAAATAAGGTATTTATTTTATTTAAATCAAAGTACATTTTTATAAAGTAAATGAGGAATAAGAAACATTATTACTAAGGTTAAAACTAGTTAATATTTAATGTTTGAGATTAATTAGATAATTGGAGGTATAAGGAACTGCTTTAATATAGTACAACCTTAGATGCTTTATTAAAATATTTGAAAGCATTTTTGAAGCAAGGAAGGTTTATTTAAAAGCATTTGAATTTACTTTATTTAAGCACAAGGATTATTTGCAAATAAATCATTTGGAGGAAAAAGGAATTCTACATAGAAATTAGAACATTAAATTTGCAAATATATATAATTTCTCAATTTCCAATTAGGGAGATATAAGGAGTTCTACATCAATATATATTACTGAAATTTAGAAATTATTGAACTGAAAATTAAAAGAAGCTAAATATAGCATTGATAGAAAGTTAAAAATTGTATTTTGAATTAGTATCTTGCTCTAATTTTATGAGATGTAAGGAATCCAACTTAAAGGTCTTGAAAGTAAATAACCTTATCAAAACTTGAAGGTGCATCAAAATTATCTTTAGCTTTCTATTTATTCATTAATAGGAGAAATAAGGTGAAAAAATAGAAGTTGAACATTAGGGAGATAAAAGGGATTCAACTCAAGGAAAGCTAAGCATACTATCAAATCCATATTGCACTCAAAATAATTTGGTAGATATAAAGTATTTTACAAAACTTGAATAATTGAAAATATCTTATCAAACTTGATCATATACTCAAAACACTAGGGAGTTTTAAGGTAGTCAACATCAATAGTTTCTTGAAAGATAAAAGAGTCTATCAAACTATTCTCAATATCAAATTCTAAGGAGAAAAAATGATGTCTACTTCAAATAATGAATAATGATATGGAATACATCATTAGAAAGGAAAGGACGAATGTCATAAAAATTGGAATCAAGAATTTACTTACAAATTCTGAAGGAAACTTAGATCTTACTTCAAAATTTACCTATAATGAAACCTTATATGAAAACTTTAAAACTTAGAAATATTATCTACATGCTAGAATAATTGAAGCGATTTATAATGAAAAGGATGATATTCAAATTCCTTTAGATATTGGTAGCATATTATATATGGCATTACTTATATTCAAATGTTACAAAAAAGAGAATGTAGAGCAAAAAAAATTGATTGAATCACTTAAAGAGAAAACAAAAGTAGATAAATCCTTCTTAGAAAATATATTTCAATCCTCATGCAATATTGATACTTCAAGTTATTCTAACTCAAAATCTTATCATGATGCTTTATGTAATTTTTTAGAATATTTTGTACTAAAGAAGAATCTGATAATAGCATGATAGCTCATGAAAGCAAAAATACTAACTCTAATAAAGAAGATAAATAAGAAGAGGAACTTGAAGAAGGAGGCATATAATGTAAAGTAAATTTAAGACAAGATGAAGACCGTATTGAGTACTAAAGTCTTCAATAACCAAATAATGTAATACATGGGGGTGTAGGAATATATTACATTATTTTGTACATGCTAATGTACCATATTGGGTACATGATTATATTAGGAAAGTGTCGTAGATTAAGGATTGAGTATTTAGTTTATTTAATGTAATAAATGCACAAATATTATTAGAATGTGCAATGATGTAAATGTGTATGGTGTCCACATGTATATGAGTCCTTATAATAATAAGATGAAGAGTCATAGGAAGATGAAATGCCAAGATTCGTGTCTCATTATATATAGACCTTTGGTAGTAAGTACAAGGAAGGACAAGGACGAAGAAGTGAGAAGTGTGAGAAGAGTGAGTAGTAGTAAGAGAGATAGTAGATACAATGTAGAACTTGTATGAAGCATGGAGCATTGATATATCCACATATTGTAACAATTTCAAATTTTCATGAGCTTTCATTAATGGCTATTTCATGAGTTATTTTAGAAGTTTCTCATGCTATTTAATTTATTATTTTATTACAATTATCATAGATATAACATTGCATGATTATTTTACTACTTGTGGTTACATTTACTTTAAGTTTATAGCATCAAAATATAACAAATCCACACAATAAAATAGAGATAGATAGCACCCCTTGAGGTAGGGAAACACCAAGAATAGTCCTTAAGGAAGGAATCACTCCACAAGATCTCTAGCTCCATAATCCAAGACTCTTGCAAGAAATAATTCATATGTCTTTTACAATTAGCGGTACATCTCTCTTTATACAATAATGTGATGGTTCACATTCCATGAGTTATAAGGTCACAATGTGGTGGTTCACATTCCATGAGTTACAAAGTGCATAATATTATAGTGACCCATGCCATGATACAATATGACACTATGTTATTTATTATTATAAATTTATGTGTGACCCATGCCATGATACAATATTATATTATATCCCCACATTCATATCCTTAGATACCTAGAAGAAATGATCTAGATGATAGTGTTATCTTATAGGTGTTTGTGAGAAGTAAATTATTTCCAATCATTATCAATTTTAAGAAAGAAAGCACACAAATAATAATTTACATCAAATTTAGAAGCCTAAATCACAACTTTGCACAAACAATGCGAATAATACTAACATGAACCTCAAGTATGCAATGTTAGCCAACATAGAGATAGAAAAGATGCTAGATGTTCATGTTATCTTCAAGGTGATGGTGAGTAGTAAGGTATTTCCAATAATTATTAATTTGAAGAAATAAAGCACATAAATTAAAATTTACATTGAATTTACAATCCCAAATACCTTCATAATTAAGGATCTCTTCATAATTATGTTCACTAACTTAATCCAAGAGGAGGAATCTAGACATGAAATCTATTCCTTTTGGATGGTTTTTCTAGTTATAACTAAATTAGTGTCATGGAAGAGGATAAATTAAAAGCTACTTTGTTGTCAAAAATGTGATTTACCTATATAATTAAATGCCATTTGGTTTAACACTACACTCACCACATTTGAATGCATCATCCTATATTTTTTTGAACATCTATTGATAAGGAGGTTCAAGGTCTTCCTCAATGAGTAGTTGATGTATGGATGATAAAATATCATCTTAAAGCATTCGAGGAATGCATGCAATCATGCATGAATGATTTCCTTCATTAAAATCCAAAAAGTGCAAATAACTAGTACTATATGAAGTTGTTGGATCATGTAGTGTATCAAACTAGATCAAATATAAATCTAGACAAGATCTATGTGGTCATGAGTATGGAAATATATGATGTCAACTCATTGAAATCCTTTCTATGGAACATGGGATACTATTTTTTTTTTTTTTGTGGAAAACATCCCAGAAGGGATGCCACTTTCGGGTAAGAACCAAGGAGGCAGGGGTATCTCTTCCATCAAAATTGCCCAGGGCTCGCACCTAGCCTACCACCTTTGACATACTCAAGGAGCAAACCTGAAACAAGAATACACAAACACTAACTCACAAAAGGATTAAAAAAACAAAAATAAAAAACATATTCCTTGAGTGTGTCAAAAAGATAAAGCATAACCAAACACACATACAATAAGATAAAAAACAAAACACGAACCACACAGAAAAACACAAGAACAACATAAAAAAACAAAAACATAACAAAAAACAAAAAAATGCTACAAAGACAACAAAAAAAATCATGAAAAACAAAAACAACCAAAACCTAAAAAATAATAAAAAATAAAAAACAACAAACAACAAACAACAAAGAAAAATAAAAATATAGAAAACACTCACACACCAAAACACAAGAACACCAATTAACACAAAAATATAGAAACACAATCACAAGAACATCAAAAACACAATAACAACAATAAGAAACACAAAACAAAAAAAACACAAGAACAACAAAAAATACAAAAACAAAACAACACAAAAAAAGTACACACATAAATAGAAAAGAAAAAAGAAAAAATAGAACACAATAATGACCTTTCTAAACCAAAATACTATTAAGGCAAGAATCAATAGAGGAAAAAAAAGAAATATTAGTTTGAACTAGAGAACTAAATACCCTGACCAAACTAAAGAGAAGCAAAAATAAAGAAAGAAGAAACTAGGTACCTTTAAGAGCTAAGCCATCCAAAGAAATGATAGAAAAAAGAGCTTCCCTTATTTGTGAAGCCCACCATCTATGAGGGTGGCCATAGCAAGTAAGATTACCTTTGTCCAAAGCCCAATTAGCTAAAGCATCAACACTTTTGTTCTGATCTTTTATCACATGATTATAATCAACTTTCAAAAATCCCATCTGGATTAACTAAATTTTCTCAATAATTCTTTTTATTATCTAATCAAACTTATGATTCTTAGAAGGAGTCTTCAAAATATTAATCATGATTTGAGAGTCAAACTCAACTAGTACCTTTTCCCATCCAACCTTAATAGCCTCTTGAAGGACTCTAAGGATACCATACCCCTCAACAAGGTTATTGGATAGAATACCTAAATTATCAGCAAAAGTAAAAACCCATGAGCCATCTGAAAGTCTACCAATTTTTCTTGCACTAGCTTTTCTAGGGTTCCCTCTAGAGGCTCCATAAGTATTGACTTTTCCAAAATCCTTAGGAGGAGGTTGCCAATTCCTTGTTCTATCCATCTTACAATTACTCACATTCCATTTAAGTTGATTTCTATTAGAAGAGTTAATCTTCAATATTTACATCACTTGATCCCATCTTTGGTGGGAGTTTTGGGGGTGATTAAGGAGCTGATGGATTGATTCAACTAAGTTGGCAATGGTATTTTTCCAGATATAGTGAATATCCTTCCTTTCTTGATTAAAAATTTGGTTGTTCCTTTCATTCCATATATTCCAAATAAGAATGGTAGAACCCATCCAAACTAATTTCCTAATTAAATTATCAACACCCTCTTGATTAGGCCAATCCCTTCAAAGTTGTTCAGAAGTAAAAAAATTGGACCACTGTAAGCCAAGTAAAGTGGTCATTCTCCTCCAAATCTCAGAGGATAAAGTACACTAAATAAAAATATGGCTGAGAGTTTCCACATTCTCTTCACACATTTCACATCTAAAAGGGCCATGAAAACCATGCTTCATAAGATTCTCCCCTGTAAGAACCCTGCGATGCAATAAAAGCCAAGTAAAGAACCTCACCTTAGGCCAGATATTTTGAGCCCACAACTGAGAAAAAATGTCAGATGATTGGTTGGGATTATTATTGCATAAGGCCAAATAACCTTGAGCAACTTAATACACACCCTTAGTAGTGTTCCATCGAAAACAATCTTTATCATGGGACCAAGAGAGATATCTCATATGAAGGATGCACTGGATATCTTATCTTTACCTTTCTGGGATTTGAATAGGAAAGTCCTCAATAGGGATCCAATATCTACCAACCTTTGAATTACCAGTATGGTACCGATAATAATTAGCCACCTTTATCTAGTTAGCTCGGTGGGATACTATTGTTGATTCATCAAAAAAATTGCACTATTTTTCCATGTCCTAGAAGTGCTCATCTTGAAAGATATTCCATTCTAGTAGATTGAATAACACCAATAAGACTTCAAGCAATCAAAGGCTAGATTGATCAATGAACCTAATTTCGGTGTTTCTAGCCTAGAACAAGGAATTCAATGTCAACATTGACACATCCAATTTCATAATTACTTGTAGATTGGAAAAAGAGGTAAATTATGGTCCAAACAAACCCATTTGTTTTGTATGTCTATTGTTGTCAATCCTAGATAAGAACTATAGTATGATGGAATGCAAATATTTGGGGATGGTATATGTTGTGTAAAAGTTCCAATGCTATTTGGTTGTAAACCCCTTCATGTTCTACATTCATCACAAGCACTTTTGTATTTAAATAACAAGTCAATATTCACATATGAAATTGCAAGTGGTTTATCACACTAAGAAGTTTATATTCAATGTAGTGGTATGGATTGAGAAGAAGCATGCAATCATTGAAAAAAATCTTATATATGTTCTTGAGATTCTATAAAGAGAGGAGTGTTGGAAAATTTTTGTGATGTGCAATTATTCTACAACAACACTACCACCTTGGTATGAGCATATAGGAGCATGTTTATTGATGAGACCTATGAAGGTTTTTGTTGAGAATGAAGTGATGAGAATAGTGCTAAATTCAAAGATATTTTAATTGATCAAAGGACCCTTGTACAATATGGTACATGACATGATTCTACATAAAATGTGATGGAGGAATAAGTATATATTGTTTTGGCATAGGCACATAAGTGGATTATAGGAGCAAAAATAGGGATAGATAGAACAATGAAGAAAGACATCCTAATTGGAATTTGATGGTCAAGCCTATCATGATTTAAAGGAGCTTGTAACTACAAGTGATATCTGTTGGAGGATGGGGAATCTATTGTAATGAGACTTTATGTCCTTGCATCTATTATAGCCACAATAAATATTTAAAAGGTGAGAGTCAAATTTTGTTAGATCCTTGAAGAACAACAAGAGAAGGAAACACATTTTTTTTTTTTTTTTAAATTTAGTCAAGGCAAGAGTGTTATACAACTATACTAAAAAAACAACCAAATTCATGTATGTGCAAGTCATTACCATGTTTAGTGTGTTATTCTAAATCACTAATGATTATGGAGGTTACTTTGTGAATGAAATTACTCAAAATATAATGATTGTATTTTATATTTTTTATTCATTGTCTACCCCACACTACCTCATTTAAATTGGGTAGGTAGAGGTGATAAACCAAGTGTTTGTCTCAATATTATATAAAATTTGCATAGTTGAAGGTGCTACTCAAGAACAAAGGTTTTAAACAATATTTGAAAGTACAAGATTACATACAAGCCAATGATGAACCATACACTATTTTAATAGATACACATATTGGTGGATGTCATATAAGTAGAGTTACTATTTCTAAGTTTGAGAGGGGAAATGCAAAGGAATACCTTTACGACAGTAGGTCCTGTCGTAGGTCTTGTGCATAGTGAAGCATACTGGTGAATTCTGAAATATAGTCCCCTACTGATCCTGTTTTCTTAAGAGACAACAATCGTACTATGTATGAACTTGTGGGACCTTTGTCGAATCTGTGAAGAAAGTATTTTTTGAAATTATTCCAATATAATTCATACTAGGGATCCTCATGTTTATACCATATAAACCACTGGTAGGATTCAGTGCCGAATTTGGTTGTCGTAAAGGGGACTTTGTCCCCGTCTTGGAATTTGTAGAATTCTAAGATGCCTTCCATTTTTGTAATCCACCTGCATGGATCCTGGCCTTCAAAGGTAGGTATGTCAACGCATGGATAATTGATGCTAGTTGGACCTCTTAGTTGGGAGTGAACATTGTTTCTATATTGTTGCTCGTTACTCCTCTGTCTCTGGTTATTATTTTGATAAGGTCTATTAAAACCTCTTTGTTGCTCCATGTTTTCTTCATTATCCCCATCCTCAATATTTTGGTGACCATTGTGATTCAAGGACTGACTATTTTGACCTCTATGGTGTGTATAGTCGTCATAGTAGACGTTTATACTCCAATGATTAGAACTAGAAGGATTTGGTTGGGGCGGTTTCCTAGATGCGTTGAAGCTTAAAGTCATCATATGAAGATTTAATATTAATTATTTGAACACCTCATTAGTGATCAATGGATGATTACTTTCTACTTGGATGATATTTTCCTGTGTGAAATATGGAGAGGATTTGGATGCCATTGGGCTGACCACTGGATGACTTAGATTAAAACTACCAATTCCAGAAGGAGAAGGAGAATTTTTGTACCTTGGCTTCGACGAGCTCTCCTTGTGTTGTTGTTGGAAGTTTTCGAGCTTGATAGATGACCGTCAGAACCTTTGATCCAACTTCTTCTCATGCACTTTTCAAAATCACTGGCTTAGCAGCTTTTGAGCTTTGATTTCTGTAAATTTGTTGAATTTGGCAAAAATTTGTATTTCGTTTCAACTGTCACTCCAACTGTGACACGAATTTGAATTTTGTTGGCTCGCCTTCTTGAGTATGTAATTTCTTGACAAGTTCTTGACGAATTTGGAAAACTTTAGCAAGTTTGGACAATTGCTAAGACATGACATCGGATGTTGTTGGTGGAACAGACAACAGGACCACATTTTGACACAACAACTATTCACAATTTGACACACCACTTGAAATCGATTTGGACACTTTTATTTGACACTACACTTTGACACACAACGCGATTGACTTAACGATAAAAATACTATGGATATGTGACAACTCGATCAACTTGACGACGACAACACTGCGAACACGTGACAACGGAGGACTCGAAGTTAGGACACGACCAACTTGATGACGACAACAGATGACTTGAAGTTAGGACGTGACCTACTTGACAACGATAACACTGTGGACACATGACTCAGGGAACATGAGAGGCCAACAACTAAGCGACCAAAAAATACGGGGAACACAATGGGAGGGATACCGACTAAGCGACATAGGAAATGAAAGAAGACCAACAACTAAGCAAAGAAACCAATGAGCGAGCAGGGTGCTACTGGCATGACCGGAGTCTTTTGCCCACGTCTTTTAAATGACTCTTTTGCCCCCCCACACTAAATTTAGGATAATATCCTGGCGTAACAACAAAAAAAAGAAAAAAAGAATTGCGCGAACCTTATATTTTTGTGATTGGGATTTTTAATTCGGCATTCTGATTGGCCCACGATCTCTGGATGGAAATTACCCTATTTTTAGGTTTTTCTGCGATGGATTGAAGGCAATGGAGCATTTCTATTCCTGGTTTTCATTAGGTTCATCACTGCCCTTGTAGAGGTGTAGATGACTTGCTAGCCTCCAGAACGAAACACAGCGTCTGGTTTGAATCCTGCATATGGTTTAGAATAATGTTCCTCTGGTTGAATCCCGGTTCAAAACATGAAACTCAACATCTGGTGATTCATGGTGATCACAGTTGTTTGATTTAAAGTTTTTTAGGCTGCATTTGCAGCTCTTAGCGTGCGATCGCTCCAACTGAAATATCAGACGTGAATCCTGTGGCAGTGACTATGTCACCGTGAATACTGTTGCCAGGGCGTGCGTCAGGTGAACAGGGGGAACAACGGACTACGTGATGTTTTCAAGTCCTAACTAGATGATACCACATGCAAAGGAATACCTTCCCTTCTCCAACAACTACAAAATTCTTTCAATAAAGTATGCAATAACAATCATATGTAAAAAATTCAGAGATCTAATATTAAGCAACCCAGTAGAATAATTCACAGTAATTCTATCGAAGAATGGAATTAACGAATGAGTTAAATCAAGGCCACTTTAGGAGGGCAGATCCTCGCCACGAGTGGTCAACAGTAATGCGATACACAAATAAATTATTAATGAAAAGATGATAGATGATCTTCAATAAAGAAACTAGCCTAATATAAATGAATTATTTACACTTGGAAAACCTAGCCGAAAGGGCTAGGTTTGGTATGTAGCAGGAAATGTAGACTACCTTATCTATTTGAAGAGCATAAATGAGAGACTCCTCATGTTAATTTAGCTAGATTAGAAGCAGATGATGGTATACTAGCCATAGAAATGGCACATCAATGTTGAAGCTTTGACATGACAAGTGCCTTTGATGAATGAAAATGAAACAAGGGGACCTCATACTAAGATTTAGTGGGAAGCAAGAAATTATGCCAAGGAAGCTATAGACTTTTTGTCTTAGCTTCTTATTAGTTGATGATGTCATAGAGAATGGATATGCTTGTATCAAACAATTAGATAAAATATCATGTCCAAATGTGATGAATGGACAAAAACTATAACCATGTAAGTGTTGTGGTCATTGCACAACACACCCCAAAAAACTAGGGACCCACCTTGATTTTGATGTATATGTGAGGTGTTGGTTTTTCTTTAAGTTGGTTCCCTCTTAATCGTTATTTTACTCGCTTCAATGTTGCACACGTTTAGTCCCCAAAAGGTTGATTCTAAAAATCGTTATCAATGAACTCACTCAAGTTGTATCAAATGAAATAATTTTTTTAATGATAGTCTTTTAATAAAAAAGAAAAATGAATAAAAACAAATATATATATTTATATATATAAATAATTAAAAATAATAATAATAATAATAAATTTACATGCGGATATGTCAAGGTTTAAGCTCCATTTTAAAGTTATGATTAGGGAGTTTTAAAAGTTAAACGGTGTTAATTGCTAAATACAAAATTAAGTATATGTTAGTTTTATAATAATACAAAGTTGATGACATTAGAAATGGTATGGCTTTATTTTATTTATTTTTATATATAATTTATTTTTTTTGTTTCATGTTTTTTGCAGGGATAAGGAGCACGTTCGCGATCACTACGGTCTTCGGCAAGACAGGTCGAGGTAAGATTTGCGAGGAGTTAAGTGTTTCTCTGGGGTGCATACTTATTGAAGAGGAGTGTTTAATTACCGTCTTCACACCAAGAAAATTCATATGAATCATAAAAAAAAGGACACCCAAGTGAAGTTATTGGATGTATACGGAGAGAAATCTGTCCACACCTAGGGGTAGGTGGTCCTGCATTACGCTGAGGTGAAGCTGGAGAGTTGTAGAGTTGTTTAAGGGAAAGAATACATGGCTGAAACAAAATAAAAAATAATAAAACTTTGGAAAATCAACATAAATGAATGTCCAAATATCAACAAAAGTGGAATGTTATCGAATATGACTCCCATGAGCGGATCTTTGACAGTGTAGTTGAGTACATATACAGTCCGTTGTTCGTCGTGATCACCACAAACTCTCACCAATGGCACTCCTCCACGCCTATACAGGGCAGTTGTAACGGTGGGTTCTCTCCTCTTCCTTCCTGTGATGACAACCCAGAAAATCATCATCTATGTGTGTTGTAAATAATGGGCATTCCCATCGCGTCTACCGTGGCATTTTCATATTGGTTTAAAGGTGAGGACCAGAGCTACCAGACGGAGCTCATGTGAATTCGGTTAACATAGGGAGAGGTATTAATGTGGAACAAAATTCTTCATAGGAATATATCATTGGAAATAAATAGTTTGTGTAAGAATAACATCACATGAATCCGTTAGAAAGCAAGAAGATCAATTACCCCGTGCACATATTATGACTCTATGTTAATAGGGATGAGAAATCTCACATAAGTGGGATCAAGGACTTGCATCTATAAGCCTGCCATCCCATTAACAAAGAATATGATAAGTGTTGAGACTCATAAACCACTCAAATCCCACAATTAAATTAATATTAAAATTATTAACGCATGCACACACTACATCTTAAATGTCTTTGACCAACCTTCGTCTATGGTTGTAGAATTTTTATTATTGGCTTGTCATAAATATATACATAGTGTGCCCTCCACGCTTAATTGTATATAACACTGAAAAGCGTTATAAAGTGAAACGGATGAAAAATATGAAGTGGGAGGAATGATAGGATTAAGGGCGTTCACTGAAAAGCATTATAAAGTGAAACGGACGAAAAGCATGAAGTGGCAGGAATGATAGGATTAAGGGCGTTCAATGTGGTAGTGTTCTCGAAAGGTGGTGCCCTCTTTGTTTTATATGGAGATTGTTTTCATGATTAAAGGTTGTTTATTACGGTAATAGGAGTACAACGCTCAAATGGGCACTTGGGATAAGCGTTATAAAAGGGAACGTTTTCAAAGTTGAACGGGCAAAAAGGAAACCAAATGAAAGAGGGAAATTAAATGAAGGGTTTTTATTCAAAATTTTAATTGAATTCAAGAAATTGGGTTAGAGAATTTTTTTCATGTTGGAAACTAGACTTGATATGGAAGATATTTCTCCTTTCAAGTTGCTGAATTGCACCATTTTACTATGGAATCCATTTGAGTATGGTATTCTGCATTTGTAGTTGATTTTGATAATCTTTTTATTTTACCAATACATTAGAAATGTAGTGATTTTTTATGCATGCTAATGATAAACTCTTCTATTATTTTTAATATATTGCACCCTTTTTCTTAGAAGATTACACATCATTGAATGGTCGGCTGCCTGAATACGGGTCACATTAATGATGGTTGGATGCAGGATATATGAATGTTTGCAGGGTCTGGTAGGAAATTTCAAAGTTGCAGTGATTTGCTTTATTTTCATTTATTTCTCTAACCATATCCTTTTTCATTTTTTTTAGCTTCATCAAATAAAATAAAAAAATACAAAAAAAATTAAAATACAAAAAAGAGATACATGGATTCCAAGATTAAGCTTTAAATTATTATCTTAAGCAATTTCGCTTTTATTTTAAAGGAAATTCAAAATTCTAAAATTTCACATAAAGTTCACATTTTAAAAGGAATTTTGTAATTTCAAAGCTTTACATGATTTCAAAAGTGACCTATAATGAAGCCTTAGAAGAAAACTTTAAAACTTTGGAACATTATCTACTTGCTAGAATCACTGAAGTGATTTGTAATGAAAAGGATGGTATTCAAATTCCTTTAGACATTGGTAGCATATTATATATGGCATTACTTATATTCAAATGTTACAAAATAGAGAATGTAGAGCAAAAGGAATTGATTGAATCACTTAAAGAGAAAAAAAAGTAGATGAGTCCTTCTTAGAAAATATATTTCAATCCTCATGCAATATTGATACTTCAAGTTCTTCTAACTAAAAATCTTATCAAGATGCTTTAAGTGATTGTTCAAAAGATTCTATACTAAAGAATAATTGTGATGAGAACAACAAAGGCAAAGAGAAATTTTTTTGTAGGAATCTGATAATAACATGATAGCTCATGAAAGCACAAATATTGACTCTAATAAAGAAGATAAAGAAGAAGAAGATGAACCTGACAAAGGAGGCATATAGTGCAAATTAAATTGAAAACGATATGAAGACCATATTGGGGACTAAAGTCTTCAATAACCAAATAATGTAATAAATGGGGGTGTAGGAATATATTACATTATTTGGTGCATGCTAATGTACCATCTTGGGTACATTATTAGATTAGGAGAGTGTCTTAGATTAAGGCTCGAGTATTTACCTTATGTAATGTAATAAATGCATAAGTATTATTAGAATGTGCAATGATGTAAATGTGCATGGTGTCCACATGTACATGAGTCCTTAGAATAGGAATATGAAGAGTCATAGGAAGATGGAAGGCCAAGAGTCGTGTCTCATTATATATAGGCCTTTGGTAGTAAATACAAGGAAGAATAAGGAAGAAGTGCGAAGTGTGAGTAGTAGTAAGAGATATAGTAGATACAATGTAGAACTTGTATGAAACATGGTGCATTGAGATCTCCACGTATTGTAACAAGTTCAAATTTTTGTGAGCTTTCATTAATGGCTATTTCATGAGTTATTTTATAAGTTTCTCATGCTATTTACTTGCTTATTATATTACAATTATCATAGATATAACATTGCATGCTTATTTTACTACTTGTGGTTGCATTTCTTTAAAGTTTTTAGCATCAAAAGCTAACAAATCCACACAATAAAATAGATATAGATAGCACCCCTTGAGATAGAGAAACACCAAGAATACTCCTTAAGGAAGGAATCACTCCACAATATCTTTAGCTCCATAAGCCAAGACTCTTACAAAGAATAATTCATATAAATTTAACAATTAGGGGTACATCTCTCTTTATACAAGAATGTGATAGTTCACCTTCCATGAGTTATAAGGTCAAAATGTGCTGGTCACCTTCCATTAGTTAGAAAGTGCATAATATTAAAATATGACACTATGTTATATATTATTATAACTTTATGTGTGACCCATGCCATAATACAATATTATATTATATCCTCACATTCATATCCTTAGGTGCCTAGAAGAAACGATATAGATGTTGGTGTTATCTTATAGGTGTTTGTGAGTAGTAAGGTATTTCCAATCATTATCAATTTTAAAAAAGAAAGCACACAAATAATAATTTACATCAAATTTAGAAGCCTAAATGTAGTCACAACTTTGCACAAACAATGCGAATAATACTAACAACATGAACCTCAAGTATGTAGTGTTAGCCAACATAGAGATATAAAATATGCTATATGTTTGTGTTATCTTCAAGGTGATGGTGAGTAGTAAGGTATTTCCAATCATTATTAATTTGAAGAAATAAAGCACACAAATCAAAATTTACATTGAATTTACAATACCAAATACCATCATAATTAATGATTTCTTCATAATTATGTTCACTAACTTAATCCAAGAGGAGGCATCTAGACATGAAATCTATTCCTTTTGTATGGATTTTCTAGTTATAACTAAATTAGTGTCATGGAAGAGGATAAATTAAAAACTACTTTATTTTCAAAAACATGATTTACCTATATAATTAAATACCATTTGGTTTAACATTGCACTCACCACATTTGAATGCATCATCCTATATATTTTTGAACATTTATTGAAAAGGAGGTTCAAGATCTTCCTCAATATGTAGTCAATGTATGGATGACAAAATATCATCTTAAAACATTCGAGGAATGCATGCAATCATGCATGAATGATTTCCTTCATTGAAATCCAAAAAGTGCAAATAACTAGTACTATAGGAAGTTGTTGGGTCATTTTGTGTATTAGACTGGATTAAATATGAATCTAGACAATATCTATGTCATCATGAGCATGGAAAATATATGATGTCGACTCATTGAAATCCTTTATATGGAACATGGGATACTACTGTTGATTCATCAAAAAATTTACACTACTTTTACATGTCCTAGAATTGCTCATCTTGAAAGATATTCCATTCTAGTAGATTGAATAACACCAACAAGACTTCAAGCAATTAAAATCTAGATTTATAAATGAACCTATTTTTGGTGTTTCTAGCCTAGAACAAGGAATTCAATATCAACATTGACACATCCGATTTCATAATTACTTGTAGATTGGGAAAATAGGTAAATCATGGTCCAAACCAACCCATTTGTTTTGTATGTCTATTGTTGTCAATCCTAGATAAGAACTATAGTATCATGAAATGCAAATATTTGGGATGGTGTATGTTGTGTAAAAGTTCCAATGCTATTTGTTTGTAAATCCCTTCATGTTCTACGTTCATCACAAGATCTTTTGTATTTAAATAACAAGCCAATATTCACATACGAAATTGCAAGTGGTTTATCACACTAAGAAGTTTATATTCCATGTAGTGGTATGGATTGAGAAGAAGCATGTAATCATCGAAAAAATAACTTATATATGTTCTTGAGATTCTATAAAGAGAGGAGTGTTAAAAAGTTTTGTGACGTGAAATTGTTCTACAAAAACACTACCACCTTGGTATGAGCATATAGGAGCATGTTTATTGATGAGACCTATTAAGGGTGTTGTTGAGAATGAAGTGATAAGAATGGTGCTAAATTCAAATATATTTTAATTTATCAAAGGATACTTGTACAAG
Organism: Wollemia nobilis; assembly: GCA_028583015.1. Lineage (NCBI taxonomy): Eukaryota > Viridiplantae > Streptophyta > Pinopsida > Araucariales > Araucariaceae > Wollemia > Wollemia nobilis. Next base: position 4,438,872 of record JAQPPZ010003563.1, on the reverse strand, counting down.
ATGGTACATGGCATGATACTACATAAAATGTGATGGAGGAATAAGTATATATTATGTTGGCATAGACACATAAGTGGTTGATAGGAGGAAAAATAGGGATAGATAGAACAATGAAGAAAGTCATCCTAATTGGACTTTGATGGTCAACCCTATCATGATTAAAAGGAGCTTATAACTACATGTGATATCTGTTGGAGGATGGAGAATCTATTGTAATGAGACTTTATATCCTTGCATCTATTATAGCCACAATAAATATTTAAAAGGTGAGATTTAGATTTTGTCAGATCCTTGAAGAACAACAAGAGGAGAAAACACATTTTTTTATTTTTTTTTATAAATTTAGTCAAGGTAAGAGTGTTATACAACAAATCTACTAAAAGAGCAACCAAATTCATGTATGTGCAAGTCATTACCATGTTTAGTGTGTTATTGTAAATCACTAATGATCATGGACGTTACTTTGTGAATGAAATTACTCAAAATATAATGATTGCATTTTATATTTTTCATTCATTGTCTACCTAGACTACCTCATTGAAAGTGGGTAGGTAGAGGTGATAAACAAAGTGTTTGTCTCAATCTTGCATAAAATTTGCATAGTTGAAGGTGCTACTCAAAAACAAAGGTTTTTAACAACATTTGGATGTACAAGATTACATACAAGCCAATGATGAACCATACACTATTGTAATAGATATACATATAGGTGGATGTCATATAAGTAGAATTACTATTTCCAAGTTTGAGAGGGGTAATTTAGACTACCTTATATATTTGGAGAGCATTAGGGAGAGACTCTTCATGTTAATTTAGCTAGATTAGAAGTATATGATGGTATACTAGCCATAGAAATAGCACATCAATGTTGAAGCTTTGACATAACAAGTGCCTTTGATGAATGAAAATGAAATAAAGGGACCTCATACTAAGTTTCAATGGGAAGCAAGAAATTATGTCAGAGAAGCTATAGACTTTTTGTCTTAGCTTCTTATTAGTTGACAATGTCATAAAGAATGAATATGCTTGTATCAAACAATTAGATAAAATGTTATGTCCATATGTGATGAATGAACAAAAATTATAACCATGTAAATATTGTGGCCATTGCACAACACACCCCAAAACTTAGGATCCACCTTGGGACCCACCTTGATTTTGATGTATATGTAAGGTTTTGGTTTTGCTTTGAGTTGGTTCCCTTTTAATAGTTATTTTGCTTGCTCCAATGTTGCACATGTTTAATCCCCAAGAGTTTGATTCTAAAAGTTGTTATCAATAAATTCACTTAAATTGTATCAAATAAAATATTTTTTTATGATAATGTTTTAATAAAAAAAAATAAAAACAAATATATATTTAAAAAAAAATAATAATAATAATAATAATAAATTCCCATTTTGTTTAGGCTCCATTTTAAAGTCGAGCATGTGAATTTATTAATCGTATATGACTAGCGAGTTTTAAAAGTTAAATGGTGTTAATTGTTAAGTAATATTTTTATTTACGTATATGTTAGTATTATAATAATACAAAGTTCATGACATTAGAAATGGTATGGCTTTATTTTATTTTTTTATATAAAAGTTTTGCGTTTTTTTGGTCTGTTTCGTGTTTTTGCAGGGATAAGGAGCACGTTCGCGATCAGTGCATACGTATTGAAGAGGAGTGTTTAATTACCGTCTTCACACCAAGAAAATTCATATGAATCATAAAACAAGGACACCCAAGTGAAGTTATTGGATGTATACGGAGAGAAATCTGTCCACACCTGGCAACTTGCGGGTAATCGTAAAGTAGGTGGTTCCACATGGTGCTAGGTGAAGTGGTAGCTAGGTACTAAGAGTAGTATAGGTGGAAGAATAGATGAAACATTTAAATGAATATTCAAATGTTAACAAAGCGAATGAAAAGTTTAGAAATGAAATGTGAAAAAATGCAAGCAATATTATATTGCGAAGTTTAACCCAACTTATGACAAGGAAAAAGTGTATATAGGCCCTGAAATCAAGTGAAAGGAAACAAATCTTCATTGCTCGCATAAGAACTCTAGAGAGATGGACAACGCCCAAAGACCAATGAGAAGAAATGATATGTACTCAGCTCAAGTTTTTCAGATATCCCTAGCAAATACAAAGAAACACTTGGAAACGGGTTTATAGCACAGTTATTTGAAGACAGTAAAATAAAAAAAGTTAAAGAATTGCTAACCCAAATCAGTAGGAGAAGGAACAACCTTCTCAAAAATATTAAAGATCATATAATATCATTTGAGTAATTGTACTTTCATATTTGAGGTTCCATAATCCCATAAACATATTTGGATCTCCCAACTTAATTAAAATCTTAAAAAAAGAAAAGAAAGAAAACGTCGCCGTATTAAAGACTGAGCATCGTCACGACCAATGCTACCTGTAAAGAGCTTTCCTTCGGCGGATAGATTACACGGAGTCGGGAACCAGACAGGCAAAGACGAGGCGGCCATGTGGGAGAAACAGTTCTATGCCTGGCAGTGTACCCTAGCTATTCAAACTTTGTATCACGGGCATTGTCTACTAAATACACCTGGTTTTGTTTGACGGTTTTATTTCATGTTCAGGAATAGTGCAGGGCAAGAAAAGGAATTTCAAACTCTCATTTAGGAAGAACTAAATTTCTCATTTCTTGTGAGAATATATTACTGGAAATAAATAGCTTGTATAAGAACAACATCACGTGAACCAAGTAAGAAGGCCAACTATCCTACACAGCAAAAAGGCCAACCACCCCCACACACATGCCATGACTCGATGTTAAGAGGGGTGAGGAATCTCACATAAGTGAGACCAAGGACTTGCACTTATAAGCCTACTACCCCATTGGCAAATAGTATGGCAAGTGTTGGGGCTTATAAACCACTCAAGTCTCATAACTGGATTAATTGAAACAAAGGGTCTTCATTGAAAATTTTAAATATTCATTTGAACTCTGGAAATAGGGTTGGAGAATTTTTGCAATAAATGTATGTTGAAAATTAGATTTGATGTGGAAGCCTTTACCAATTCAGTATGGAAATCATTTGAGCACGGTATTAGTTAATTTTGAAAATCTTTTTATTTTATCAATATATTGGAAATGTAGTGATTTTTTATGCATGTTAATGATAAAGTTTATTATTTTTAATATATTGTACTTTTTTATTAGAAGATCACATCTCATTGAATGGTGGGGGCCGCGTGAATATGAGTCACATTAATGATGGTTGGATGCACGATATATGAATGTTTGCAGGGCCGCTGGAAAATTTCAAAGTTATAATGACGTACTTTATTTTCATTTATTTTTCTAACCCTATCCTTTTTCATTTTTTTAGCTTCATCAAATAAAATGAAAAAATACAAAAAAATTAAAATACAAAAAATATAGACATGGATTCCATGATTAAGTTTTATATTATTGTCTTAAGCAATTTTGCTTTTATTTTAAAGGAAATTCGAAATTCCAAAATTTCACATAAAGTTCACATTTTAAAAGGAATTTTGTAATTTCAAAGCTTTACATGATTTCACATTTTAAAGAGGAATGTCAAAATTTCAAGCTTTGCACTTTTGTTTTCAAGCAATAAATTAGCTTCACTTTAGGAAAATTAAAATTCCCGTTTCAAATTTTTACTAAATGGGGGTCATTTATATGGCATTCCAAAGGCTACTACATTTCAAAGTTAGTCATTTAGTTATTTTCTCTCATGCTCTAAGCAAAGCTTTACAAAGCAAGATAAAAAGAATTCAATCATCATTCAAGATTCATATTTCAAATATAGATTTTAGTCTTTTCTTTATGCTCAAAACAAAGTTTAACAAAGGAAGATAAAAATTTGTTAAAATTTTCTTAACAAAATAAGATAAAATCTACCTAAAATGCTTCAAGATAAAATGAATTAAATCATCGTTCCAGGTTGGTCATATGAGGACCAATCACGTCATATTTTCGTTTCTTGTAAGTTTCATGAACAATCATTAGCATAACATAATAAAATTATCACTCAACAGTAAGGTTGGAGCATAGGTGAACCTTATTGAGTAATCTCTAGATAGCTCAAAATTGGACACACTACCTAATGTCTCTAGTTAGTTGTTGGTATACTTTGAAGGGATCACCATCCAATAAATATGATAGTTGAATCACTTTAAAGATGAATAAGGTGGAATTACACACCAATGGAAATATGCAAAGAAATGAGGATCAAAAATCATGGCTATTCAATCATGAAGCCTTAACAAAATGAGTAGAATTTGTGATATAACAGGGACTAGTAATCAAGCAAATAGAGTTGAAGTCAACATACCCTAGCCAAAGAAGGATGTGAATTAATTTTGAATTCTATATAGAGGCAATAACAAAGAACACCCACTATATTGAGTGTATTGTGATAGAATGAATTATATCATGGAAAAACCTAAAGCAATTAGTGACACCAAGACAATAAATTCAAGAGATGTCTTGGGAACTCGAGTCATGCCACCAGAAGCGCAAGATGCCAAGATATATGATAAGCAATGGAGAAGATCCATAGAGATGAAGGATATGAAGGTGAGCATAATGTATTAGTTACAATTGATTGAGCCCAAAAAATATACCTATAGAGATTGAACACAATGAAAGAGTGAGAAACTAAATATGCATACTATTAACTTATTAGACTAATGTATGATGATATATGAGAACTTCATAAAAGAACATAGAATTAGATAGACAAACTAAGCTAGACACAAATCTAGAAGACATGAATGGGAGTAGATCCAATAGATAAGAATTTTCACTATTTTAGTATGATATGTTGGTGATTAAACATTTGGAAGAGTGAAGCATAATTATAGATATAAGCATAAGTTTAATGGAATTCAAACAAAATTATTCATCATGAAGGGTGATGGACTGTGACATGAGCATTTATGCATACAGAACCAGAATAATAGTCATAATAGAATGAAAATAGTTTTAACTATTTGACAAGTTCTTTACTTTATGTACATGAATTTTACTAGAGAGGAATCACTTGCAAACCTAGTTCGAGCTATTGAGTTGTAGAGATAAAGGTACCAAATACTTTTTCCATGGATACAATGTCACTATTATATGATTGATTCATTATGCAAATAGTGAAGTGAGGAAAAATATTAAACTTTGAATATGAAGGTTAAAGGGATGAAGCTTCAATGAGAATCTAATTAATGATCACTATGGATTGAGGAAGAGTTATTTTATCTAGGATGAAAATTATTTGGGATTGAAACTAGGCCCTCTAGACCTAAAGGAGAACCATAAGGGCTAGGGAATAGGCCATTTGGGCTAAATTTATCCAAAACATAGATTTTTTACTGTTCTAAAAGTTAGAATTTCAAGTTAAGAAACATGAAAAAAAAGATTGCAATTCAAAAATATTAGAGTATAATAGACCAAAACACAAAAATATATAAGCAAAATAACATAATGATTATTGCTTAAAAAAATAGTACAATGTAAGCAAAGCAATCTCTGAGAAGAGATGTGAGACTATGACATTGCATCCATTACTCATGTCTTTACAATCAAGGGTGCATCTCTATTCAATATTTTTGGTGTGTGAAAATCCACCGTATTGAATATGAAAGATCCCCTCTATTTTAAAGGTAAAGGAGATTCTCATTGACAAGGAAATGGGGTGGTTCACCTTTCATGAATTAGAAGGTCACCTATATGAAAATGTGGTCATTCACCTTCCATGAGTTACAAAGTGCATTTAGTTAAATATTACATACGTATGAATTGTCCTTTTGTGTTTTATGTTCTAGTAATGTATCAACATGGATAAAGATGCATTTTGGCTATGAAAGTATACAAATAGGAAATTACTAATTTTAAAAACTATTTTGTTTTGTATTTTTGAGGGCCTCTGGAGTATTTTTCTCTATAAAGTTATTAGTAACTTTATCTATGACATAGTAGCCTACCAATTTTTTTTTTCTTCCTCTAATATTTCCAAGGTTCTTGAATGCATCAAAACAGAGCACTAAGCACAAAGTTATGCCCCTAACAATGTAGTTAAGATCAAAAATAGATTTTTGGATATTTTAAGGCATAAATTTATGCCCCAAAAAGGTCAGATTTCTAGATAATTTGTCCCCCTTGAAGAGTAATGGTCCCCATTATGTCAACTTTTGACATCAATTGTGAAATTTATTTCTTTATTTGGTTTTTTGTGAGTCATTCCCCTTGGTGTCGTACCTTGATCACTCTATGCATCTAAATGGACTACCTTATAGTGGTTTTAGCCCATGTTTCAACAATTTCATCCTCTTCCATTGGTGCTAAACTACCTAGATTGAGTTCTTCAATGTCTAACTATGTATCTACTATAGAAGTGTCCAATAGAGGCAAGTGATAGGGCTTGAGAAATTCAAAATTGAAAATTGGATGTAAAGCAAGATAAGATGGAAGATTCAATTTAAAGGAACAATATCCTACCTTATTTTTTATGGTGTACAATTCCTAGTTAATAGGTATGATCTCCTTATTGGGTCTTGCAAGTCTCTCTTTTTGAAGATATAACCATACCTTATCTTCGACCTTGAATTGATGTGGGACCCAATGTTAGTCATCGAATTACTTATATTTATAATTTATCTTTAGCAATAGGCCATGGACTTGTTGAATATGATGAATCTATTCCATAAACCACTTTTTCTTTTCTACTTTCTTTTTTCCATGAGGTAAGTACTCCATGGGTTTAATAGGGAGAGCTACATCAGTGGGTGCCAAGGGTTGGAGCCTAAAACAAACATGAAATGGGCTATTTTTTGGTAGAGTTTTATAGAGCTCAATTATAAACATGCTAAATGTAGGGAAGGATCTAATCACATGTGTATGGATGGTTGGAATTGTATATTTGAAGAATATAGACAACCAATCACTTCACAACTTCTATTTGACCATAAGTCTAAGGATGGAAGGCTATTAATATGGTCAACTTTGTGTCCACCATGGTCCATAGGGTGGAATAAAAAATGCTCAAAAATATGCTTTTCCTATCATATACAATTGACTTTGGTAAGCCAAAGTTGACCCAAACATGACTAAAATAGCTTAGAAGTCTTCTAAGTTGTAATGGGTTTCTTATAAGAAATCATGATAACCATTTATGAAAAATGATATACTACAAAAACACAAATATTATTATTCTTAGATGTGGGTAAACCTAAGAGAAAATCCATAGAAAAATATTCCCAAGGCTTGGATGGCATTGATAATGGTACATAAAATTCCCGCTTCTTGTTGGTTGGTTTGGCAATAGCATAGGGGGTACATGACTTGATGTACCTCTCAACATCATTACTCATTTTGGGTCAATAGAACTTTTGAAGAACTACCAATGATTTTTTGCCCCAAAGTAACTTGCTACTTTATCAAAGCTTCTAAAATCAATGATCAAGATATGTGACCATTTTGGAGCATGGCTTTATTCTAGAAAGTGCCTAAAAAATCTATTTTTAATCCTAAATACACTATTAGGGGCATAATTTTGTGCTCAAAACTTTGTTTTGATCCATTCAAGAAGCATTGGAAATATTAGAGAGAACAAATATTTTAGCAAGCAATTATATTACAGACAAATTTGTTACTAACTATGTAGAAAATGCTTTTAAGGGCTTAAAATGGAAAATAAAATACTTTTGAAAAAGAATTTGAAAAAATTATATTAAAAGAAGATCATTTACAATTTGGGATGAGACTCCTCCTATCCTTAGCTAGTGAGAGAACCTATTTACAATCATAAAAGGAGATCTATATAGGAGCTAAATATCCTAAACCATATATCTACAATGGTTGTTCAAATTAGCTAAACACTGGATTTGCTCACCAACCTACCTAATCCTCTCATCCTCAATAGCTATGCCACTGAACCCTACCTCCTCAATATCCATATTAGCCAAGAAGTCTACCACTTTATTCAAATATCTACCTACATAAATTAAAATCACATCATCTAATTCCCTCCACAATTTCTTAATTGGGGTGACAAAAATCCTCAACCTCCATGTCTCCAAAGCAAAGTTCTTGATGAAATCTAGAGCTACCAAGATTTGAGAATTTTATTCTATTATTATCATCCTACAACCTTGTATTTTTGTCTAAATAGGAGTATCTTTGATAGCTAAGGCTTCTGCTTAATTGTTTGTGGCCCCGCCTAGGCCTTGGAGTTACCAATAAAGCACTATCCCAACATGATTCTTGTAGATCACTCCAATTCTAGCTCTACCTAGATTGCCTCTGGTAGCTCCATAAAAATTAATTTTAATCCAACCTTCTAGGGGTGGTTTCCAACTAGCTCTTTCCTACCCTTCTTGCACTTTGACTTCCTTCTCCATCGTCCCTATATCATCTCGAGTTTCCTCTTTAGCATACATTTTTGGACATTTTGAGTCCATAGAGTTGTCATTGATGTCAAGGCATGAAGTTGTCATTGATGCCAAAAAGTGAACCACCACTGATGCCAGAAGGCCAAAAGGAGCAATGCAAAAGATTGATGAAGAAGGTGTCATAATATTCTTTTTGATATTATGTATGGCAGAAATAAAGGTTTTTATTAAAACCCATGATGGAAAAATAAATGGTCTTTTATTTAAAACCAATTGGATAGACCTATGGGAGTTAAATAAATTATATTTAATTATAATTTCATTATATATTAATTTGTAAGTTAATTTATTTAACCTATGGTTATTAAATTAATTATAAGTTAATTATAATAATGTTTTTATTTATCTATTTATTTTTAATATGGCAGAATCAGTAGCTGCCACGAATCTGGGCAGGCTGTCCAACTTTTATGGCCGCCACAGTATTCTGTGCTATCCACATCGAAAGCTACCACACAGATCTTCACACATTCTTCCCCTATAACCGCCATGCCACAATCATTTTAAACCTTTTACGCCATTAAAAGCACCAAGAAAGAGACAAGTGTTCAGTATATAGAGGCCCGAGATTTGAACCTTGGACCTCCACCCCCATTATGGGGTTTGGATGAACCAATTGGTCTACACCTCGGACCTGTTAATTATAATAATGTTATTATTAATTAAATTATAATTACCCTAAGGTTAGGGTTGCAAGGCAATTAAATTTGCACCGACATTCAATTTTAAAGGTGGAAAATGATATTTAAACTACATGCCTTAGTGGCATTCGAATTATCCTTCGTTCAAAAAAGAGAAATAGTCAAGCGTGTGTTGAAGATAATTCATGCGAGGAAGAAGACAAGGTTCTTGTATTAGGCACCAAAAAAATGGGATAAGATCATTGAGGGCTAAAATCCCATATCCACCTAGGCAATGTGGCCTAGTGGTAAGTGGTTGAGGGCTAAGGCATTTGGGCACAAAGTGACCTATGATAGATTCATGATAGCAACATTTTGGTGTGTTGAATTTGAAGCATCGAAGGAAGCAGCATGTGGTTTTTTGGCTTAGGTGCAAAAGGAGAGGAATATAGATCACGCGGTGATCTTTTCTCCCTAAATGAGCACCTAGCACATGCGGCAGTGAAGACCATGGCTAGGGCACTGGTAGAGGCGGCGTCATGAGTTTGAGTCTCACCAAGGTAAAGGTAATAAATTTTGTTATATTTTATAACGCCTAAGGTTTGACATAAGATTCTAGGGAGTTAAAAGGGGTAAATAAAATGTATTTTATTTGGTCATTATTTTGAGTAATTGGAGAAATAAGTGGATTAAAATGTTGGTTAGATTTTGAGAGGACTTCTTGCCATTGAGTTATTTTGAAAATGTGATTGTATTGACATTATTTTTGGTGTTGGATATTATTTTAATTGGGATATTATAAGGTGTATTTGGTCAATTAATTTTTGTATATGTTTACAGATGCTTTCTTCAATATGGAGTAAAAAGGTGTATGTATGGTTTGATATTTGCATTGTACTTTTGAGAGAGCTTATCATCTTCTAAATTTCTTGAGCTTGGCAAAGAAATGTTTGTGGTTGTGGCAGATTCTTGAGGTTCCTTCATCATCAAGAAAAGGTATGAGCACATTCTTCCATAGTTGATTTGATTGATTGTTTTCTAGAAAACAAGATTTGGAGTGAAAAGGACTTGGTTATGATTTCCTTATTGAGTTTTTGAGCTATTGTGAAATGAATGCTATGCACCTTGGTTTATAAGCATTGTTGTTGTAGTGAATGGTTGAGTGAAAAAATTGAACTAGGATTTGAAAAGAATATGAGTATCATTGTTATGTGAAGATTGTATTATAATCATTGTTGTTGAAGTGAGTAATTGAGTGAAGAACTTGAACTAGTGTTTGAAAAGAACATGAGTATCATTGTTATGTGAGATTGATTGATAAGCATTGTTGGAAATATTTTGAGTAAATGTTCATATGCTTGGACTAGGGTTTGTGAGCAAGGATTATTTCATTGAGTGATTGGTTGAGTTGGTTAAGCCTAGTCAAGTGGATGTGTGAGTTGATTGTTCAAGTTCTATGAAACAAATTATTCTATATCCTAAATTTATTTGAGAAAGATATTGATTTGATGAGTGTGAAACATATTGAGTCTCTAACAATTGTTTATATGTTTCTATGATAAAAGAGTGATTGAAAGTATTTGAGTATCGAGATGAATGTGAAGCATATTGAGTCTCTAAAAATTCTCTATATGTTTCTAAAAGAATGATTGAAAGTGATTGAGTATTGAGGTGAATGTGAAGCATATTGAGTCTCTAACAATTCTCTATATGTTTCTAAAAGAGTGATTGAAAGTGATTGAGTATTGAGTTGAATGTGAAGCATATTGAGTCTCTAACAATTTTGTATATGTTTCTAAGAGAATGATTGAAAGTAATTGATCATTGTGATGAGTGTATATCATATTGAGTCTCTAATAATTCTCTTTATGTTTCTATGATATTGGACAAGTTCTAGTTTGGACTTGTTGAGTAGATTTGAGGCAAGTCTTTGAGAAGACTTGTGGATAGATTTGGGTAAGCTTTTATGGAAGCTTACAATACAGATTGAGATCAGATTTGGATAAGTTCTTGTGAAGACTTATTGAGAATTATGGATAAGTTCTAGAGAGTACTTGAGGATGGATTTGGTGTGAGATTTTGTGGAAGCTTACAAGGCATATTTGAGATAAGTCTTTGTGAAGGCTTGTGAGCAGAGTTGATTGATTGATTTGTTCAAACCTTGAGTTAAGGTTTGGGGTAGATTTAGAAAAATTTATTTGAGATTGATTCAATTTTTGAGTTAAGGCTTGAGGACAGATATTAAGGATAGATTTGTGCTAGACCAAAGGACTATGTTTAGTATAGATTCGAGGATAGGTTTTGGTGTAGATTTGAGGATAGGTTTGTACTAGACCAGAGACAAAGATTGAGGTAGATTTGTGTGAGATAGAAGGACTGGGTTTATTATAGATTCAAGGATAGATTTTGGTGTAGATTTGAGGACATGTTTGTACCAGACTAGAGATAGAGATTGATGACATATTTGTGCTAGATCGAAGGACTATTTTTAGTGTAGATTTGAGATTGAGCTTTTGGAGGTGACAAAGTTAAGGACATAGGTCTCCATCCAGAGTAGGGAGGACAAGTGTCTTCTATGGATATAATTCTATTTTCTAAGGGTAGTGGAGGCAAAGGTATTCTAGGGGATCACCAACCAGAGTAGATTTAGGAGATTGGTGCCTCTTGTGGATAGAGACCTCTTAACTTGATTAAGGGGATTGGTGTCTCCTTTGGATAGAGGTCCATAAATATTATAATAGGGAAAGGATTCCCAAGAGATTGATTGAGGAATTTTTAGTGAAATATTTTCTCTATGGAGTAGCCCGCATTGGGTGAACCATGTAAAATTGGTGTCTCTATTGTGTGTGATGATTTGTGCATTGCTTTGTTTATTGTTATTGATATTGCCATTTATTATATTGATTAATATTGTTTGGAAAAGAAAAGTAAAAAGTGGTCTTATACTATTCACCCCCTCTCAGTATAAGCTTTTGTTCTTCATAAATTGCCATAGTTTTTGTAACTTTGCTCCAAATGACTTGCCAAATACCATCCAAGGATGAAATTTTTTTTCTAAAAAAATTGCCATTTCTATCCAACCACACTTTCCACTAAATGAAGTTTAATACAAGATTTCCACCAATATGAAGAGCTTCAAATTTAAATCTACTCCTCTTCCATATTTTCCAAATATTAATTTGATTTAAATAACCATTACCTCATATTTTATAAGCTAAAAATCATCACTCCTAGATTTGGCACATGAATGAGTACCCAAACATCAATTTGTTAGATGTTTCCTCGCTCTTGTAGCATAAAATGCATTCAGATGGACCAATGATTCCCCTACATATTAGATAATCAAAATTAAGAATTCCATTATGCATGAACTGCCAGGCCAAGAAGTTTACTTTTAGCCAAAATATTTCTCCAATCCTCAACCTGATATGCATGAGGAGGTTTTGGAAGGATATTATAATATCTATTTTTAACTATTTAGGCTGTAGGGCTCCCATAGCCCCAAGCTAATTCATCCTCCTCATAACTACATATGATAAATATTTATGCCAAGATTCTAGTCATTATGGGTGTCAATTCCAAAGGGATTGGAAATGGCCACTAATATAACTTCTTAAACTAATTAAACATGAAGAACATGTGCTTACACTGAGATGGGAGGGTGAAAAGTATAAGATATATATTTTTATTTTCAATCCATATGATAACATCAACAATATTAAAGTAGTAAACATTACACAAAGCATCACACACATGAGAGACATGATTTAACGTGGTTCACCCAATGTGGGCTACTCCATGGAAAAAATAATCCTTATAAAATTTTCTAGAGAAATTTTCTTGGGAATCCTTCCCAATTACAATGTTTATGGACCTTTGTCCAAAGGAGATACCAATACCCTAATCAAGTTTGTGGATCTCTATCTACAGGAACTCCTTCTCCTCTTCTCTGGCTGGTGATCCTCTTAGAAGACTACTGCCTCCACTACTCTGGCTTGTGGATATCTCTCCATTGAAGATCCCTATCCTCACTCTATCCACTAAAGACTACTATCCTCTGCTCTATCACCTCCAAAGCCTACTCTTACTCTGTTCTATCTCTATCTCAGATCTATACTAAACACTATCCACTACCCAACACAAATATACTCAATCTCTGTCTCAAATCTACACTAAAAATTATCCATAGGTCTAGCACAAATCTGCTCAATCTCTATCTCAAATATGCACAACAAGTCTTCACCAAGACTTGTCTCAAATCTGCTTGTAAGATTCCATAAAATCTCACACAAATCTATCCTTAATTCCACTCTAGGACTTACTCAAATCTGCTCACTAGATTTCACAAAAGCTTATTCAAATCAATTGAAAAACTTGCATATAAAAATTAATTCAATATCTTATAGAAAACCTCTTCAATCACTCAAACAAGTTTCACTCAAAATATTGTTAAATCACAGAAGCATATAGAGAATTATTAGAGACTGAATATGTTTCTCACTCAATCACTTTCAATCTCTCTTTCAAACCAATCCAAAAATAAGGAATAATTTATTTCATAGAATTTGAACTATCACTCCAACACTTTTAATCAAGAATGCTCATCAATTTCAATCAACCAATCACTCAATGAAACAAATATTAGTTACAATACCTAAACAATTATTTCACAAGACTTCCAACAATTATCACCATGGAACTCAAACTTGACTCAAGATTATTCCAACATCACATAACAATGATACTCATGTTCTCTCACAAATCCTAGCTCAAGATAGCTCACACATTCACACTCAATTGTCTTCAAACATTTTCACCAATCATGCATGTGCAAACTCAACCAATCATTTCAACAATGCTCACCAAATAAAACCTTTTCACTCCAACTTGCACTTCACAACATTCAACAAACAATATTTCACTCACAAGGAAGATATGCCCATACCTTTGTTTTGAAGAAGATTTAACCTCAAAATCTATCTCAATCACAATCAACCTCTTGGATGATTTTTCTATACATACCTGGATGGAGTCTTAGAAAATGGTATTTGTGTTTTGTGTTCTTCCTCTAATTCTTCACATAATTCTTCTTGAAAAATTCTATTTTCTTGATACACAATTTCTTGAACTAGTTCTCTAAGCCCTATCTTTTCATCAACTATTACATTTATACTTTCTACAACTGGTCAATCTTGCCTAAGTTTTTCTCTTCCCATCTTATGTAACACTTGATTTCAAAAATTCTAAAGTATTTCATAGTGGCTAGTCTTCCCTTCCAAATCTCATATGGAGTCTTGTGATGGTTTACTCTTATCTGAGCGCTATTGATGATATATTTTGCTGTATATACTATCTCTTTCCAAAAACCATATGAAATATTAGACTCATTTAACATAACTCTAGCCATATTTTCAACTATCCTATTTTTCCTTTCAACTACCCCATTTTGTTGATTTCTTATTGTTGAATATTTTATTTTGATCCCATTTTATTCACAAAAATCTACAAATTCATTTGAGGTAAATTCTCCTCCTCTGTCTGATCTTCAACTCTTAATCCTTTTACTTGTTTCATTTTCCACTAACTCTTTAAAAGCTTTAAAAATTTCAAGAGCTTATGACTTTTCTTTCAGGAAAGTTACCCAAATCATTCTGGAATAATCATCTATAAATAGTATAAAGTAACTTTCACCTTGTAAACTATTTTTCCTTGTAGTACCACATAGGTCAGTGTGCACTAGCATCAATGGATTAGATGACATAAATCCTTTTGACTTAAAACTTGTTCTAGTTTGCTTCCCATGCTGATACTGTGAAAAAATTGTATTTTGTGCTTTTTAATCTTTGGTAGATCTTTGACAACCTCCTTGTTGCTTATGCTTACTATGTTGTCAAAGTTCAAATGACCCATTATTCTACGACACAACCAAATATCATCTTCTTGTGATATAAAACACTTATCTCCTTTAATCTCACTGAACATGTAGAGGTTATTTGTAGTTCTACTTACATTTGCAATAAGTTTTCTAGTTTTAGACATTCTAATATCACACCTATTTGGATGAAAAGTAACCATGTGCCCTTGATCATAAAGTTGGCTCACAATAAGTAGATTGTGCTTCAATCCCTTGACATACAATACATTCTCTATTTTTGTTTTCCCATTATCTAAACTCAGAGTTTTTTTTCCACAAATTTTTTTTGATCCATTATCACCAAATCTTACTGATCCTCCATCAGTTTATTTGAGTACAAAAAATTTACTTTTATCTCCTATCATGTGACTAGAACATCCACTATCAAGATACCATTGTTTTCCCTTATCCTAAACATGAAGAGTTGTTTGTACTAACATTGATCTAAATTTCTCATGCCATTTTCTCTCTTTCCTAATTATTGAAGTTGTATTATTTTTACTTGACTCAGGAAATACCATTTTACACCATCTAGCCTTGTGCCCAAAATTATTGCACTTATAACATATGACATCATTATTCATAAGAGGTGCAAAAGAATTAAAATTTCTTTTGACATCCTTTTTAACATAGCCAGTGTAATGTACAACTCTATGACCATATTTGTTACATGAAAAGCAATATCCATGGAAGATATTATGTAACCTATTAGAATGCCTTGGGAAATATGATCGAGTGCTCCTCCTTTTGTTGTGATTAACCCTTCCATGGTTCTTCTTTGCTTTCTTCTTTCCTGATGTCTTTTCCTTCTAGAGTATGAGTCACTTGCTTATATTTTTTTGATGTCTCGGATTTTTGAAGGCTTGAATCCTCTTTCTATTTCCCCAACTTTATATCTTATTGTAACTTGGTATTTTCAACTCCATTCCTTAGATAAACAATTTTTGCTTCCAATATTTCACATTCTATTTCCCTTACTCTTAATAGATCTATCATATATTTTTCAATTTTATTTTCTTTTTCTACATTTATTTTGAGTTCTGTGAGACTCTATAGAAATTCCATCTTTGCTTCTTCACCCTCTTGAATTTGATCCTTCAAACTTGAGTTATTCTTTCTAATCTTTTCCAAGTTCCTGAGAGCAGCAAAGAATTCATCTTTTATGTCAAACATGGTCTCTTATTCATTCTCTAAATTCATGTGTGTTTCTTATGGATTTTCCTCCAATATGTTAGTATTTTTACAGAGAGATCTGCTCTGATACCAATTAAAGAACATGTGCTTATATTGAGAGGGGGGTGAATAGTATAAGATAAAACTTTTTGCTTTTCAATCCATATGATAACATCAACAATATTAAAGTAGTAAACATTACACAAAGCATCACACACATGAGAGACATGATTTAACGTGGTTCACCCAATGTGGGCTACTCCACGGAGAAAATATTCCTTATAAAATTTTCTCAATAAATTCTCTTGGGAATCCTTTCCTATTACAATATTTATGGACCTCTGTCCAAAGGAGACACCAATCCCCTAATCAAGTTTGTGGATCTCTATCCATAGGAGAACTCCTTCTCCTCTGCTCTTGTTGGTGATCCTCTTAGAAGACTACTACCTCCACTACTTTGGCTTGTGGATCTCTCTCCATTAAAGACCCCTATCCTCACTCAGAAGACCTCTGTCCTCACTACCCTGGCTAATGGATATCTATCCACTGGAGACTACTATCCTCTTCTCTATCACCTCCAAAGCCTTATCTTACTCTGTTATGTATCTATCTTAGATCTATACTGAACACTATCCTCTTTCCTACACAAATATGCTCAATCTCTATCTCAAATATGCACTAAACACTATCCATTAGTCTAGCATAAATCTACTCAATCTCTATCTCAAATTTTCAACAAGTCTTCACCAAGACTTGTCTCAAATCTGCTTGTAAGCTTTCACAAAATCTCACACAAATCTATCCTTAAGTCCACTCTAGGACTTACTCAAATTTCTCACTAGATTTCACAAAATATTATTCAAATCAATTGTAAAACTTGCATACAAAACTCAACTCAATCTCTTACAAAAAACCTCTTCAATCACACTAACAAGTTTCACTCAGAATCTTGTTTAACCACAGAAACATATAGAGAATTGTTAGAGACTCAATATGTTTCACACTCACTCAATCACTTTCAAACTCTCTTTCAACTCAATCCAGAAATAAAGAACAATTTGTTTCATAGAACTTGAACTATCACTCCAACACTTTCAATCAATAATGCTCATCAACTTCACTCAACCAATCACTCAATGAAACAAATCTTGCTTACAAACCCTAAACAAGTGTTTCACAATGCTTCCAAAAATTCTCACTATGGAACTCAAACTTGACTCAAGATGATTCCAAATTCACATAACAATGATACTCATGATCTTTCACAAACCCTAGTTCAAGATAGTTCTCAATTTCACACTCAATTTTCTTCACAAATATTCACCAATCATGCATGTGAAAACTCACTCAATCATTTCCAACAATGCTTATCAAACAAAACCTTTTCACTCCAACTTGCACTTCACAACATTCAACAAACAATATTTCACTCACAAGGATGATATGCCCATACCTTTTGTTTTGAAGAAGATTTGACCTCAAAACCTATCTCAATCACAATCAACCTCTTTGACAATCTCAATGGTTAGATATCAAAAATCTATCCTCAAATTTTCATAAATATTTCCTTCAAAAATATTTCACCATACAAAAATATTAAATCTCAATTACACCTTATAATCTCCACACTTCAAAAATATTCAACATATAACATATAACATTCTTGCATACCTTATTACTCCTTTTTATAAAATTTGACCACCAAAAATTAAAACAAAATATTTTAACTTTACTTTCCCTTTTATCTCCCTCTATAGCTCATAAACCCTTTTTAATTTTTCCCACTATGCAATTTCCATTTAATAAAACTTTGGGAAAATTAAAAATTAATTTATTAATTTCCACACCTCACGATTTTCAGATTCAACATAACCTTAGAAAATGTGAGCACTTACCTTTTTAAACACACAAAAAAAGGCCTTGGTGGGATTTGAACATATGATCCCTTTCTTCCAAGAACATCTGCATAATGCATGCCCACCAAGTGGGCTACGTCCCCTCATGCAAAAGGTAAGACACATGCCTCTATTTTTCCTTCGAATGACGATGCAAATCGAACAAGATTTTTTCTTGCAAAATAGTGATTGCATGGATCAAACCCACGACCTATCACTTGAGAGCGACTTAGTGCAACCCCTGGCTACCAACCATGCTACCCAAAACTTTGCACTATGAACGACGCTTCATTTAGATTTATTCCCTTGTTTGCATTCTCAAAACCTTAAAGCACATGCAAATTGTTTCTTCTCCAATCACTGCACATGATTTTCACTTAGGCATTTGATATTCGCATGGATAAAGTTTTAAATTAAAATTGAACCCCTTTTATATGCAATGTGCCATAAATCCAAACACGTCGGCGATCCTTTAATTCAAATTTAAATTTGACTTTGGCGCTTAAATTAATTTAAATTTAAATTTTAACCTTAGGGTTAAAATATTTAAATTTAAATAATTTAAACCTTAGACTTTAAAATCTGTCACATGGGTCTTTTGGAGGAATTAGAATTTTATAACTCCTTGGCCTTCGTTTTTCTTCAAACCAACCTGTAACCCAAAATATTATAATATTAGATATTATAATATTATTAATTCCATTGAACCTGCTTCTTTGCCTTGTTGGAAAACCACTGGAGGACATTAATAACACCGAAACTTGGACATCAACCTTTTGACATAAATGCATGGATGACAATGAAACTTGGTCATCATCTTCTTGACATCAATGACAACAAAACCTTGCTCATATTTCCAACAATCTCCCCCTTTGTCATTGATGGCAACCCATTTTCCTTTTACCATTTCCTTTACCTTTTTCTATTCTGCTCCCCCTGAGAAACTGCTCCCCCTGACTGAATGCTCTCCCCCTAACTCAAATCTCTCCCCCTTTGACATCAATGGAAAAGGGTCACCTTTGGGGCTTGGGGCTAAGAATGAGACTCTTAGCTTAGCCCCTCCCCCACCTCCTCTCTTGAGGTGGTTAATTTTGGGGTGGGAGTAGAACTACTCCCAAATTTTCTTGAAGATACTCAAAGGTCTCTTTCGGAAGTGGCTTAGTGAAAATATCTGCAATCTGCTCCTTTGTAGTAACATATTCCAACCTGACTTGCTTATCTATCACCTGCTCTCTTAGAAAATGATATTTGATCAGAATGTGCTTTGTCCTGGAGTGCATCACTGGATTCTTTGAGATATTTATAGCACTTGTATTATCACACAATATGGGAATAGGGTGATCATGCTTTATCTTGAAGTCCTCTAAAGTTTACTTCATCCATAATACCTGTGTACAACAAGAAACTGCTACAATATACTCTGCCTCTACTATGGATAAGGATATTGATGCCTATTTCTTACTTAACCAAGAGACTAAACAGTCTCCAAGAAAGAATGCTCCACCACTTGTGCTTTTTTTGTCATCAATGTTGCCAGCCCAATCTGCATCTGTATAAGTTGTGAGAGTGAAACTATCACTTTTGGGATACCAGAGCCCAAAATCCATAGTCCCTTTTAGATACCTGAGAATCCTCTTTACTGCTACTACATGTGTCTCCTTGGGTGCTTCTTGAAACCTTACCACTAATCCCACTGCCTGCATGATATCTGGTCTTGTAGCTATGACATACAATAAGCTGCCAATCATAGATCTATATAATTTCTGATTTACCTCTGGAGATTCATCATATTTACTTAACTTACATCCTATAACCATGGGGGTACTTACTGGTTTGCAATATTCTAACTTGAATTTATTTAGCATCTCTTTTATATACTTGGTTTGTGAAAGAAATACTCCTTTCTCTGATTGTGAAATCTGAAGTCCAAGAAAGAAGGACAACTCACCAAGCATAGACATCTCAAATTCATTATGCATGCTCTTTGCAAATTTTTGACACATCTTATCATTGTTGCCTCCAAAAATGATATCATCCACATAAAAAACCACAATTAGTAGGTCATTCCCTTCATTTTTGATGTATAAGTTATTGTCCACTATTCCTTTCCTGAAACCCTGTTCTTGTAGGTACTTATCCAATCTTGAGTACCAAGCTCTAGGAGCTTGCTTTAGTCCATAAAGTGCCTTCTTCAATCTGCATACATAGTCTAGTTTATCAGTTAAGTTGAATCCTTCTGGCTGCTCAATATAAACCTCTTCTTCTAGAACACCATTTAGAAATGTTGACTTAACATCCATCTGATATACTTTGAAGTTTTTGAAACTTGAGAAGGCTAAGAACATTCTGATAGCTTCAAGTCATGCAACTGGAGAAAATGTCTCATCAAAATCAATTCCCTCTACCTGTGCATAACCTTTGCATACTAATCTTGCTTTATTTCTAACTACCTGACCATCTTCATTTAACTTGTTTTTGAATACCCATTTAGTGCCAATCACATTCTTATCCTTTGGTCATGGGACAAGTTCCCAAGTCTTACTTTTCTCTATCTGATCTAATTCCTCATTCATTGCCTTAATCCAAAACTCATCTTCACTTGCCTCATTGAAGTCTTTTGGCTCAATTTTGGATAACAAAGAAAAATTTGCTTGTTGATTTGATGTTATTACCCTTCTCCTTGTCTATCTCTCATCTGGATTCCCAATGATTAGATCCCTTGGATGATGTTTCTGTACATACCTGGATGGAGTCTTAGGAAATGGTCTTTGTGTTTCTTCTTCTTCCTCTGATTCTTCACATAACTCTTCTTGACAACTTTCATTTTCTTGATACACAATTTCTTGAACTGGTTCTCTTAACCCTATCTTTTCATCAACTATTACATTTATACTTTCTACAATAGTATGTGTCCTTTTGTTATAGCATCTATAGGCTTTGCTCTTAGTAGAATAACCAAGAAAAATACCCTCATCACATCTTGGGTCAAACTTGCCCAAGTTTTTCTCTTCTCGTCTTATGTAACACTTGCTTCCAAAATTTTTGAAGTATTTCATAGTGGTTGGTCTTCCCTTCCAAAGCTCATATGGAGTCTTGTGATGGTTTACTCTTATTTGAGCCCTATTGATGATATATGTTGTTGTATGTACTACCTCTTTCCAAAAACCATCTGAAATCTTAGACTCATTTAACATAGCTCTAGCCATATTCTCAATTGTCCTATTTTTCCTTTCAACTACCCCATTTTGTTGAGGAGTTCTTGTTGTTGAATATTCTCTTTTGATCCCATGTTGTTCACAAAAGTCTACAAATTCATTTGAGGTAAATTCTCCTCCTCTATCTGATCTTAAACTCTTAATCCTTTTACCTGTTTCATTTTCCACTAACTCTTTAAAAGCTTTAAACTTCTCAAGAGCTTCTGACTTTTCTTTCAGGAAAGCTACCCAAATCATTATGGAATAATCATCTATAAATAATATAAAGTAACTTTCACCTTGTAAACTCTTTGTCCTTGTAGGACCACATAGGTCAGTGTGCACTAGCCTCAATGGCTCAGATGACATAAATCCTTTTGACTTGAAACTTGTTCTAGTTTGCTTCCCATGCTGACATTGTGAACAAATTGTGTTTTGTGGCCTTTTTAGCTTTGGTAGATCTTTGACAACCTACTTGTTGCTTATGCTTACTATGTTGTCAAAGTTCAAATGACCCATTCTTCTATGCCACAACCAACTCTCATCTTCTTGTGATAGAAAACACTTCTCTCCTTTAATCTCACTTAACATGTAGAGGTTGTTTGTAGTTCTATTTGCATTTGCAATAAGTTTTCTAGTTTTAGACTTTCTAATCTCACACCTACTTGGATGAAAAGTAACCATGTGCCCTTGATCACAAAGTTGGCTCACACTTAGTAGATTGTGCCTCAATCCCTTGACATACAATACATTCTCTTTTTTTGTTTTCCCATTATCTAAACTCAGAGTTCCTTTTCCACAAATTTTTACTTATCCATTATCACCAAATCTTACTGATCCTCCATCAGTTTCTTTGAGTACTAGAAATTTACTTTTATCTCCTGTCATGTGACTAGAACATCCACTATCAAGATACCATTGTTTTCCCTTATCCTGAACATGAAGAGTTGTTTGTACTAACATTGATCTAACTTTCTCATGCCCTTTTCTCTCTTTCCTAATTATTGAAGTTGTATTCTTTTTACTTGACTCGGGAAATACCATTTTACACCATCTAGCCTTGTGCCCAAGATTATTGCACTTATAACATATGACATCACTATTCATAAGAGGTGCAAAAGAATTGAAATTTCTATTGACATCCTTTTTAACATAACCAGTGCAATGTACAACTCTATGACCATATTTGTTACATGAAAAGCAATAGCCATGGAAGAGATTATGTAACCTATTTGAATGCCTTGGGAAATATGGTCGAGTGCTCCTCCTTTTGTTGTGATTAACCCTTGTCCATGGTTCTTCTTTGCTTTCTTCTTTCCTGATGTCTTTTCCTTCCAGAGTATGAGTCACTTGCTTATCTTTGTTTGATGTCTCTGCTTCTTGAAGGCTTGACTCCTCTCTCTATTTCCCCAACTTTATATCTTGTCGTAACTTGGTCTTTTCAACTTCATTCCTTAGATAAACAATTTTTGCTTCCAATATTTCACATTCTATTTCCCTTGCTCTTAATAGATTTGTCATATCCTGTTCAATTTTCTTTCCTTCTTCTACCTTTATTTTGAGTTCTGTGAGACTCTGTAGAAGTTCCATCTTTGCTTCTTCACCCTCTTGAATTTGATCCTTCAAACTTGAGTTCTTCTTTCTAATATTTTCCAAGTTCCTAAGAGCAACAAAAGAATTCCTCTTTTATGTCAAACATGGTCTCTTCTTCATTCTCTGAAGTCATGTGTGTTCTTGATGGATCTTCCTCCAAGTTGTTAGTCTTTTCATGGAGAGACCCGCTCTGATACCAATTGAAGAACATGTGCTTATACTGAGAGGGGGGTGAATAGTATAAGATAAATTTTTTGCTTTTCAATCCATATGATAACATCAACAATATTAAAGCAGTAAACATTACACAAAGCATCACACACATGAGAGACATGATTTAACATGGTTCACCCAATGTGGGCTACTCCACGGAGAAAATATTCCTTATAAAATTTTCTCAATAAATTCTCTTGGGAATCCTTCCCAATTACAATGTTTATGGACCTCTATCCAAAGGAGACACCAATCCCCTAATCAAGTTTGTGGATCTCTATCCATAGGAGAACTCCTTCTCCTCTACTCTGGTTGGTGATCCTCTTAGAAGACTACTGCCTCCACTACATTGGCTTGTGGATCTCTCTCCACTGAAGAACCCTATCCTCACTCAGAAGACCTCTATCCTCATTGCCCTGGCTAATGGATCTCTATCCACTGGAGACTACTATCCTCTACTCTATCACCTCCAAAGCTTGCTCTTACTCTGTTCTGTCTTGTTGTGACTCCTTCACAATGACCCCAAAGTTTGGGGACCCACTTGAAATTTTGGAAAGTTATTTGAAATTCATCTCTATATGTGATCGATTTCATTCATCCTTGGATTTTGAGAATCCATATTTGTAATTTTTGTTTTGGTTTCAACGCTAGATGTTATCTTACAATTCATGGGTTTCTTCTTTGTTCTCGTATGGTTATGTTGTGTGGGTAAATATTAGTATGTGTTATGTTTTGTTTTATAGTTATTTTATATTATTTTGTTTAGGTTTACTTGGTTATGTTATTATTATTGTTTTATGTTACATAGTTATTTTATAAAATTGTTTTAAATTAATTAAATTATAAAGTTTTATAACTTTATAATTTAATATATTTAAAATTATTATTTTATAAATATGTTTTAAATTAATTAAATTATAAAGTTTTATAACTTTATAATTTAATTATATTTAAGAATGTTATTTTATAAATGTTTTATATTCTAATTAATATTTGTCTTATTGGCAGGATTATTATGAAGGGGGTTCATGCAGTCTAACTTTAATTTTTGAATGCCAATGAGGAGAAATATTAAATCCTTTGAAAAGGCTTTATTGATATTAGGGTTTCAAGAATTCATTTTTAAAACTACGAAATAGAGCAAACTAATCAAGAGGAACGAATTTCTCAAGTTATAAATGGAGAATTAGAAACCAAAGAGAGGGTCGGACAGGTTGGAGAAAAAGAGGAAATATTGAAAGGAGCCAAATAGAAGACCAAGTTGCAGAGGAAGCTACATTTGCACATGAATACAAAGACTTTGTTGGATTCATTGTAAGATCTAATATTTTGTATCAAATTCAATTTTTATTAAAAGCAAGCACTATTGTGGTGTTTTTAATTTATAAGTTGATTGATATAATTTTTTTAATTAAAATTTCCGTAGAAGATAGCACCAAATTTGTGGTAGGATTGTGTAAAATCTGGTCTGCCTGAGTTTGGTTTTCAAAGTTGTGTTTTTCTGTGCTGTAGCAAGTTTGTCCGAACGTTTTATTCAAATTTATTTCTTTACCCTAAGACCTTTTTAATTTATTTGAGGCATTAAGATTTAAGATAAAACCTAGTTTATTTTATAAAAGATTTAAATTTTACAACTAGGTTAAAGTTTGAATTTATCACTCAAATATTTAATTCTATAAATATTTCGGGTGAATAAATTTCACAGAGGAGGGAATCAATGAGCTTTTGATTTTAAATTTCATAAAGTTTATAAAGTTCATTGAATTTGTTTTATTAAAACCCTAAGTTGAATTTCAAAGATTCAGATTTATAGAAAGGGTTGTAAAATTTATTTAGGTCAAATATTTAAGTTAATAAATATTTGACAAATAAATTTTAGAGAAAGAGAAGGATTATATGGATTATTGATTTTAATATCATAAAATTTTAAAATCCATAATTTGAGATTTATTTATGTTTCTGGAAGTTTGATTTATTAAAATTTTCAATCTCAAATCATAAAGTCCAAAGTATACTATTGAAAGGATTAAATTTATTTACTTCAAATATTTAGTTTAATAAATATTTGAAAATAAATAAACATCACATTAAGGAAGATTACGTGAATTCTAATTTTCATATTATAAAGTACAAAACTTTATAATTAGAATTCATACATATTAATTATTTATATTTATTTATTTCAAATATTTGAATTAATAAATATTTGATAAATAAATATTTGGTTTAAAAGGTTATATGAATTCTAATTTTTATATTATAAAGTACAAAACTTTATAATTAGAATTCATACACATTAATTATTCATATTCTATGAAAAGAAGCAAGGATTATAAAGCTTAGAATATTCTAAAGGCCCAAACATAGGGATTATAAAGTGTTTCACATTTTATAATTAGGGTTTTTATTTTATTCATCATTTATTAGATCTGATTTTAAGCTTCATTCATGAAATAAATGTAAGTTTTGAATTAAAATGCTTTAAAACATTCATGCAAGTTTAATATAAGGTTAAAAGCATTTTTAATCAAAGTTCATCTTTTAAAATAGATTTGCATTCTCAAATATTAGCTTTAAAAGGTAAATTTATTCATTTTGAGGAAGTAAATTATACTCATGAAAATGCAAGTAATGATTTCAAGATCAAAATATTTGTTATACTAGGCCCCTTGTTAATAGCTGATTGTTAATCCCTTGAGATGTTCTGATGTACTTAATTGACATAAATTCATAACGTGTTACGTAAAGAACCTTGGAGAAACATATTTTCTTTGCAAGAGAGGATTACGATCCTAATTGTTGGGTGATATTTGTAATCGGACAAAATCACACCTCAACAAATTGGCGCTAGAAGGAGGGCCTGAAAGGTAAATATTTGATTTTCATTTGAAATCATTCAAATCTCAGTTTAAAAAAAAATTACAAATTGAAGGGTGTTATTTAATGCCAAGGTTTAATTGATGCATATCTTTTATCAATTGATTAGTCATTTCATGCTTAGTTGCAAGATATATTTCTTTGACTAATAAGATTGGCATTAAATTTTGTGTTCTTTGAAGTTCACTAATGGCATCACTTACTTCAGTAAAGAAAATAATGGCATCTTGGATAGGTGATTATTATAGCAGTTTAAACATGCCTATTCATCAAATTCTTGAAGGTGTAGAAGTTTGTTTACCCAGATTTAGGCATGATGTGGATCAAGCCAAGGAACATATTCAGAGATACAAGAGTGTGTTAAGTCATTTGCAGCTTATGCAGGGAGATGTTCCTTGCAGATTATTTTCATACCCATTGGATGAGGTTGCGCTTAAGTGGTACATACAATTACCCGTAAGGTCTGCTACTTCTTGGGCTAAACTAGAAAAAGCATTTCTCAAACATTTTGGAAAGTTGGATGACCCAGTTATGATGTTAAATCAATTTGTCTCCATCCATAAAAAATTTAACGAACCCATGAGATCATTTAATGATAAATTCCATAGGTTGTATATAGAGGTGGGGATACATTATATCATTTCAGAAGAAAGAGCTACTCAAATATACATGGGAGCCTTAGATCATGTTACTTCTATGTTTTTGGGGAAAGGTCTTAAAATTACATCATTGTCTAGAGCTTACAATGAGGCAAGTAACATTTGAACAACAATTGATATCTCAAGGTGTTAATATGGAACAACTATACAGACTTAGACCTAAAACTCATAATCAAATATCACAAATGAGTCAGGTTGAGATTGATAGTTTAGATGTCACAACTACCTTAGATGTTGAGAATGAGGTGCAGGTTTCAGAGTCAATACCCATCAATGAACATTGTGATGATCAAGTTGATCAAAATGTAGAAACTGACTTAGAGCCATTATTCACAAAAGAGGATTGGGATGATCTTATAAAACAAAATACGAAAATTGATCCCACTGAAGAAACCCTTGTCTTACCAAAATATGAATCTGAGGAAGATGAATTCTTTGAAATTGAGGAGGATGAATCTGAGAAAGATGAATTTTTTGAAATTAAAGAAAATGAATTTGAAAATGAATCTAAAGAATATATAGAAGAAATGATAGATTTTCATCATTTTTTTTAGGAGGATAATGAGTGTGATGTTCAAATAGGTAAAGTTAAATAATTGAATGATCATAGATGTGATTTCATTGAATATTGCAAGGGATTACAAAAAAATAATACCTCGATGATGATGGTTCAAATGATTGATCCTAAAATATTATTGCTTGAGGAAGATGAATTGTTTGAAATTGAAGATGAATTCTTTATTGAAGAAGGTGAATCTGAAAATGAATCCAAATATGGTATGAAAGAAAATATGGAATGTCACCAAGTGCTTCAGAAAGATAATGATTTTGTTATTTCAGATCATGAAGAAGAATTATTCACTTTATTCACAATTTCCAAAGAAGTTCTTATCTCAGATGATGTGCAGGAAATTGAAAGCCTTGTGTCACTTAAGGATTCTACAATGCTCATACAACAAGAAATCAGTAGGTCTTCATCTCAGGTGATTGATAAAGGTGAATTTGAAAAGGAAATTATAGACCTATCCGAAGTTTGCACAAAAGATATGGTTGAACCTCACCCTTTAACTATAGAAGATAATTTTTATAATGGTTGGGGAAGATATGATGAATGTTTTTCTTTTATGCCTACTGATAAGAATTTTTCTTCATCTGATATGTAGGATGCTAAAATTGATATCTTACATGAAGAGTCTACAACTCCTGTATAGTCAAATAATCACATGTTTTCTAAAGCCATGATAAAATCTCATCCCTTAGCTTTAGAAGATAATTATTATAATGGATGGGGTATGTATGGTGAATCATTGTTTTCTCATACTTCTACTGATAAAATTTTTGTTTCACTTGATATGCAGGATGTTGAAACTTCTATTTCAAAAGAAGATTTCACAATTCCTACACAATCAGAAAATGACATGCCAATTGCAGAAATAGAGAAGGTTCTAAAATTGAATCACTTTGAAGATGAATTTATTGAACACCTTGCTGAAATTGAAAATGAAGAAATGGTAAATGTTTCTTATGACTCATTTGTTAATAATGAGGAAGAGGTAAAGTCATCTCTTTTACCCATGACTAATAAAAATTTGAGTACAAATTCACATGAATGGTTTGGATTTAATGTTGGTGATGACCTAAAGGAAAATGTTGATCTATCTGAAGTAACTCAGGTGGTTGATCAAGAAAATTTGTTATTTAACACATCTTGTGATCAGTCAGATTTGTGGTTTGAAAAGGATGGGCATACGTTTAATTGGGTGCCTAATTTTGGTGTCTTTAACAAACAGGTATTTGATGAAGACGAAGAACTACAAGGTGATCATGATGGAGACCATGAAGAAAAGGAAAAAGTGACAAATGCTCATCAAATCTTGGTAAATGCTAATAATGATGTGTTGAGTATAGATGATGAGGTAAAATCTTCACCTTTCTCATTGGTTACAAAATTTTCGGGTAATGGGTTGCATGATAAGTTTTTGGATGCTAATGCTATCAATGATGAAATGTCAAATGTTGTTAACAAGAAGTTGGAGACAACTTCTAAAATTTTTGCCATAAATGAAATGAAGGAAAACATGTTTGAAATGCTTAATCAAATTCATGAGCAATCAACTAGTGAATCTAGGGCACAAATTTTTAATGATCTTCTTATACCAAATGTCCTAGATGCTTGTCAATTCTTGAATGATTGTGATTGCTTTAAAAACTTTGAAAGTGACTTGAATTTGAAATTTTTAGAAATAGGTTCTTATTTGCAAGATCTCCTATTTGAAAAGGGGAGCCTAGTTCTAAATTATGAATCAAATTGTGAAATTTACACCTTTTTGAATAAGCAAAGGATAATTGAAAATCATGTTTTCAATTTTAAGTTTAATGAATCAAATTTTAAACATGGAATTGCTTATCAACTTGAATCAAATCAGTGGGATGAGATAGGCATAATGAGAATTTCTATTTTTGGCCTAATCTTATTTTTATTGGATTCTTATAAAACTTGGCAGGCATATAATCATATATGTTTTCTAAAGTGTGCTAATCGTATTTGGGATCCAGGGAAATGATGGCAGAAATTTTGCAGTGTCTTGTACATAATGTATATTTTTGTAAATAGTCTTTTGGATTTTGTTTTCTTGTTTTTGTGTTTGTACATAAGTTGTGGTTTTGTAATGTTTTGTTATTGGTTCTGTTGTCAATGTTGTCAAGTTTAGGAAGTGGATTCACTCGCTTTATCAACTTTGCAATTTTGGTTTTGCAAATTTATGTTTTGTATAGCTTGTTGTTTTGTGAGCTTGTTAGTTAGTTATTTTGCTGATTTTATTAGTTGGTGATGTTGTTGATGTTTATTTTTATTTGTTTAGTGTTTATCAAATTTTTGGTTGTGTTTTTAGTATAGCAATAAAATGGCTTTGCCAGATTTTTGGAGTTTCATTATTTTAATGTGTGTTGAAATTTGATAAAGTTTCAAGGGGGTTTTCAAGGATTAAGGTAGTTGTTATCGAGACACTAGTCATTTGATGATTTTGTTTGGTATTTGGTCTTGGGTCATATAGGATGAAATTACCTGTTTTGAAAACCTGTGAAACCTGGAGAAAATGAAAAAGTGAGATGTTAGTCTATATCTTCATGAATGTGAACTAAGATAAGGAAATTTGAAATATTAGAATCATATTGCAAAAGCTTCACGAGTACCACAAACACATTAAGGAATATTTTTTGAAATTTTGGATGTATGAAGTTGTCAGTTTTGCAAATTAAGGTGAAAAATTTTATATACTCTTTCAGCCTTACCTGATCTCTAACCCAAGTGGCAGGTGGATTTGTTGCAAAGTACCATATTACTGGATAAAAGAGAAAAATAAAAATAAAAAGAGAGAAAAAAGAAAAATAAAAAGAGAAAAAATGATGAATACAATGGAAAGTAAAGAAAATGATGAATACAACTGAAAATAAAGTCAAATCTATCACCATGAACTAGATAATCTTCACCGGAGCTATAGACGCTTAGTTGGCAGTGAAGCTATGTCTAGAATAAAGGAAATGCAACATCCAAAATTCACCTAATATTTGGGAGTTTCAGATAATATCTACCGGAGCTATAGACGCTCGACTAGAAGTAGAGCAATGTCTGAAGAGAATCAGGTGGAGGTATTTCTTCAAAGAGAAATTGTTCATAGCCTGAAATGTGAAATTGACAATGGAATGTTGAATGGTTTCAAAATATATAGAATGAATCACTTTGCACACACCGAGCTGATGCTGATGATTCTGATGGTTCATGTCGAATTGGTCTATTCTCATTCTCTGGATATCATTGATGCTTATAATTCTAATATTTGGGTTTTTGTTGTTTTTAGAGTTTGGTTTTTAAGTCCAAAATGTCCAGGGACATTTACCAGCAGAGTCACCATTTGTTGTGACTCCTTCACAACGACCCCAAAAATTGGGGACCCACTTGAAATTTGAAAGCTTATTTCAAATTGTTGTTTACACCCTTGGTTTACCATTGTCATCATTGAAATATCAAAAGGGTTTGTTTTCATGTGAATGTTTGTATAGCAAAATCTATCGCTAGAATTCACCTTGTGCTCGCCAAAGTCACTTTGAGTTATGCTTACCAAAATTATTTCAATTAAATGTTTTAGTTTGTGTTTTTGTTCAAAGTTGTGTTCTGGTTGTTATTGTATTATTGTTTTATAATATTTATTCCCATCGTTTAGCATGTGTATGTTTTGTTTTATATTTTAAGGTGTTAGTGAGGGTAATTTTATTTTAGGTCATTGTTTGGTGTTATTACTTTTGTTATATAACTATGTGTTATGTTATATTAATGTTGATATTTGTTAGGTTATGTGGTTTGTTATTTAAGATATTGTTTGTTATTTTAATATTTGTCTATTTATAATATAGTTTATGTTTTTATTTAGTTTATGTATTGTTATATTGTATTTTTCGTATTTATGTTTTTAGGTGACATAATATATATTTTGTCTTTTGTTGTTTTGTTTTTATGAATCATGTTTCCTGTATTTCGGTGTTTTTATTTAAAATATTATAATACTTAACAATAACACAAGGGCCTTCTTGGTCTTGTAGGTGCATTATTAAGATTTCAATTTACAAAGTGATATATTTAGAGCATGCACGATGTTAAATGTGGAGGTGTCAGTTTGGTGTCATCAAGACCAATGCAAAAAGGACCTCGCAGGTGGTACCCGCCATTTCACAATGACACCTGATTGGAGCACAATTTGAGGAATATGTGATGCCTAAGGTGTTAATGGGATGATTCAGATATCGGTAAAGATTGATGAAATATTATCATTTGGTAAATGTTACATTTGAATGTGAGTACATTTGTGGATAAGCATAATATTCGAAAGAGGGGTGTGAGTTATCAATAGCATGATTACCCAAGAAGATTCCTTAGTGATGTGGCATGTTAGGGTGCAAAATGGATGGAGAATGTGATTTCATGAAATAGTTGTAAATGAGATTGAAATTTTGATGAAATCATGCAGGCAAAGGCAAATATTATCTCTACGATGGGATTTTAACAAACCATGATTGCATAATACCTACCATCACAGTGCGGTTACAAATGCTGGAGAATGTTGCCATCGTAGTGAGGTCATAAACCAAGAGATATTTTTAGGTTTTGACATAGTAATGCTATAATTATTATAGAGGAGCAGCGGAGTCTGAATTACAAAGATATCTGGAGGTGAATAACGCCGCAATTCGATATAGTCGCCATGAGAGAGAATGTTGTCGACGAATGAAGAACTTTGTTCACTATAGGTTGGAGAACAACATCACTATACAACATCATAAAATGTAGTCATTGCCACAGAATGTCATCATCGAATGTCTGAAAATCCTAATCATCGCCTACCAGAAGTGTAATCGATATTGCTAAAAAATGATATCATCATGATAGCGTGAATGAAACAAGGAATTAATAATTTTAATTTCTTCATGGTGAATATTGTTGAGGACATGATGGAATTATGATTATGTTCAGGATAAGAGGTTGAAATCTTGAATATTATTCGTGTACCATGCATGCGAGAATGAACCAGAATAATTATGGTAGCAATCAAGTTATTCTGCTGTGTGATAGCAACAAAAGGATTACCACACTAATTTATGAGGAGTTTTCTATTAAGGTTTGTTAATATGGAATGCTTTGTAGACGACATCATGGAATTTATTAAAATGGAGAATGCAATATGAGTTTAATTCATAATAAAATAAGTAATATATGAAATTGAATTATTTATCTCATATTAAAGAGAAATACGCGACATTTAAAGACCAATTTTTATTGAGGATAGGGAAATATAGTTTAAAAGCAAATGGTGATTAAAGGTAATTCATAAAAGGTGTTTTAAAAGAAGTTTAGAGAGGGAATTTGTGATAACTAAAATAATTGAAACTATCGATAAAAATTTATTATAAAAGGGTTTTGAAGATCCAGAGAGGGGTTGGACATTCTTATGCAGAGAAGGGAGGTGAAATAAGGAGAAAGAACCAAGGCATCACTCTGAGAAGAATACAGAAGGCAGATTGTAGGAAAATCAGGTTTTATATGTAATATCATGAAGTATTATATGAAACATTTTAAATTCAAACTTGTGTGAAGGTTGGGTTTGAATATGTGTAAAATCTTTCCATATAATTTCTAAATTTGAAGTTCCTTTGAAGATTGCATCAGGTTATTGATTCGTTGTGTGAGTTCTGGTAGTCAATAGTTCTGGTTTAAATTTTTTATGATTTGTTTTAAGTCTGTAATCAATTGTCCGGGATACAAATTTAGTTTCTTATCATTAAATATTTTTATAATTTAATTTGTATTGAATTATTTTATTTCACATAACCTAGTTCAAATTTTATAAAGATAAATCTTGTTGCTAGGTTACATATAAATTTATTATTTATATATCAAATTAATTGATATTTAAATCAATAAATTTAAAGATAGATGATTATCCTAATTTTAACCTTCATCTCATAAGGTTGGAATATTGGGATTGATATCTTTCCAGAAACCCAATTTGGATTTGATTTTAATATAATTTCACTTATTTTAAAAATCCAAATGTCACATCGGAAAGCATATTTATGTTTAAAATATTTAATTTAATAAATATTTTAAAAGGTAAATATTACAGGAAGATCTGATTTATAAGCTTTATTTTATCATAAAATCAAAAGTTTATAAACTAGTTTTATTTTGAGCCCTATGTAAATTATTAAATAAGGTTTTAATACCTTATAAATTGGGTAAGACATTATTACATTTGTTCACCTCTTTGTTATTTTCAGATATAATTTCATGAGTGGTTTGAACTAATAATTTCTTTTATCAAATAGACCTTTGAAGTTGAATTATAAATAAATTGTTATATTTAAAGGTTTATGAATTTCATTAACTTTGATTTGGTTAAAGTTGATTGAAATTTTATTAAAATGCTAGTTTTTTGTATTTTCAAATTCCATCAAAAGCATTTTAATTAAGACATTGTATTGAGATCATAAGATAAATTTGCATACTTAAACCTAAATCATAAAGCAAATTTACTTCATCATTTAGATAATCAAGTTGGTATGAAAGGCATGTTAAACATGATAAACTGGAAATCATTTACTTAATTCCTAGGCCCCTTGTAAACAAAAACTTGCAAGACCCAAGAGTTTATTTAGGCACTTATATAAACATCTATGCATGACACATAAAACATTAAGTGAGAACCTTGGAGAAACATTACGTTCTTTGCAAGAGAGAATTTAAATTCTAAGTTGTTGAGTGGTTTTTGTAACCTGATAAAATCACACCTCAACATGTCTCTGTCTTAGATCTTTACTAAACATTGTCCTATGCCCTACACAAATATTCTCAATATCCATCTCAAATCTGCACTAAACACTATCCATCGGTCTAGCACAAATCTTCTCAATCTCTGTCTCAAATCTGCACAAGTCTTCACCAAGACTTGTCTCAAATCTTCTTGTAAGCTTTCACAAACGCTCACACAAATCTATCCTTAAGTCCACTCTAGGAATTACTCAAATCTGATCACTAGCTTTCATAAAAGCTTATTCAAATCAATCGTAAAACTTGCATATAAAACTCAATTCAATCTCTTACAGAAAACCTCTTCAATCACTCAAACAAGTTTCACTTAGAATCTTGTTAAATCATAGAAGCATATAGATCATTGTTAGAGACTCAATATATTTCTCACTCAATCACTTTAAATATCTCTTTCAAACCAATCCCGAAATAAGGAACAATTTGTTTCATAGAATTTGAACTATCACTCCAACACTTTCAATCAAGAATGCTCATCAATTTCAATCAACTAATCACTCAATGAA
This sequence comes from Wollemia nobilis, assembly GCA_028583015.1. NCBI lineage: Eukaryota > Viridiplantae > Streptophyta > Pinopsida > Araucariales > Araucariaceae > Wollemia > Wollemia nobilis. The sequence continues at coordinate 4,404,418 of JAQPPZ010003563.1, read as the reverse complement.
ATAAAGTCTGCTTACAAATACTAAACAAGTGTTTCACAATACTTCCAAAAATTCTCATCATGGAACTCAAACTTGAATCAAGATGATTCCAAAATCACATAACAATGATACTCATGTTCTCTCAAAAACCCTAGCTCAAGATAGCTCACAATTTCACACTCAATTGTCTTCACAAATGTTCACCAATCATACATGTGAAAACTCAATCAATCATTTCAACAATGCTCACAAAATAAAACCTTTTTCACTCCAACTTGCACTTCACAACATTCAACAAACAATATTTCACTCACAAGGAAGATATGTCCATACCTTTGTTTTGAAGAATATTTGACCTCAAAATCTGTCTCAATCACAATCAACCTCTTTGACAATCTCAATGGTTAGATATAAAAAATCTATCCTCAAATATTTTTCATTCAAATATTTCCTTCACAATATTTCACCATACAAAATTATTAAATCTCAATTACACCTTATAATCTCCACACTTCAAAAATATTCACCATATAACATATAACACCCTTGGCATACCTTATTACTCCCTTTTTATAAAATTTAATCACAAAAAATTTAAACACAATATTATAACTTTACTTTCCCTTTTATCTCCCTCTATAGCTCATAAACCCCTTTTAATTTTTCCCACTATGCAATTTCCAACTTAATAAAACTTTGAGAAAATTAAAAATTAATTTATTAATTTCCACACCTCATGATGTTTGGATTCAACATAAACTTAGCAAATGTGAGCGCATACCTTTGTTGAACACACCAAAAGGGCCTTGGTAGGATTCGAAAACTCGATCCCTTTATTACAAGCACCTCCGCATAATGCGCGCCCACCAAGTGGGCTACGTCACCTCACGTAGAAGGTAAGGCGCACAACTCCCTTTTATCCTTTGAACAGTGATGCAAATCAAACAAGCTTCTATGTTGCAAAACAACGATCGCGTGAATCAAACCTGTGACCTATCATCTACGAGTGACTTAGCGCAACCCCTAGCTGCCAACCGTGCTACCCAATTCTTTGCACTATGAATGACACCCCACTTAGATTTATTCCCTTGTCTGCCTTCTCAAAACCTTAAAGTACATGCAAATTATTTCTTCTCCAATCATCGCCATGATTTTCAGTTAGGCATTCGATATTCACATGGATAAAGTTTTAAATTAAAACTTAACCCATTTTATATACAATGTGCCATATATCCAAAAACGTCGGTGATCCTTTAATTCAAATTTAAATTTGACTTTGGCGCTTAAATTAATTTAAATTTAAATTTTAACCTTAGGGTTAAAATATTTAAATTTAAATAATTTAAACCTTAGAATTTAAAATCTGTCACATAGGTCTTTTGGAGGAATTTTAATTTTACAGCTCCTTGGCCTTTGTTTTTCTTCAAACCAACCTATAACCTAAAATATTATAATATTATATATTATAATATTATTATTTCCATTAAACATGCTTCTTTTCCTTGTTGGAAAAACCACTGGAGGACATTAATAACACCGAAAATTGGACATCAACCTTTTGACATAAATGCATGGATGACAATGAAACTTGGTCATAATATTCTTGACATCAATGACAACAAACCTTGCTCATATTTCCAATAAAACCTATTATCCCCCAACTGACTAGTGTTGAAATAAATTTCAATCTAGATCCAACACATACTTTTCATGGTTGTTTTTACTGGTTTTAGTTATAATAATGCAATAATAATAAGCGGGTATTGATCCCATGAATCTATCCAAAATTGTACCTTCTCTCTCTTCCTAATTTTTAAAATAATCCATATTTTAGTACTTGAGATCCTCACTTTAGAGCCTGCCACACTAAGGACCCATTACGATCCAAAAGGAAATGACTCACCTCATTTGGATTCACCTATCCCAAATATTTACTAGTTAAAACTGTAATGAATAAACAAGTTTGTTGGGAAATCCACCTCCAGTAAAGCTTTCCAACCATAGCTTTACTATTTAACTCTGATCTCCTTAGTACCAAACCTCCCTTTATCTTGGGCTATCTTACTCTCCCCCAACCTACTAAGGCCCATTTCCTCTCTCCTTTTACTCCTCCCCATAAAAATTTTCTAGACATCTTGTCTAATTATTTCCATTTGGTATGTGTGGCAAAAAGTATATAAAATTTATCAATTGTCATGGCCTGAATGACTAACTACAAAAAGGTTAATCTACCACCAAAGCTTAACCATTTATGAGACCAATGATTAATTATTTCTTTGATATGATCCAAAATATTCCTCCATATATCTATTTTTAGTTTTTTAAAATGCAAAGGGATCCTCAAATATACCATTGGGAGAGAAGTCCTCATGAATCCCAAGATCTCTAAAATTATGTCTTGAAGACTTCGATCAAGATAAATATCACTATAGATTTTTCATCATTGATGACTTGGTTTGTGGCCGTAAGGTAAACATTAAGAGTATCATGAATCATTATTGCTTCCCTAAAGTTGACCACTTCAACAAGTCTTGTGTCATACATAAACTATAGGTGAGTCAAAACCTCCTCACCCACCTTGATACCTATTAGCAAACCCTATTGTCTTCTTATCAAGATGAGTCTACCCAAGCCTTCAACCAATATGAAAAAATAAGGAAAACAAGGATCTCCTTGATGAAGGCCTTTATTGGTTTCAAATGCTTACGAGGGAAGGACTTTGATTAACAATGAGTATGTCTAAATAGAAATGCAAATCATGACCCATTCTATATAATCCTAAGATAAACTGAAGGCTTCCATAATCCTTGATAAGAATATTTATTCAACCCTATCATAAGCCTTTGACATACCCAATTTTATGAACATTCCTCTATTTGCATGATTTTTACATTGAGTGGATTGCCTCCTAAGCTAGAACCACACCATCCAAGATTTTCCTGCCCTCTACAATACCCCCTTGCTCCAATGAGATAATGCTATGTAGTAGAGGTTTTAGCCACTCAACCATTACCTTTGTGATTATTTTATATATGACATTACATAATGAAATAGGTCTATAATCTAAAACATGTACCCCATCCCCCCCCTTTCAAATTTAAGATAATGAATGCATGATTTAGTGCTTTAAGCATTCTCTTACTATCTCTAAACTCCTCTATAACAACTATTACATCCTCTACCAAGTTGTCCCAGAAGGTTTGAAAAACTCAATTGGAAAGATACCTAATCCTGGTGTTTTTCCCATACTCATTTCAAATACTACTTTCTATAATTCCTTTCTATCAATGGGTTTAAGTAGGGCCTAATTTTCTTCTTTAGAGATAATAGAGGGTATGACAAGAAGAATTGTTTTTGAGCCTCTTCATCTTGCAACATACTTTTTTAAAAAAAATTAGCAAAATAATCCATTGAATGGAAATGCATACCTACGATTTATGTTGCAAGTGTGAATAGGGTTTCTACTTAAGTGGCTTAGAAAAATCTTTTTTTTCTAGTCCTAAGTGTGAAAACTCTTAAGTTTTGTTGGCAAGATTTGTCGGCAAATTTTTCCCTATGTCTTATTCTCCCTAAATCCCATCCTATTTCTTCTCCTATATTCTTTCTCCTTATTCCTCCGTGCCTTCCATTCTCCTTATCCCTCCAATTTTTTTTCCCTTTATCTCTCCAACCACCTTATCCCTCCATCCTTCCTCTTCCCCTTCTCTATATAAATACAGGTGCCTATGATGTAAGTGTAATGTTTTTGAGGGGCAAATATTAAATAAAAATCATATTTTTTTTGTTTTATTATGCTGCATCAAAGGTTTTATTAGAAACCTGTTCTAGACCTCTCCCCGAACGATCACTGGTATCAGAGCCCGAACACGATTCCTAAGGTAGATTTTGATAACGGACAAGGTGTCGCCAGTAGGGCTCAGATCCTGAGGTAGATCGAGAGTAGGTTCTAGCACAGATCTTGAGGCAGATTGGGCATGGATATCGAGACAGATTGTGCGTAGGCTCAACATGCGAATCGAGGTGACACATGGTAGCGACACGCAGATTGAGGTGACATCAAGGTGACAAGTGGCGAATGATGCAGATGACATGGCAGTTTGTGGATCGAGGCAGAGAGGCTGACGTGGTGCGGCTAGTGAGCTGACAGAGGACACGTGGGATGGCTGACGTGGCGGCAGTTGACGTGGTAGGTGAGGTGACGTCGACGATTGGTTGGTCGAAAAGGGTGCCACTTGGCAGATGTGCATTAGTCCACATGGCAATTGTTTATTGGCTACGTTTGCGGCAAAAGAGCAGGAACTGACTGCCCGAAGGGAGTCGAATAACCTTGTGCACCTTTGGGTTGATATATCCCACCTACACCTCCGCGCAGTGCATGTGGGATAAACAAAGGCAATTTAAAAAAAAAAAAAAAATATTCGCCACCGTGCTTGAATACTACCCTGCGTGCCTTTTTTTTTTTCATTATAGCCGTCGAGGAGGAATAAAGGGAACGTGGTCCCTTTTTCATTTCAACTCAGCCACGTGGTGCAGCGGCCAAGTCTTCCGCTTGTTGACCGGGAGATCACGGGGTCGAATCGCCCGCGTGAAGAAAAAAAAAGGTAAAAACATTTTTTAATTTTAAAGGTTTTAAATTATTTAATAATTTTAATTATATTTTTTTAAAAATTATCTTTTTAATAATTTATTTAAAAGGTAATTTTAAAAAATATATAAAAATTTATTAATTTTTTTTTAAGACTTTATAAAAATTTTAAAAACCTTGTTTGATGAGCATTTGAAAAAGGAGAAATAATGTGCCCTTGAAATGTTAGATGATCCGGTCAGTGGGGTGCTATAATGCACTTCTCTCGATTTTGAGAAGAGAGACACAATAATCCTTTGATGAAAGGGTTCGACGAACAGGTTTCCATACAGTTTTTTGTCAGCTGGAAAATCAGGTGATTGCTCATCAGAGGAAACTAGATTCAGGGTACGAGGGAGATGCTGAAGACAACATCTTCGAACAAAGGATTGAAGAGTCTAAGACCGTGGAAGTTGTACCAGAGGACCAAGCAAGTTCCAGTCATACACCTGGTTTACTGGTAGTAGAATCAAGTGAGAGCTATACACCATGCTCTCTTGAACCAGAAGCAACAAAAGAAGAAGAAGAAGAAGAAGAAGAAGAAGAAGATCCAGAGGAAGTGGATCCTGAAGAACCTGAGGTCATAGTCATCAGCAGCAGTTTCGAAGCCAAACTTGAATGTTCTAAAAATATGAGATTTGATTTGAATCATTAATCTCTTTGTACTGCTTTATATTGGTTGTTTGCTTCAAATAAAGTTTGTTTTCTGAAATGACGTCCAATACTAGTCTACCAATTCCTGAATTCAATGGAGGAGACTATGAGTATTGGTCAATTAAAATGAAAAATATTTTGATAGGAAAAGTTTTATGGGATGTAGTCGAAGAGGGCTACACTGAACCTACTGCTGCTGAATGGGCAGCTTTCACTAATGCTGATAAAAAGGCTAAAAAGGAAGCTCAAAAAAATAATTCTTTTGCCCTTTATCACATACATGCTGCCCTAGATAAAAGTATTTTCCCTAGGATTGCCTCTTATGTAATTGCACAAGATGCCTGGAATGCCCTAAAAGAAAGTTATAGAGGTAGTGACCAAGTAAAGCAGGTAAAGCTGCAAACATTGAAACGAGATTTTGAAAATCTCAAGATGCAAGAAAATGAAAAATTGGGAGATTACTGCATGCGAGTGAAAGCCATAGTTGATAAAATGGTCACACTAGGGGAAGATATTAAGCCAGAGGTTATGGTGAAGAAAGTGTTGAGGACACTTCTTCCTAAGTGGAATTCTGTTGCAATAATTATTGAAGAATCCAAAGACTTAACCTCGTTGTCTTTTGATGCTCTTACTGGTTCACTTCTCTCACATGAAGAGAGGTTACAAGAAACTCCTACCACCAGTTATGGAGGAGATGATAAAGCTTTTGCCTCACATGAAGGAAGAGGTAGAGGCCGTGGCAGAGGACAACAAAGAGGCAGAGGAAGGAATAATAAAAGATGAGGAACTCCTAACAGAGGAGGATCATCCAACAAAGGAGGAAATCAGAATAGAGGAGGACAGCAGCAAAATAGAGGGAAACAATCAGGCAAAGGAAAAGGAGGAGATAAATCAAAACAAGTTTGCTACAATTGTGGCAAACCTGGCCATTATGCTTGAGATTGTTGGTCAAAGTCTTCGCAAGGAAGCAGCAGCAACCAGAGCAGTCAATTTGGAAATTTTGGAGAAGAGGAAGAGTCCACAAATCTCTTTCTTTCATATGGCCAGATAGAGCAAAATATGAATGATACATGGATTTTGGACACTAGGTGTTCAAATCACGAGTGGCAAAGAAGAACTCTTTGCTACTTTAGACTCATACAAATCCAGCATCCGATTGGGAGATGACAAATCATTGGCAGTTGAAGGCATTGGAGCCATGGAGGTTCCAACGAAAGAAGGCGTCAAGCAAGTAAGTGATATCTATTACACACCCCATCTTCAACACAATCTTTCAAGTGTTGGTCAAATGCTAGAAAAGAATTAAAAGTTGATTTTTGATGAGGGTAAATGCACCATTTTTGACAAGAACAATAGTAATAGAATCATTACACAAGTGCCAATGTCAAAGAATAGATTATTCCCTTTAAATTTTGGCCAGCCAAGGGGAGATAAGTTAGCAAATGTTGCTATTACCAATCCAAGTGTCCTATGGCACTTGAGATATGGTCATTTGAATTCAACAAGTTTGAAAATGCTAACTTCACAAGCAATGGTAACTGGACTTCCCAAAATTCAAGATAGTAAGGAAGTCTGTGAAGGGTGTGCCTTGGGTAAGCATACCAGATCGAAATTTCCTCATGGACAAGCATGACAAGCCAACTATCCACTCCAGTTAGTGCATTCAGACATCTGTGGTCCGATGCAGACCAAGAGTCTAGGTAACCACTCTTACTTCCTACCTTTTATTGATGATTGCACAAGAATGTGTTGGATATATTTTTTGAAGCATAAGGATGAAGCATTTGCATGCTTTATTGATTTTAAAGCAAAAGTTGAAAGTGAGAGTGGATATTCTATAAAATGTCTTAGATCAGATAAAGGAGGAGAATAATCCTCTAATCAGTTTTTGAATTTTTGTAAACATCATGGCATCAAGAGGCAATTCACAACTGCCTACACTCCACAGAAAAATGGTGTAGCAAAAATGAAGAATCACACCATTGTGGAGATGGCAAGATCAATGCTTCAGACAAAGCATTTGAGTAATTCATATTGGGGAGATGCAACAAGGACTAGTGTTCACATCTTGAACAGAAGTCCTACTTCAAGTTTGAAAGGGAAGACACCTTACCAAGCCTGGTATGGTAAGAAACCAAATGTGAAGTATTTCAGAGTATTTGGTTCATTGGCATATGCTCACATTCCTGATGAGCTGAGAAAGAAGCTTGATCCAAAGAGTCAGGCATGCATTTTTGTAGGATACTGTGAAAACACAAAAGGTTATAGACTCTACAATCCTACGACTCGAAATATAGTGATTTCAAGGGATGTGATTTTTGATGAAGGAGGAGAATGGGGTAAGCCCCAAATATACAGTGATGTTGAGTCACATGATTCAAGTTCTTAGTAGGTGCAGCAGCAGACACCACAGAAAGGCAAGAAATCTCCACCTTCAAGCCCAAGTTCTTCTACTAGTTCATCTTCCTCACCAAGTCCTTCTCCACAGAGACCAGCAAGTTCCTCACCAATGGACATTGATTCTCCATCCAAAGGTAAGAGAACACTACAACATCATCCATCATATCAAATGTTGGATAAGGATTTTTCAAAAAGATACACTAGAAGTCAAGCTATAGAGATGAGTTCTGTTTTACAAAGATTAGAAAATTTGCACTTGTATGGTGATGATCTCACCCAGCAGGAACCTCGGGGAGATTCAGTTAACTATGCTTTGTTAACTAGTGAATAGCTTGAACCTTCTAGTTATGAGAAGGCTTGTACTCAAAAGATTTGGCAAGATGCCATGAAAGAGGAGATAACCTCTATAAAAATCAATGACACTTGGGAGGTCGTGAAGCTTCCTAAAGGAAAGAAATGTGTTGGCTGTAAATGGGTCTTCAAGACCAAGTTTAATGCTGATGGAAGCATTGAGAGGCACAAGGCAAGATTAGTAGCAAAGGGTTTTACTCAGAAATATGGAATTGATTATGAAGAGACTTTTGCTCCTGTAGCCAGATAGGAGACTATCAGAACAGTTCTTGCCTTAGCTGCACACAAAGGATGGAAAGTCCAACACATGGATGTAAAGAGTGCATTTCTCAATGGTTACTTGACAGAAGAAGTTTGCGTTGAGCAACCACAGGGATTTGAAGAGCAAGGTAAGGAACACCTTGTTTATAGATTGAAGAAGGCACTCTATGGTCTTAAACAGGCACCAAGAGCTTGGTACTCACGCATTGATGGGTACTTCAAAGATTATGGGTTCACTAGGAGCAAAAATGAACCCACACTCTACTACCTAAAGCAAGGTAATGACATCCTCATAGTTTGCTTGTATGTGGATGATCTCATTTTTATGGGTAGTAATGAAAAAATGAATATGGAGTTCAAACACTCCATGATGATGTAGTTTGAGATGAAGGATCTTGGCTTAATGCACTACTACCTTGGAATGAAGGTTCATCAGTCAGATGCAGGGATCTTCATCTGTCAACATAAGTATGCTCATGACATGATCAAGAAGTTTGCTATGGAGCATTGCAAACCAGTTGCAACTCCAGTTGGACATGGGATCCAATTAAGAAAAGATGATGGAGCACCAAAATTTGACATGACCAATTTTAGAAGCATGGTTGGGAGTTTGATTTTTCTTGCCAACACCAGATCAGATATTCAGTATGTTGTATCTCTTGTTTCTACATTTATGGCTAACCCATATGAGCTGCATTTGCAAGTAGCTAAAAGAATTTTGAGATATGTGAAAGGTACATTGGATTTTGGAATCCAGTACCATAAATGTGACACTATCAAGCTTGTAGGCTTTAGAGATAGTGATTGGGGTAGCAATATTGATGATAGGAAGTCAAAATTAGGAAACTATTTTAGTCTTGTATCAGGACTAATAACTTGGAGTTCCAAAAAGTAGACAGTAGTAGCGCTATCTTCAACAGAAGCTGAGTATATAGCAGTTACTTATGCAAGTACTCAAGCCTTATGGCTAAGGAAAGTACTAGAAGAGATTGGAGAACAGCAAAGTGGTCCGACCAGAGTCTACTACGACAACATCAATGTCATTCAGTTGGCATATAATCCTGTCCACCATAGCAGAATGAAGCTTTTTGATATGAAGTACCACTTCATCAGAGATATGGTGGAACATGAAATTGTTGAGCTTCAATACTGTCACACTTTGGAGAACGTCGCGGACATCTTCACCAAGGCGATGACTAAAGCTCAATTTGTAAAGCTGAGAGACTGTGTAGTCAGTCCTCTCAACTTTAAGGGGGAGAATGTTGCAAGTGTGAATAGGGTTTCTACTTAAATGGCTTAGAAAAATCTTTTTTTTCTAGTCCTAAGTGTGAAAACTCTTAAGTTTTGTTGGCAAGATTTGTCAGCAAATTTTTCGCTATGTCCTATTCTCCCTAACTCCCCTCCTATTTCTTCTCCTATATTCTTTCTCCTTATTCCTCCGCGCCTTCCATTCTCCTTATCCCTCCAATTCTTTTTCCCTTTATCTCTCCAACCACCTTATCCCTCCATTCTTCCTCTCCCCCTTCTCTATATAAATACCGGTGCCTATGATGTAAGTGTAATGTTGTTGAGAGGCGAATATTAAATAAAAATCATATTGTTTTTGTTTTATTATGCTGCGTCAAAGGTTTTATTAGAAACCTGTTCTAGACCTCTCCTCGAACGATCAATTTTATCAAAGGAGTACCCATTCTCATCCTGAAGAGCTTCCATATTTTTCATCTATCTCCTAGAACAAGTAGTCTAATGGAAAAATTTGGTGTTTCTATCACCTTCCAATAACCAAGTGGTTCTTGCTCTATTTCTAGTAGATCTTCTCTTGGTTGTCAATGTCCTCAACCGCTTTATGCAATGTATCATCCTCTTATTTGAGCTGCTATGTAATTGTTCCTTTCCTGTATTATTTTTGCACCTCATCCCATATGGCCACCAAATGAGCTCTTTGGACCTCAAGTCCATCTTGTTAACTTGCCTCAATTGTTTTATTTGATCCTTGACATAATGAAGCTTCTTGTGGACTCTAAAATTTATTGTCCCATATGTTGGGTGTCCCTCTTACTACCAATATGAACTTTGCATTCGAAGTTTCTCTTTTTGTAACCAAGAGTTTTAAAATATAAATGGTTTGTGATTATACCCTATCTTGATCTCCCCTTCCAAAAAAATGGGGAAGTGATCCAAAATTGGACCATCCAAAATCTAAAACTATAGATTCCATTTCACAAACACCTCTAAAATCAAAATAGGGTCTAACTTCACCTTCTTGCTACATGGCTCCCTCCTCTTATTAGTCCAAGTATAGCTGGTTCCAGTACATTTAATATTCATCAAGTGTAATGCATGGACTTGGGCAATTATAAACTGATCCTTTGGACCCAAAATTGGGGTTTCCCCTTCCTGATATTTGGATGATAATTTAGCATTAAAATACCTAGCACAAATCCTATCTAACTCATCCCTCAAGAATCTCATATTATGCACTGCTTTCTATTTATAAATCTAACCATCTAGGTTTTGAGCCCCATAAAAATTTATGATTAAAACTTGCTATCTATCACATTGTTCCTAAAATGTGATGTTAGGACACCCCTCAAAGCTATATGTTCTATTTCTATCCATTCAAGAGAGTTCCAAAATGTAGCTATCCCCCCTGATACCCCTTGAGAAGGCACTTCCATATTATGAACACCCCTTCAAAGTCTATTTACTATTTTACACATAAGATCTAGTGACATTTTTGTCTCCTAGATAAGGAAAAAAATCGTTTTACTTTTTTCTAAGATCCTTTGAGCAATAGATTGATCATTTATACTATTTAAACTCATAATATTCCATTATTATATAATCATTGGTTACCTTGAGACCAGTAAGAGTCTATTGGCCTCACTAATTCTCTAGTGATTAATTTGTCTTCTTGAACTACTATCAATTCCTTATTTTATTTTCTACCCACTTCTTGAGAGCTGATATTATTTGATCTCTTCTCCACCTAGTTTATCCCTAGAGATAGCTTTTCTATGTTCTTTTTTTCATACCCATGATGACATATTTTATTATTAGTTGCTCTTGGTTATGCACTATCAATACCCCTGTAATATATGATTGTGGCAACTCACTGCACTCTATTACTTGCTTTACAATAGGAGGAGCTAAAAGAGGGTCTTGAACATGGTTTTTATTGTTTTAATTATTGTGATCCACTGCTTCCATGAATTGTTCTTCTTCCTGGTCCACTAGTGTCTTGAAGATATCATACCTATTTGAGGTATTTAGTTGGGTTTGATCTTTACCATATTTTTCTTTTGCCTTTTTTTTTTGGGATATTCAAAACCATATCCCTATGCTTCTCCATCTTGAGAAATGATGGTTGCTTCTTTATTGACTGTTGAATTACCCTCCTTAGAATGATTCAACATTCCTAGAGAAGCCTCTATTTTTATGTTCATATTATTTGGGAAGGATCAAGCCAAATGACCATATTTATGGTAAAATCTACACTTGAAGGGTAACACCTCATAATCTAGTTGCTAAATCCAAGATAGTTCTACAAGTTTGAGTTCTACCTCTACCGATAAAATATAGCTGAGATCTATTTCCATGCATAATATAGCATAAATGACTATGTTTCCTTCCATTGTATCTTTAGAAACACCTAAATATCTTACAAGGAGATTATAAATGATTTCAAATACTTGATCACTCTAGAACTCCATTGGAAGTGCATCCAAATAGATCCAAACGAGGACAATATTGGTATTTAATTCGAGGATCAATCCCACTCTCTAGGTTTAAACAAATAATATTTCTAGATCATGATTCATTTTTTTTTATTTGAAAGCCCTATTTTTGTTAAAAAGTGAGGAAAAACTAACAATAAATAATCCATTACTAATAAACCACAAACAATACTCACCAAGAGGCTCCTAATTTTCTTGAACCCACGAATGCAAAAAATCTAGGATGGGGTGAATACCCATGAATTTATAGATAAAATCACTATTACCTCTATAGAAGACAATTTATTCTACCATCATCTACTCAATAAAAATAATTGGCCTTGATTGACTATGTCAAAGAATCTATTGACTCTTTGATACGTTGATCTTTTTCCAACAATTGTAAAGAGCATTTTTAGTGCAATTTTTTGTGCTTCTTTAGTCTCTGCTAGAGATTTTTCTTTTTATAAATTTGTAAAAGAACTCTATCTATCTAGAAGAGAATATAGAGGTTTCCCCATTAGTACTTTCTAGGGTAGAAATCTTATCTTCAATTTTGTAGCAACCAGAAAGTACTTTGTCTACCCAACTGATGCCCTAGTTTTCTCTTCTCATACAAAATAAAATAGTTACTAAAATAATAATATCCTATTTTTATATTTTCATAGTAAAAATGCATCTCTAGACATGCTAACAAGTTAGTAGAATGTAAATCACAAAAGAAAAAGTCATATGTATGTAATTTTTAATTAAATGCACTTTGTAACTCATGGAAGGTGAACCATGACATTTCCATGTGGGTGACCTTACCTATTCAATATTGTGGATTTCCAACATACTAAAAATATTATAAAAAGAGAGATGCACTCCTGATTGTAAATGCATGAGTAATACATGCAATATTATAGCCTCACATATCTTCTGAGAGGTTGCTTGTATTATACTCTATTTTCTTGAATGAAATTATTATGCCATTTTTGTTATATATTCTTGTGCTTTGGTATGTTATATCCTTTTATTTCTAAATTGCATTATTTTTTTATCTTTCTTAACACAAAATTTTGAGTTTTAGAATAATCATAATTGTGATTTTTGGATGAAATATGTCCCATGTGATAGATAAGGATTTCTTTCAAATAAAAATGATAAACATGCTTACCCATAGAAAGATCTTGGTATGCATATTTAAAATTAGAATATACTTCACATAATATGAACCAATTGGAAGTACCATACCCATAGAAATCAAGAGTGGTAGTGAGTGCTATTAATGGAGGTTGGCTCAAGCAATCTACTACTAAATTGTTATTGATTTTCTTGTGCTTTATGATCAAATGAAACTACTATAGATATGTTATCCAATTTTTGTCTTTAATTCCTTAGCTTAATATATATTTGAATGAACTCTAGAGGTTTATGGTCTATGTGAATTATGGTTTCATTACCCAATGTAGTGCTTCTAGTGTTTACATGCTTGGACAATGACATAGAGATCTTTGCTATATGTAGGGTATTTTTGAACCGCTTCATTGAAGTTTCACTATGATAGGCAATTGGATGCCCATATTGTGTGATAATATCCCCTAATAAATACTCTAATGTATAATTTATTATATCAAAAGATTGATTCAAAAAAAGGTAGAGATAGTGTAGGAGCCAAAAACAAATGGTCCTTCAACCTCTCAAATATCCTCAATTGTGTATCTCCCCAATGGAACCTCATTTGGTTATTTGGTGTATTATCCAAGCAATGTGTAAGAACCCTAATATAATTTTTTGATATAAATTGGCAAGACCCAAAAGGCTTTAGAGCTCTGTTTGAGTCTTTGGAGTAGGAAAATATCCAATTACCTAAATATTCTTGGGATCAACATGGAATCCCTCTTTACCAAAAATATATCTAAGGTACTAAATATTCATTATACCAAATGAACACTTCTCTCAAAATTAGAATATAGATTTTTTATTTGAAGAGTCCAAATCACCTAGTAAACATATTGTAGGTGTTCTTCTTATGTCTTAATATATATGAGAATGTGATATAAGTAGACTATCACAAATAATTTGTGTAGGGATGTAGGATGCCATTTATCATCCTCATGAATATGGTAAGTGTGTTGGTCAATCCAAAATGTATAACTAACCAATCAAATAAACCCTCCTTGGATTTAAATAGTATTCCATACATCAATGGGATAAATAGGTATTCAATGATAGCTATATTTGAGATTTATTTTGGTGAAGAACATGACACCATGAATCTAGTCTAGTTATTCATCTATCCAAGGAAGTAGATAGTGGTTCTTTATAGTGATTTTATTCAAGTATTTGTAGTCAATACAAATTCTCCATGTTACACCTTCTTTTGGATCCAAGACAATTGGACTACCACATGGTGAATCACTTGGTTTGATGTGCCCCTTTTGAATCAATTATTGAATTTACCTCATAATTTTATCATTTTCAAGGACTGATCTATGATAAATAGGTGCATTAGGCAAAGAAATAGGAACAAAATAATTGGAATATTTTACCTCATATTGAAGCTGAACCCTATTGGTAATTTAAACAAGTCATCATATTCCACTGTAATATGGTCCATCTACTTCTATTATACAAGGTATGTGATTGATGTAGCAATCGTCCTCTTCCTTTATGACTTGAAAATAAAAATAATACATTTGCTCATTTTAGATATCATATTATTACATTATTTAACATTAATCAAGGAAATATAGGTAGGAGGAGATACTTATAGTATCATATTACACTAACCTATGCTAGTGATGATGGCACTTTGAGGCCTATACTCATAAACACCATGTCTCTTCCACATAAATTATTGTTAAAAAATCACATCACAAAAATCCAAGGGTACAACATCACATAAAAATTCATCTTTGATGGGTTTGATCCTATAAGAGAGTTGATATTGTTGAGTGTCGTGAATGTTTCTCCCCTATTTTAACCACCCATTAATATATGGTTGTGGGTGTGGTGTGATATGTAGATTCAAATACTTCACCATCTAAATATAAATTAGATTCTTTTGAATACCACTATCAATAACTAAATATAATAGCTTACCCTTACCCCACATTTATGAGTGAAATAGAAGTTTCTCCTCTTGCAACTCCTTTAGCATAAAATGTGTGGTGTTAATGGTCACATTTGGTTTTAATTCTATTATTTTATATCCTCTATCCTCAACCTATGGATGGGGAGGTAGTGGTGTAGTGGATGTAGAGGGTTATGACTTAGCAAATAATGATTGAATTGATTAACACTCCTCCATAAAATACCAGTTTCTCCTATGATAATCACACCATTTTCCACTTTTAGACTTTAAGGTATTCTTTTCTTGGGAGCATTTTTCTATTTTTAATTTTGATTTTGGGGTTGAATCCATTTTTCTTTATTCTTTGGAGAGTTATTCTTACTTATCTTTGGTTGGTACTTAATATTTTGGTTTCATTATTTTCTCCTCCTTTCCTATTTTTTCTTTTGTGCTTCTCCTCTAATTTTATAACAAGTTTATATAAATATCATAATGTACTAAATTAAAATAAGTCCATGTCCTATCAAATGTACCATTGCAGCCCATTATGGTACTTGAAGATTCGATACCTTTCAATATTTTGAATACCTAGTTTTGTTGCCATGGAATGAAAAGCATCAGTTTAATCTTGAATAGACTAATATTTACCTTGACATACTTGTTTCCATCACAAGTAACGAATATGAAAGGACATACATGAAATAATACCATGTGACCACTACTTCATATTTATTCTCTTCCACAACCATGTCCCAATATGCTTACCACCAATTTCAAATAGGTAATGAAGAGCTCAAGAATACAAAAGTGATTTTCTCCTTGGTGAATTTAATTGGATAGAAATATGCAAATAATTAATCCAACCAATTTTGTAGGGCATTAACATGATTTTTTCCTTCAAAAGTAGGAATATCAAAATTCACTTGTCCTTAAAATATGTGGAAGCAATGAATAGTGCTATGGCAATAAAAGTTTGTATAAAGAAGGTTGTAAAAATTTGTAGCAGGAAGCCATTGAACAATTTGAGAAAATTGATTCATCATGTTATTCATTTGTTTCACAAGGGTTTCATTATACAACTATATAAAATGATTGACTATCTCACTATTTTCCATTCTAGTCCTCACTTGAGATAATTTAGAATGACAAGTGAGAAAATTAGATGGATCTCACATTTGATACCCAAACTTTTGATATCTAAAAACATGTTTATGTACATACACTCAAAATATAGATGACTCTGATACCACTATTCTAAAACTTAGAATATTAATTATTCTAAAACTTGAAATTTAAAAATAAGTAATGTGATGAAAGAGCACAATTCAAAAATAACATAATATAGCAAACCAAAATTACAAAATATAAGCAAAATATCATAATGATTTTATTGCTAAAAAAATAGAGTACAATGGAAACAATATCTAAGAAGAGATGTGAGGCTATGATATTACATACATTACTAATATCTTTATAATTATGGTTGTATCTCTCTTATATAGTATTTTTGATGTGTTGGAAATCCACCATATGGAATATGAAATGCCATTGTATTTGTAGCGCAAGTGGAGAACGTGAGCTTGGCCCCATTAAATGGAAGGTCCATGGTTTGAACCTCTGCAATGTGAAGGAGAATCTCTTGTGGCTTCCCTCTAGATAGTGGTTTACCTAGATGGGATAATATTTTTAGCCACCTAAGAGTGGCTCTCGAGGTTTCTTTCTAACCTAAAAGTTTATGTCCACATTTTTAGCACAAGTGGAGAAGGCAAGCCTAGCCCCATTAAACAAGAGGTCCATGGTTCAAATATTTGCGATGAGAAGGGGGACACAAACAAATATCTTATGGCTTCACTCCAGATAGTGGTATACCCAGATGAAACGATATTGTTGGCCACCTAAGAGCGGCTCTTGGGGTTTCTTTCTAACCTCAAACTTTGTATTCCTTTGTATTGCAATTAGATAAGGTGAGCCTGACCTCATTGAATGGGAGGTCCATGGAACAAACCTTCATGATGCAAATGGGGACAAAACAAATCTCATGTGGCTTCCTCTAGATAGTGGTATACTTGGATGTGATGGCACTACTAGTCACCTAAGAATGACTATTAAGATTTCTCTCTACCATAAGAGTTTTAAAACTTAATACTAAGTGGGCCTGAAGGGCTTGAGTAGCTCATCATATTGCAGGTTAGGATTTTTGGAAAAATAAAGCCCTACAACCTGATGGATGGCCTTTTGGGGGGAGAACTAATTTGGTAGTTGGACTTGAAGCAATAGTTTGGTTTGTTGTATAGAAGGTTGGGTCAGCTGAAGGAACCATAGTTGGAGGGTTGGGTCAGCTTATGGAACCACACCAACTGGTTGTTTTATTCAAAAGAATGCTAGTTTTGTTTATTTTGGATTGCTAGGTTTTCTAGGTTATTGAAAGATCTTTTTACTGGTTGAGGGTGCTGGATATCTGGTTTTTCTCCTTGAATTTTTTGGTCTCTGCCTCTCCATTTAAATTTAATACTAGGGGGAGACCTTGGGCTTCATTGCTATCAATTTAGAAATATTTTTGTTGTTAGTCCCCGTGTTTGGTGGGTGTGGCTATCTTGTTGGTTGTTTGCTAGATGTGGGTGCTTGACATATGGGTTTTTCTCTATGGTATTATTTTGGTCTTTTCCCCTCTCTCTAAATTTAATACTAGGGGAATACCTTGGGCTTCATCATTTTCCATTTGAGAAAGGCTCATGTTATCAACCCTTGCATCTGACGGGTGTGGTTGTCTTGTTGGTTCTTTTTTTATTATATGTGGGTACCAGATAGATAGGTTTTTCTCCTCAACATTATTTTTGTCTTTAACCCTCTATTTGAAGTAAATACTAGGGGGAGACCTTGGGATTCTTCACTATTTAATTTAGAAAGGCTCTTGTTGTCAGCCCCTGCATCTAGCGGGTCAACAAGTTGCTAGGGATGGTCCTTGGTTTATATCTTGTGGGAGGTAGTCATTCTAACCATGTGGAAGGGTTTTATTTTTACTTCCTACTCACTCAAATTTTGGGTGAAGATATTTTGGTGGTGGGGGGTATTCTTGGGTTTGCTTCTTTCTTGGACTTCCTTGATCCACCCTATTTCATGGCTAGGTGGTGTGGCAGATCCAAATCCAAGTTTTAAGGGAGCAAGGTTGCTTTGACCTTGTGGTCTTCTCCATTGGTGTCTTCTAGCAGATTCCAATAATTTCTTGAGCCTAATAGGTGGATATCTTGGCTGGTTGTGCTGCTATCTCAGTTTTTTGTGGGAAAATTAAAATTTTAATCTTCCAACTAAAGCGTGGATCTGAGCAATTTTTTTTTGGATAGTGGATTTTATCTTTTAGTTTAGGTGGGAAATTTTAAATTTCATTATTTCTAGAAAATGCATTAACTTGGGTATATTTCTCTTAGCTAGTGGCTGGGTTGTTGGTTTGGTTCTCTTATTGGAAAGTTTTTTCCATATTCCTTCAAGCATTCCAAAATTTCATTGTTTTTCTTTTTGAGTGCTCAAATTCAATTATATTTTCCAAGGTTCTGGGTTCCTTTCAAAACCCTAGGATCCTCTGTTAGAGGCTTATTTTTTTATTTTTTTATTTGTGGAAAACATCCCAAAAGGGATGCCACTTTCGGGTAAGACCCAAGGAGGTAGGGGTATCCATTCCACCAAAAACACCCAGGACTCGGACCTGGACTACCACCTTTGACATACTCAAGGAGCAAACAAACACACAAAACCAATTTAAAAATAAGTAAATAACAACAAAAATAATAAAATAAAATAAAAATACATGCTCCTTGAGTGTGTCAAAAACAAAAGCACAACCAAACACGCACAATAAGATAAAAGAAACCACAACACAAACCACATAGAAAAACACAAGAACCACATAACAAAACACAAACAAGACAAAAACAATAGAACACTACAAAGACATAACCCAAAAAAACATGAAAAATAAACACAACCAAAACCTAAAAAAATAAAATAAATAAAATAAAAATAAAAATAAAAAACAACCAACAACAGAAAATAAACAAAAACAAAAAACATAGAAAACACTCACACATAAAAACATGAAATAACACAAACAAAGAGAAACCCAAGAACAAGAACGAAAAAAACACAAGAACAATAACAAAAAACATTAAAAAAAATAAAACAACAAAAACACAAGAACAAAAAAAAACAACACAAAGAACAAAAAAACAAAACAAAACAAAAGAACCCACCCACCTTAAAAAACTAAAAAAAAAAAATAAAAAGAAAAAAAAAATTGAACAAAACAATGACCTATCTAGACCATAAGACTATTAAGGCAAGAATCAACAGAGAAAACAAAATAAAGAATAGAATGAGCTAGGGAACTAAAAAAAACTGAATGAACCAAAGAGAAGCAAAAAAAAAACAAGAAGAAACTAGGTACCTTCAGAACTGGAGCCATCCAAAGAAATGATAGAAAGAAGAGCTTCCCTAATTTGAGAAGCCCACCATATAGGAGGGTGGCCATAACAAGTAAGATCACCTTTGTCCAAAGCCCAATTAGCTAAAGCATCAACACTCTTGTTTTGATCTCTGACCACATGATTGTAATCAACTTTCAAAATTCCCATCTGGATTAAATGAATCTTCTCAATAATTTTTTTTATTCTCCAATCCACCTTATGATTCTTAGAAGGAGTCTTCAAGAGATTAATCATAAGTTGAGAGTCAGACTCAACTAACACCTTTTCCCATCCAACCTTAGTAGCCTCCTGAAGGCCTCTGAGGATACCATACCCCTCAACAAGGTTATTGGAAAGAATACCCAAATTCTTAGCAAAAGTAAAAACTAGGGAGCCATATGAAAGTCTACCAATTCCTCCCACACTGGCTTTTCCAGGGTTCCCTCTAGAGGCTCCATCAGTATTGACTTTTCAAAAATCCTTAGGAGGAGGTTGCCAATTTCTAGTCCTATCCATCTTACTAATACTCACATTCCCTTTAAGTTGGTTGCCCTTAGAAGATTTAATATTCAATATTTGCATCACTTGATCCCATCTTTGGTGGGAGTTTTGGGGGTGATTAAGGAGTTGATGGACTGATTCAACTAAGTTGGCTATGGTATTTTTCCAAATATAGTGAATATCCTTCCTATCTTGATTAAAAATTCGACTGTTCCTTTCATTCCAAATATTCCAAAGAAGAATGGTAGAACCCATCCAAACTAACTGCCTAATAAAATGATCAACACCCTCTTGATTAGGCCAATCCCTCCAAAGTTGTTCAAAAGTAAAAAAATTGGACCACTATAAGCCAAGTAAAGTGGCCATTCTCCTCCATAGCTCAGAGGCTAAAGTACACTCAATAAAAATATGGTTGATATTTTCTACATTCTCTTCACACATTTCACATCTAAAAGGGCCATGAAAACCATGCTTCATAAGTTGCTCACCAGTAAGCACCCTACGATGCAATAAAAGCCAATTAAAGAACCTCACCTTAGGCTAGATATTTTGAGCCCACAATCAAGAAAATATGTTAGAAGAATGGTTGGGATTATTATGGCATAAGGTCAAATAACCTTGAGCAACCGAATACTCACCCTTAGTAGTGTTGTTCCATCCAAAACAATATTTTTCATGGGACCAAGAGAGGGATCTCATATGAAGGATGCCTTGGATATCTTGTCTTTGCCTTTCTGGGATTTGAATAGGCTAGTCCTCAATAGGGATCCAATATCTACCAACCTTTGAATTACGAGTATGGTATCGACAGTAATTAGCCACCTTTATCCAATTAGCTCGGTGAAGCTCCTCCATCCAAGGCCCCCCCGGGCCGGTTTAGGCTTGTGACCATCCCAAGAATATGTCCAAAAATTTGCATGTTGACCATTATGAATGATCCAAAATAATTTTTTCTTTATCAAATCCTCACCAGTCTTAAGAATTGCTAAAATGGGAGAACCTTTGGTAGGAAGTTGATAGCGAACAAGGTCTTCAGGACTTTTGTTCTCAAGCATATTTAGCACGAAGATTATTGGCCCAAAGAGCATTGGGGTTATGCAACATCCTCCAATATAATTTAGCAGCTAAAGCTTTGTTGTTATTAATTGAAGACCGGAATCCTAACCCCCTTCACTCTTAGGAAGACATAAAGTATCCCATTTCACCAAGGCCCATTTTCTTTTCTCCTTAGTACCACTCCAAAGGAAACGATGACCGATTTGATCCAATTCTCGAAGAACAACCTTTGGGATATTCAAAATGGAAGAAACATAAATAGGAATAGCTTGAAGGACTGATTTTACCAAGGTGATTCTACCCCCTAAGAAAGCCACTTGTTGGTCCACTTTCCAATTTTCTTCTTGACTTTGTCCAACAACCAATTCCAATCTTTATTTTTTTGCCTTTGAATATTTATGGGAATACCTAAATAAGTGATTGGAAGAGAGGTCTTCTTATATCTTAATTTATCCAAGACCATGGATTCCTGTCTAGCAGAGTAGTGAAAGAAAATAACTTTAGATTTGTCTTCATTGATCAATTGCCCAGTAGCCTTAGAAAAATAGCTAATGATTTGCTTAATATTAGAAGCTTCCTTAACTGTAGCTTTACCTAAAAGAGTAGAGTCATCCACAAATTGAAGATGAGATATAGGTCTAGCTCCATGAGCAATGGTAACTCCCTCAAGGGTTTTGTTTTCCCTCTTTTTGGTTATAGTCCTACCCAAGCATTCAACAAGAATGATGAATAAATAAGGGGATAGCGGGTCACCTTGCCTAATACCTCTGGAAGTTGGGAAAGACCGAGAAGGCCTCGCCATTGATAAGAACTAAGTAGGAAACTGAAGAGATACATCCCATAATCCAATCCATCCAATCCTTAGAGAAACCAAATTGCCTCAAAACTTTGATAAGGAAGTGCCAATCCACTCTGTCATAAGCTTTGGATAAGTCTAACCGAATGAACATGGAAGGAGAATTTTGCATATCCATGGAATGGATGGCTTCCTCGAGCAAGAACTATCTCATCTACTATTTGATGTCCTTCCACATAACCCCCTTGCTCTGGGAAAATAATCTTATGCAAAAGAGGCTTCAACCTTTCTGCCATGATTTTAGTAATGATTTTGAGAACAATACATAAAGCAATAGGTCTAAAAGCTGAGATATGATCAACCTCTTGAGCTTTTGGAACAAGAGTAATATAAGTTTTATTGATAACCTTCAAAATTTCTTTGGATTTCCTGGCTTCTTCCACCACCTCTAATAAATCAACATGAAGGATATCCCATAACTCTTGGTAGAACTCAATGGGAAAACCATCAGGACCTAGGGTTTTCCCTTTTTGCATTTTAAAAACTACTTGTTGAAGCTCATTGATAGTAATAGGAGCAGTCAAAATAGAGTTCTCCTCAGAAGTGATAAGATAAGGGATTGCTTGAAGAAAATTTTGTTGTGAAGCTGAGTCAAGAGGAGTAGCAGCAAAAATATTGGAAAAGTAATCAACAACAATAGAGTTCATGCCATCCCAAGTATAAACAACATCTCCAGAATCTGATTTTAAGGAAGAAATAAAGTTGTGAGATCTTCGAGCTAGAAGAGATTTGTGGAAGAAATTTGTGTTTCAATCTCCTTCTTTGAGCCATTGAATTCTAGATTTTTGCTTCCATAAGATTTCTTCTCTTTTTTCCCATTCCTCTAACTGAGTTGTGAGTTTAATTTCATCTGCACTTCTCTTCTCTGTGAGGCCATCTAAATGGATTTTCTTATTCAAAATTTCAATATGAGCAATAACTTCATGTTTTGTTTTATGAACATCCCCAAACTCTTTCCAGTTCCAAGTCTTGATTTTGGATTTAATGTATTGCAATATTTTGGCAAAACAGAACATCTTAGTCCCATGCCTAGGTTTACCTTCCTTCCACCATTGTTGCACATGAGATCTGAAGGAAATGTCTCTAAGCCACATTAATTGAAAACAAAAAGGATAGAAACTCACATTGGTTTTCCACATTTCCACCATGAATTGCCAATGATCCGAACCAGCATTATTAAGAGTCTTCACTTTAGGAATGTGACCATGGATTAAGAAATTTTTAGAGAGCAAAAACCTATCCAATCTCTCCATTATACAAGCTAAGCCTTGCCTTCTGTTAGACCAAGTCATAAGGCCATTATCTCGGTTGGATATCCACAAGATGGAGGTTTGCAATATATTCGCTCATGAGGTCAGTGCTTTTGTCCAAATTTCTATTTCCCCCCATTTTCTCATCCAGAGAGAGGATGGTATTGAAATCTCCTCCGATCAAGATCCAAGATTTAGGAAAATGAGAGATAATATGAGTAATATCCTTCCACTATCTTCTTTTTTCCTCCAAATAAGTTAGAGCAAAATCTAGTTGGAATGTCTACTTTGAATAGCTATAGCCAACAAACCCCAAATGCCAACCATATGGTGAATAACTACCTCTTTTGGGTCCCAAAGACAAGAAATGCCACCCGAAGTCCCTTGGGAACTGAGGGAAACCACTTTTCTAGCTGGCCAAATTTTACTGGCAATTAAGTCCATATCCTCCATTGACATCTTTGTTTCTTGAAGGAAAACAAGATGTGGATGATTTATCTGAATCATTCTTCTAATTTCATTTTGTTTTGAAAGACTCCCTTTGAGTCCTCTAATATTCCAAGTGATGATATTCATTAATACCAAGGCTAAAAAATTTGGGAAGGGCATTAATATTACCTTCCTCTACAAGCTTTTCACCTTCTTTTACCATATGATATTGATTGGTCTTGCGACCTACTTTTTGATTAGAATCCATCTTCAATTTTTTTTCCCTGTTTCTTGACTTATTCCAATTGAATCTGAGATGGCTTCTAACCTTGAAGAATGCTCGTACACAGCCAAAATTTTACTAGATGGTTCAACGAAGTCTATATTGGGACCTGCATTATTTGAAGTTTTGACATTTGAAATATTGTTTTTCTTGTGTAAATTTTCTCCTTTTTTTCTTGTTGAAAACCTTTGATTTGTTGGTTTGTCTCCGAGTTCTTCCCTTCATATTTAAATTGTGTTTCTAAGATTTCAGTTTCCATTATTTCCTCTTCCTCACTTGGGACATCATTTGTGGAAAGGATTTCAAACATATTAGCAGATGACTTTGATTGATCCTTCATAACTGGTTTTTTGTTAGTGTTCTTCTTCTTAGGTATTTGGAAACCTGCTGAGTTTATATCTTCTTTCTTTTGATCAGGAATTTTATTTGGGCAAGCACTGGCCAAATGACCATATTCATGGCAAATTCTACAATGAAAATGAATGTTCTCATAGTCCACTACTTGCTCCCAAGTGTCTTCCCCAAATTGTAATGTGATCTTTTTAGGTAGGGGTTTGTCAAAATCCATTAAAACACAAATCCGAGCATAAATAATATGTTCAAAATTTTGAGTACAATCAACAGTCATCATAAAAGTTCCTAAAGAGTTTCCAATTGAAGAAAAAATAGTAGGATTCCAAAATTCAATAGGGAGGCCAAAGAGTCTAACCCACACATGAGCTATAGAAGGCATCTCTTCTTCAGATTTAAATTTAGTATGCCAGGGCTTCATGAAAAGCCCTATCCTTCCAAAAAACCAAGGACCCCCTTGAAAAGTTTTCTCTCTATCTTCATTATTAGAAAATAAAACAAGAAAATAACCATTTGGATAAATAGATATTTGTAACTCACCTTTAGTTTTCCAGATTTTTGCAGCCTAGACTTTGAAAGCAGATAGACTCGGACGAAAACCCACGAACCGACAAATTAGTCCTCTTTTTTCCAAATCTTCAATGCCAATCTGAATGTTACCCATATCAAGCTTAACAATAGGAGTTCCATCAGCTACTTTAAGATATCCTAACTCCATTTTCCTAGGATCAATCTTAGGTATTCTTAGAGGTTTATGGGAAGCCCTAATATTGATATTAGCATTGGGCTGAGGCTGTCCACCATGAAGGGCATCCCTAAAATTCATTTTTGGGACTGAGTCTTCAAAATTATTACCCTTGACAAGGGTTTTCATAGTAGAATTATTTTGTGGGTGCACCTTAGCACCATATTCACTTGAGATATGAGCCATTTTTTAATCAACTACTTGAAACTTGTTTTGTGATCTCTTTAATCCTTGCCCTAGATGTCGTGGAAAGGTATGGTTTTCACTTTTCTTTTGTGCAGCAAATTGGAAGTCGTTGTCACTCAAGTTCACAATATGATCTATTGAAAGACAAATTTCTAACCCATATTGTATCCCCTACAACATTTCCTGCTAAAATATTGAGGATAAACCACAAAAATATTGGCCACTAGGGCCCGAAGGCCCTAAAAACCAACCTCTGGAGCTGCTTGCACTCAACCCAGATGAAACCCTCGCATAGCCGCTTGCCAAATATATTGTTCACACATAGGGATGCGCTAGGATATGTGTTGCTCCAAATGATATGAAAATTTGTGGAGATGTTCTAGGGTTTTTCAGGCATCTACTCTCAAAATTTCAGCTCAATCCGAGTCCGAATGAGTGAGATATGGCTAAAACGAGTTCGACAATTTGGGCAGTCCTACGAAAAATGTCTAATCAATTTCCTAGAGGCTTTTTTCACTTCAAGGTTTTGGGTTCCTTTCAAAACCTTGTGTTTAAGTTTTGGGTTCCTTTCAAAATTTATTTTTCTTTCTAGTGTCTGATGTGTCTGGTTCTCTTGCTAGACGAGAATTTTCAAATGGGATTTTTTTTTTAAATTTTAAATTTGAACACCCGGTTTTATTTAAACTTGGCAAGTTCTCTTGTTAGGTGAGAAATATTCAAATGGGTAGGAGAATTTTAAATATCAAATCTAAGCACCCAATTTTTAAATTTTATTTTGGTGGGATCTTTGTCGGATGCTAGTTTCACATTTTGGATGCTGGATGCTAGATCATTTTTGTTGGATGCGGGGAGACAACCTCATTTATGTTCTTTATTTTTCATTGAATATCCTTATGGCCAAATTTAGGTTTGGGGTCCCTTTTAAAACCCCATTTTAAAAGGTTTTGGGGCCCTTTCAAAATCCCCTCTTCCACCTAATAAAAAAATTTAGGTCACCCATCTAAAACTATGGTGATTCACCTTTCATGAGTTACATAGTGTATTTCATTGAAAATTACATATATGTGACTTTTTATTTTGTGTTTTTATCTTCAAGTAATGTGTCAAAATGGCTAGAGATACATTTTGGCTATGAAAAATCTAAAATATAAAATTACTATTTTTGATAACTAATTTGTTTCACATTTTTTAGGGCTTTCTAAGCATTTTTTCTACAAAGTTATATAAACTATATTTGTGAAAGAGTTTCCTACTAAATTTTTTCTCCCTCTATTATTTTCAATGCTTCTTGAATAAATGAAAATGGAGTCCCAAGTACAAAATTATGCCCTTAATAGTGTAGTTAGATTCAAAAAATAGATTTTTGGGTATTTTTAGGCATAAAGCCATGCTTGAAAATTATCTCATGCTTGGATCATAAAGATAACAATGTTTGGATAGATATTATAAATATGATCAACAACTAGGCCATTAAGACTTGGGGAGAGTCATCTAGGTTGAGGAACAAGTTGTTTGATTTAAAGACATCACCATATGACCAAAAAGAGCTATTTAGCCAAGCACATATGTTATCTAGTTTATAGAGAGTTCCATTGAGTCCAAGGGAGGGTCATGTGGGTCAAGAAGTCATAATTTAGGTAGAAGAGAGAGTTGTATAGGCTATTTGAGTCACCAATGAAGATTAGTATTAGTCAATTAGAGTTGTCTTGTCTACCATTAAGAAAATAAAGGTTGTTTTTTGATAGACAACTAACAATGAAGAAGTAGAAATTTTTTGGAGGTTGGTCATCTATCCTAAGGCCCTTAAATATGTAATTGTTTGGTCCAACACCATCTAGCTCAATGTCATTTATTTTTAGGATATTGTCTACTATCAAGATATTATTTATTATTGAGGTGACAATTACCATTAGGATGTTGTCTTCCCTTAGCATGCCATCTAGTTCAAACATGTCATTCTAGGTTAAACATGTTGTTTGACAGAAGGGTGACAAAGCATTAGGAAGTATCATAAAAATGTGAGACATCCATCTCAAATGAGGTGTTGTCCAAGGGGAGTTCATCCTCCATAAACATATTATTTGAGCTACCAAACATTGTTTGGAATAAAGTGTTATTTGATTAATTTTTTGACTCATGGGACCCATCGAGAATTCCAAATAAAAAGAGTTAATTTTTTTAAAATCTAAAAAGTCATCCTTCACAAGAATAATAATTAAGAGGAAGAGAAAATATATCTATGAAGGGATCATCATCTAAGAGAGAATATTTATTGTCTAAAAGGTGAGCATTGCCATCTTGCATTGCATAATTATTCTCTATCACAAAATGAACATTGTACAACATAGAATGAATGTCTAGTATAGAATAAATATCATCCAACATGGAATGATTTTCATATAGAATTGGTAAAAAATGATATATGGAGTCTCGATTTAGTATGATTGAAGGATGTTAAGGATAAAGAATAAAGAGAAGTGTAGTGTAGAGTAAAAAATTTGTAAGGGTTTATGGCAAAGTTGAGACAATCATCATTAGAGACCAAAATATTAGTCATTCAAGATAGACAAGAGACAATCAAGGAAAATATAATTGCTCTCAAGGTTATATAATCATGTACATTATCTAACTAAGAGGGAACATTATCTAAGAGAAGCAACGATGTCTAGACTACCCTCATTGTTTGAACCATTCACTCAACCATCGAAGTCGATTGTATGGATATATAAGCTAGTTTAAAGACCATATAGTGCTAGGGGAAGACTATTTGATATTATGAGAAATTCATATTGGTCATATAGGCAACCTTTATGGTTGTTTGGTTCATATTTTTGGCCTTTCATTACAAAGAGTCCATTCATAACCTGAGCAAACAATCTAGGGTATGAATTCAATAAAATATTATTACATAAAAATGGAGTGAAGGTTTTCCAATGTGTCAACAAGGAGAGTGGTTGTTAAGGTGTCAAAAATATTATCTATGAGCATTGGAAAACCTACCTATGGGCTAAAATCATCCAAGATTGTCATTATATATTTTTCATGTGCCAAGTTACACTTATATGCATTTACATATGAATTATTAGCAAAAAGAAGTACATGAAATATTTTGGAACTTGGTCATGAGAAATAATATGAGAATGGTCATGACACTACCAATAGCCAGTTATAACCACCACTAGGGTTCATTCATTATCAAACATTTGAAGGGTTTTTCTTGTTATAGATATAGAATTAATCTTTTGAGGAATTCATAACATGTGTTGGAGTGGCTATGATAGACAAAGATCAATATCTAGAGCTATAGGGAGTTCCACGAGATATTATTTCTCCAATGTTTTAAAATGGAGAAAAGATAGAGCTCAAGAACATTGCTCAAGGTATCATTTGCTAGAGGAACCAAAAGCCTCTTCGATATTATCTTTGTAAAAATAAAATTGTTTTAGGAACTTTATTTCTCTTTTTTGGGTGGGTGTATTTTTTGGGGGTTGAGCCTGGGACTTATTTTCTTTTCACCGTCTTGGTCTATAAACATGTGGCTTGTAACAATGCTTGGGTTTTTTTATCCCATATGTATTACTCTTTAGCTCCTGCCTATAATTAGGTCTTTATAAAGAGAGGTTGTACCTCTTTGAATCCCACTTTGCTGATGAGACATGTAGGTCAAAATGCGTTTGGAGTTTTGTAGATGTATCACTTCTTTTTTTAGAAGAAAATTTCAATCAAATGTTTTTTGTTCCTTTCCTAAGTTTATAATCCCTCTCTTTTCTTCCTTCTATTTTCTAATATATGTTTATTGTCAGTATTATGCTCTTCACTTGCACATAATGTGATTTTGTGAACCATAAATATTGCAACATTAGGAGTATGCTCTTCACTTGCACATCTAGGATTTGGTGAATCAGAAACTAGTTTACATTTTTTATTTTTATTTATTTTTATTTTTATTTTTTATTTTTATTTGTGGAAAACATCCCAAAAGGGATGCCACTTTCGGGTAAGACCCAAGGAGGCAGGGGTATCCATTCCGCCAAAAATGCCCGGGACTCGGACCTGGCCTACCACCTTTGACATACTCAAGGAGCAAACAAACACACAAAACCAATTTAAAAATAAGTAAATAACAACAAAAATAATAAAATAAAATAAAAAACATGCTCCTTGAGTGTGTCAAAAACAAAAGCACAACCAAACACGCACAATAAGATAAAAGAAACCACAACACAAACCACATAGAAAAACACAAGAACCACATAACAAAACACAAACAAGACAAAAACAACAGAACACTACAAAGACATAACCCAAAAAAAACATGAAAAATAAACACAACCAAAACCTAAAAATTAAAAAATAAAATAAAAATAAAAATAAAAAACAACCAACAACAGAAAATAAACAAAAACAAAAAACATAGAAAACACTCACACATAAAAACACGAAATAACACAAACAAAGAGAAACCCAAGAACAAGAACGAAAAAAAACACAAGAACAATAACAAAAAACATAAAAAAAAAACACAAGAACAACAAAAAACAACACAAAGAACACAAAAACAAAACAAAATAAAAAAACCCACCCACCTTAAAAAACTAAACAAAAAAAGAAAAAGAAAAAAGAAATAAAAAATGAACAAAACAATGACCTATCTAGACCAAAAGACTATTAAGGCAAGAATCAACAGAGGAAACAAAATAAAGAATAGAATGAGCTAGGGAACTAAAAAAAACTGAATGAACCAAAGAGAAGCAAAAAAAAAAAAACAAGAAGAAACTAGGTACCTTCGAACTGGAGCCATCCAAAGAAATGATAGAAAGAAGAGCTTCCCTAATTTGAGAAGCCCACCATATAGGAGGGTGGCCATAACAAGTAAGATCACCTTTGTCCAAAGCCCAATTAGCTAAAGCATCAACACTCTTGTTTTGATCTCTGACCACATGATTGTAATCAACTTTCAAAAATCCCATCTGGATTAACTGAATCTTCTCAATAATTCTTTTTATTCTCCAATCCACCTTATGATTCTTAGAAGGATTCTTCAAGAGATTAATCATAAGTTGAGAGTCAGACTCAACTAACACCTTTTCCCATCCAACCTTAGTAGCCTCCTGAAGGCCTCTAAGGATACCATACCCCTCAGCAAGGTTATTGGAAAGAATACCCAAATTCTCAGCAAAAGTAAAAACCAGGGAGCCATCCGAAAGTCTACCAATTCCTCCCACATTGGCTTTTCCAGGGTTCCCTCTAGAGGCTCCATCAGTATTGAATTTTCCAAAATCCTTAGGAGGAGGTTGCCAATTTCTATTCCTATCCATCTTACTAATACTCACATTCCCTTTAAGTTGGTTGCCCTTAGAAGGTTTAATCTTCAATATTTGCATCACTTGATCCCATCTTTGGTGGGAGTTTTGGGGGTGATTAAGGAGATGATGGACTGATTCAACTAAGTTGGCTATGGTCTTTTGCCAAATATAGTGAATATCCTTCCTATCTTGATTAAAAATTTGGCTGTTCCTTTCATTCCAAATATTCCAAAGAAGAATGGTAGAACCCATCCAAACTAACTGCCTAATAAAATGATCAACACCCTCTTGATTAGGCCAATCCCTCCAAAGTTGTTCAAAAGTAAAAAAATTGGACCACTGTAAGCCAAGTAAAGTGGCCATTCTCCTCCATAGCTCAGAGGCTAAAGTACACTCAATAAAAATATGGTTGATATTTTCTACATTCTCTTCACACATTTCACATCTAAAAGGGCCATGAAAACCACGCTTCATAAGTTGCTCACCGAGTAAGCACCCTACGATGCAATAAAATCCAATTAAAGAACCTCACCTTAGGCCAGAGCTTTTGAGCCCACAATCGAGAAAATATGTCAGAAGAATGGTTGGGATTATTATGGCATAAGGTCAAATAACCTTGAGCAACTGAATACTCACCCTTAGTAGTGTTGTTCCATCCAAAACAATCTTTTTCATGGGACCAAGAGAGGGATCTCATATGAAGGATGCCTTGGATATCTTGTCTTTGCCTTTCTAGGATTTGAATAGGCCGAGTCCTCAATAGGGATCCAATATCTACCAACCTTTGAATTACCAGTATGGTACCGACAGTAATTAGCCACCTTTATCCAATTAGCTCGATGAAGCTCCTCCATCCAAGGCCTCCAATCGGGAAACTGAGTTATCAAAGGCTTGTGACCATCCCAAGAATCTATCCAAAAATTTGCATGTTGACCATTATGAATGATCCAAAATAATTTTTTCTTTATCAAATCCTCACCAGTCTTAAGAACTGCTAAAATGGGAGAACCTTTGGTAGGAAGTTGATAGCGAACAAGGTCTTCAGGACTTTTGTTCTCAAGCATATTTAGCACGAAGATTATTGGCCCAAAGAGCATTGGGGTTATGCAACATCCTCCAATATAATTTAGCAGCTAAAGCTTTGTTGTTATTAATTGAAGACCGTAATCCTAACCCCCCTTCACTCTTAGGAAGACATAAAGTATCCCATTTCACCAAGGCCCATTTTCTTTTCTCCTTAGTACCACTCCAAAGGAAACGATGACTGATTTGATCCAATTCTCGAAGAACAGCCTTTGGGATATTCAAAATGGAAGAAACATAAATAGGAATAGCTTGAAGGACTGATTTTACCAAGGTGATTCTACCCCCAGAAGAAAGCCACTTGTTGGTCCACTTTCCAATTTTCTTCTTGACTTTGTCCAACAACCAATTCCAATATTTATTTTTTTGCCTTTGAATATTTATGGGAATACCTAAATAAGTGATTGGAAGAGAGGTCTTCTTATATCTTAGTTTATCCAAGACCATGGATTCCTGTCTAGCAGAGCAGATGAAAGAAAATAACTTTAGATTTGTCTTCATTGATCAACTGCCCAGATAGCCTTAGAAAAATAGCTAATGATTTGCTTAATATTAGAAGCTTCCTTAACTGTAGCTTTACCTAAAAGAGTAGAGTCATCCACAAATTGAAGATGAGAGATAGGTCTAGCTCCATGAGCAATGGTAACTCCCTCAAGGGTTTTGTTTTCCCTCTTTTTGGTTATAGTCCTACCCAAGCATTCAACAAGAATGATGAATAAATAAGGGGATAGCGGGTCACCTTGCCTAATACCTCTGGAAGCTAGGAAAGACCGAGAAGGCCTACCATTGATAAGAACTAAGTAGGAAACTGAAGAGATACATCCCATAATCCAATCCATCCAATCCTTAGAGAAACCAAATTGCCTCAAAACTTTGATAAGGAAGTGCCAATCCACTCTGTCATAAGCTTTGGATAAGTCTAACCGAATGAACATGGAAGGAGAATTTTGCATATCCATGGAATGGATGGCTTCCTAAGCAAGAACTATCTCATCTACTATTTGACGTCCTTCCACATAACCCCCTTGCTCTGGGGAAATAATCTTATGCAAAAGAGGCTTCAACCTTTCTGCCATGATTTTAGTAATGATTTTGAGAAGAACATTACATAAAGCAATAGGTCTAAAAGCTGAGATATGATCAACCTCTTGAGCTTTTGGAACAAGAGTAATATAAGTTTTATTGATAACCTTCAAAATTTCTTTGGCTTTCCCGGCTTCTTCCACCACCTCTAATAAATCAACATGAAGGATATCCCAGAACTCTTGGTAGAACTCAATAGGAAAACCATCAGGACTTGGGGTTTTCCCTTTTTGCATTTTAAAAACTACTTGTTGAAGCTCATTGATAGTAACAGGAGCAGTCAAAATAGAGTTCTCCTCAGAAGTGATAAGAGAAGGGATTGCTTGAAGAACATTATATTGTGAAGCTGAGTCAAGGGGAGTAGCAGACAAAAATATTGGAAAAGTAATCAACAACAATAGAGTTCATGCCATCCCAAGTATAAACAACATCTCCAGAATCTGATTTTAAGGAAGAAATAAAGTTGTGAGATCTTCGAGCTAGAAGAGATTTGTGGAAGAAATTTGTGTTTCGATCTCCTTCTTTGAGCCATTGAATTCTAGATTTTTGCTTCCATAAGATTTCTTCTCTTTTTTCCCATTCCTCTAACTGAGTTGTGAGTTTAATTTCATCTGCACTTCTCTTCTCTGTGAG
The DNA here is from genome assembly GCA_028583015.1 of Wollemia nobilis. Lineage (NCBI taxonomy): Eukaryota > Viridiplantae > Streptophyta > Pinopsida > Araucariales > Araucariaceae > Wollemia > Wollemia nobilis. The sequence continues at coordinate 4,371,156 of JAQPPZ010003563.1, read as the reverse complement.
GCCATCTAAACGGATTTTCTTATTCAAATTTTCAATATGAGCAATAACTTCATGTTTTTTTTATGAACATCCCCAAACTCTTTCCAGTTCCAAGTCTTGATTTTGGATTTAATGTATTGCAGTATTTTGGCAAAATAGAACATCTTAGTCCCATGCCTAGGTTTACCTTCCTTCCACCATTGTTGCACATGAGGTCTGAAGGAAATGTCTCTAAGCCACATTAATTGAAAACAAAAAGGAGAGAAACTCACATTGGTTTTCCACATTTCCACCATGACCGGCCAATGATCCGAACCAACATTATTAAGAGTCTTCACTTTAGGAATGTGACCATGGATTAAGAAATTTTTAGAGAGCAAAAACCTATCCAATCTCTCCATTATACAAGCTAAGCCTTGCCTTCTGTTAGACCAAGTCATAAGGCCATTATCTGGTTGGATATCCACAAGATGGAGGTTTGCAATATATTCGCTCATGAGGTCAGTGCTTTTGTCCAAATTTCTATTTCCCCCCATTTTCTCATCCAGAGAGAGGATGGTATTGAAATATCCTCCGATCAAGATCCAAGCTTTAGGAAAATGAGAGATAATATGAGTAATATCCTTCCACTGTCTTCTTTTTTCCTCCAAAGAAGTCAGAGCATAAACAGTAATGCAGAGCATAATCTGGTTGGAATGTCTACTTTGAATAGCTATAGCCAACAAACCCCAACTGCCAACCATATGGTGAATAACTACCTCTTTTGGATCCCAAAGACAAGCAATGCCACCCGAAGTCCCTTGGGAACTGAGGGAAACCACTTTTCCAGCTGGCCAAATTTTATTGGCAATTAAGTCCATATCCTCCATTGACATCTTTGTTTCTTGAAGGAAAACAAGATGTGGATGATTTACCTGAATCATTCTTCTAATTTCATTTTGTTTTGAAAGACTCCCTTTGAGTCCTCTAATATTCCAAGTGATGATCTTCATTAATACCAGGGCTAAAAAATTTGGGAAGGGCATTAATCTTACCTTCCTCTACAACTTTTTCACCTTCTTTTACCATATGATATTGATTGGTCTTGCGACCTACTTTTTGATTAGAATCCATCTTCAATTTTTTTTCCCTGTTTCTTGACTTATTCCAATTGAATCTGAGATGGCTTCTAACCTTGAAGAATGCTCGTACACAACCAAAATTTTACTAGATGGTTCAACGGAGTCTATATTGGGACCTGCATTATTTGAAGTTTTGACATTTGAAATATTGTTTTTCTTGTGTAAATTTTCTCCTTTTTTTTTATGTTGAAAACCTTTGATTTGTTGGTTTGTCTCTGAGTTCTTCCCTTCATATTTAAATTGTGTTTCTAAGATTTTAGTTTCCATTATTTCCTCTTCCTCACTTGGGACATCATTTGTGGAAAGGATTTCAAACATATTAGCGAGATGACTTTGATTGATCCTTCATAACTGGTTTTTTCTAAGTGTTCTTCTTCTTAGGTATTTGGAAACCTGCTGAGTTTATATCTTCTTTCTTTTGATCAGGAATTTTATTTGGGCAAGCACTGGCCAAATGACCATATTCATGGCAAATTCTACAACGAAAAGGAATGTTCTCATAGTCCACTACTTGCTCCCAAGTGTCTTCCCCAAATTGTAATGTGATCTTTTTAGGTAGGGGTTTGTCAAAATCCATTAAAACACAAATCCGAGCATAAATAATATGTTCAAAATTTTGAGTACAATCAGAAGTCATCATAAAAGTTCCTAAAGAGTTTCCAATTGAAGAAAAAATAGTAGGATTCCAAAATTCAATAGGGAGGCCAAAGAGTCTAACCCACACGGGAGCTATAGAAGGCATCTCTTCTTCGGATTTAAATTTAGTATGCCAGGGCTTCATGAAAAGCCCTGCCCTTCCAAAAAACCAAGGACCCCCTTGAAAAGTTTTCTCTCTATCTTCATTATTAGCAAATAAAACAAGAAAATAACCATTTGGATAAATAGAGATTTGTAACTCACCTTTAGTTTTCCAGATTTTTGCAGCCCAGAATTTGAAAGCAGATAGACTCGAACGAAAACCCACGAACCGACAAATTAGTCCTCTTTTTTCCAAATCTTCAATGCCAGTCTGAATGTTACCCATATCAAGCTTAACAATAGGAGTTCCATCAGCTGCTTTAAGACATCCTGACTCCGTTTTCCTGGGATCAATCTTAGGCATTCTTAGAGGTTTATGGGAAGCCCTAATATTGATATTAGCATTGGGCTGAGGCTGTCCACCATGAAGGGCATCCCTAAAATTCATTTTTGGGACTGAGTCTTCGAAATTCTTACCCTTGATAGGGGTTTTCATAGTAGAATTATTTTGTGGGTGCACCTTAGCACCAGATTCACTTGAGATATGAGCCATTTTTTTATCAACTACTTGAAACTTGTTTCGTGATCTCTTTAATCCTTGCCCTAGACGCCGTGGAAAGGTATGGTTTTCACTTTTCTTTTGTGCAGCAAATTGGAAGTCGTTGTCACTCAAGTTCATAGTATGATCTATTGAAAGACAAATTTCTAACCCATCTTGTATCCCCTACAACATTTCCTGCTAAAATATTGAGCATAAACCACAAAAATATTGGCCGCTAGGGCCCGAAGGCCCTAAAAACCAACCTCTGGAGCTGCTTGCACTCAACCCAGATGAAACCCTCGCATAACCGCTTGCCAAATATGTCATTCACACATAGGGATGTGCTAGGATCTGTGTTGCTCCAAATGATATGAAAATTGGTGGAGATGTTCTAGGGTTTTTCAGGCATCTACCCTCAAAATTTTAGCTCAATCCGAGTTCGGATGAGTGAGATATGGCCAAAACGAGTTCGGTATTTGGGGCAGTCCTATGAAAAACATCTCTGAAGTTTACTTTATTTAAATTTAAAGATGGGCGTTTAGTTTCCTAGTTTACATTTTTAGAGTACTACTTCGTCATGTTTATTTTTTAATTAATGATATAACTTGCATAGGAAATAAAACACAAATAAGGTATACCCTTGTAATAAACCAAAGGGAAGGGGAAGGCAAGAGACAACAAGAGGCCAACAATTCCAATCTCAAAGATTATGTGGATCTTGCATGTAAATTAAAATTATTAAAAGTGATAATATAAACACATGGATGACCATGCACTAAATCAAGATTTTAAATAAGCTTTAATGATTATATCCTATATGTATCAAGCTTTGATAATGATGCTATTAAAAGGTACGTCATAGATTTTTTGAATACATATGATCTTGATAGATGCTATAACAAGTTTTTTATTGATTAGTAGATACTGCAAGTGACTTTAAGGTTATAGTACTTCATCAAAGTCTTCAAAATTTCAATACCTATGCATAAAATAGTTAGATGAGAGGTGGTTAGACAAAACCAAATTCAACACAACTTCATGAAGTACTATAACATCATTACTTTAGAAATCAATGAGTCGTTGAGGTTATCATCCCATGGAAACTATATATGCACCTCTTGTGTAACAAAATATTTAAGCTTACTCTAATTTTAGTCATGTCTCGACTCTCAAGTGAGGTATAAGCCTTTGAGATACCTCTTTGGGTTGTAGTATACTTGTAGGGAGTTATGGGTGTACACATGCTATATTAGGAGATATATTTATTTAATAAAATTTATAATTTCCTTTTAGAAAATGATAAATAAATTATACATACTATTCCGCATGATTTCATTGATGCTTGAAATGACATGCTGATGATAAGCGAGCTTGTTGGACTAGGGAGACCCATTGCTATTATGAATAACACATACATCATATTATATTGGGTATACATGGCATCCATGTTGCATGTAAGTGGTTTGCATTAGAAGAGGAAACACTGAGTGGTGTTAGTAGATGAAGAATCCACACTTGAGGAGGAGGAATAGGAGAGGGATAATGATGTAAAGTACTTGAGTAGTCCTAAGACAATTTTATAGTGATGAATATACATTGTGAAGGTCACCCCACCATTGTACCCCCAAGATGTTCTACAAGAAGAGACTACATAGGTGGTGAGCATTGAATAAATAACCATGTAGGTAGGTAAGAGTTTAAATAAAATCCTACATTAAGATGAGGTTGTGTAGGTGATTACACATTGAAATGATTAAGTGTAATTCAAAATAAATGTAATGATAAGAAGCATGTAGTTATATATATATATATATATATATATATATATATATATATATATATATATATATATATATATAGATCCGATAAAGGACTCACGAGATGGCTCTAAAAACTATTATGTCAATTTAACTTGATTGAAGTTGCGCATGTTATTTTGTTTTATTGTTGCTCAAATATTCGTGCTCGAACCCGCACTGATCAATCATTGCTAAATGTTGGACATTTTGAGTCATTAAGTCAAGTTGTCATCGATGTCAAGGAATGAAGTCATCATTAATGTCAAGGAATTTGTCAAGAAACAAAGTTGTCAAAGTTATCATTAATATCTAGGAATGATTTTATTTGTAAAGGGATTTTTCCAAAGAGATTATTATGAGGGTATTGTATGTTATTTTAAATTTGGAGTGATAAGGTGTATTTTGTTTGATGTCATTTTGTATTGTGTTTTGTTGACAAAATTATTATCTTCTAACCCTTATTAATATTGGTAAAGAGGAAATTGTGAGTGTGGCAGATTTGTGAGATCTACTCCTTGTCAAGAAAAAAGGTATGGGCAAATTCTTCCTTGATTGAGTTGATTGATTTGCTATATAGAAAATAAATTTTGGAGTGAAAAGGATTTGATTAGGGTTTCCTTTTCAAAAGTTTTTGAGTTAATGCTTCAAGGTTTTATGGAATTAAGAGTTGTGATTAAAACCTTGTTTTATAAGCATTGTTGTTGAAGCCATTGGATTGTGTGAGGAACTTGAGTTAGGGTTTTGAAAATAATATGAGTATCATTGTTATGTGAAGATTGATTTATAAGCATTGTTGTTGAAGTGGGTTGTTGTGCAAAGAACTTGAACTAGGGTTTGAAAAATAACATGAGTATCATTGTTATGTGAGATTTGTTGTTGAGCATTGTTGGAAACATTTTGAGTTGGTTGATATATGCTTGGACTAGGGTTTGTGAGAAAGGGGTATTTCATTAAGTGATTGGTTGAGTTGAGTTGGTTGAGCCTAGTCAAATGGTTGTATGAAGTGATTGTTCAAGTTCCATAAAATAAACTATTCTATATTCTGATTTGAGTTGCGAAAGTGATTGAGCATTGAGTATAGAACATATTGAGTCTCTAACAATTCTCTTTATGCTTCTATGAGATTGGACAAGTTCTGTGCGGACTTGTTAAGCATATTTGAGGTAAGTCTTTAAGGAGACTTGTGGAATGATTTTGTGTGAGCTTTTGTGGAATCTTACAATATATATTTGGATAAGTTCTAGAGAGGACTTATTGAGAAGATTTGGACAAGTTTTGTGTGAGCTTGTTGAGAAAATTTGGTTAAGTTATGTGTGAGTTTGTTGAGCATATTTGGATAGGTTTTGAATGGACATATTGAGCATATTTAAGTAGGTTATGAGTGGGCTTGTTGAGAATATTTGAGCAAGTTTTGAGTGAACTTGTTGAGCATATTTGAGTAGGTTCTGAGTGGGAATGTTGAGAATATTTGAGCAAGTTTTGAGTGAACTTGTTGAGCAGATTTGAGCAAGTTTTGAGTGAACTTTTTGAGCATATTTGAGCAAGTTTTGAGTGGAATTATTGAGAAAATTTGTGCTAGAATTACTGGACTATGTTTAATATAGATTTGAGATAGAGCTTTGGAGGTGATAGAGCAGAGAGGATATTATTATTCAATTGAGAGATATCCACAAGCCAGTGCAATGGAGGTAGTAGTATTCTAGAGGATCACTAGCCAGAGCAGAGGAGAAGGAGTTCTCTTGTGGATAGAGATCCACAAACTAGATTTAGGGGATAAACATCTCCTTTAGATAGAGGTCCATAAATATTGTAATTGGGAAGGATTACCAAGAGATTATTTGAAAAAAATTATAAGAAATATTTTCTTCTTGGAGGTAGCCATATTTGGGTGAACCATGTAAAAATGATGTCTCTCATGTGTGTGATGCTTTATGTGATGTTTACAACTTTATTAATGTTGATGCTACTATTTATATTAAAAATTAAAAAGTTTCAATGTATACTATTCACCCCCCTTCTCAGTATAATCATATGTTCTTTAATTGGTATCAGAGCAGGTCTCTTCATGAAAATACTAACATCTTGGAAGATGATCCATCAGTAGCACACATGACTTCAGAAAATGAAGAAGATACTATGTTTGACATAAAAGAGTAATTCTTTACTACTCTTAGAAAAATGGAAAGACTCTAAGATATTAATTCAAGTTTGAAGGAACAAGTTCAAGAATATGAAGAAACAAGGATGAAACTCATAAAAAATCTCACAGATCTCAAGATTAGGGTGGAAGAAGGAAATAATATTTAGCAAGACATAACAAATCTATTAAGAGCCAGGGAAACATAATGTGAAATATTGGAAAAAGAAATTGTTCACCTAAGGAATAACTTTGAAAGGACCATGGTATTACAAGACACATAATATGAGAAACATAAAGAGGAATCAAGTCTTCAGCAAGCAAAAACCTCAAAAAAGGATAAGCAAGCAAAGGATATCAGAAATGAAGAAAGCAAAGGAGAACCTTGGATAAGAGTTAATCACAATAGGAATATGACTTTTCCACAAGTTTCAAGACATCCAAACAGGTTACATAATTTCTTCCATGGTCATTGCTTTACTTGCAATAAATATGGTCATAAAGTTGTACAATGTATTCATCATGCAATAGAAATTTCAATTCCTTTGCACCTCTCATGGATAATGATGTTACATGCTAAAAATGCAATAATTTTGGGCACAAGGCTAGATGGTATAAAATGATACTTCCTGAGTCTAGAAAAACAACTTCAACAACTGGGAAAGATGAAAAGGAAAACATTAGGGTAGATCAATGTTAGTACAAACAACCCTTCATGCTCAAGATAAAGAAGAACAATGGTATATTGATAGTGGTTTCTCTAGTCACACAACAGGGTACAAAGACAAATTCATTATACTAAAATAAATAAATAGAGGATCAATAAGTTTTGGTGATAATGGATTAGCAAATATTGGTGGAAGAGGAACTCTAAGTTTAGACAATGGTAAAACAAGCACAGAAAATGTTATCAAGGATTAGAAAACAATCTGTTGAGTATAAGTCAACTTTGTTATCAAGGATACATGGTTACTTTCCATACAGATAGATGTGAGATAAGGAAAACAAAAACTGGAAAAATCATTGCCAATTTAAGAACCCCAAACAACTTATACATGCTCAATGATATCAAAGGGGAAAATTTCTTTCTATCACAAGAAGATGAGAGTTGGTTATGGCATAGAAGATTGGGTCACTCAAATTTTGACAACATAATCAATATAAGAAATAAATAGACAATTAGAGATTTACCCAAAATAATAAGACCTCAAAACATAATATGTGCACCATGTCAATATGGAAAGCAAACTAGGACAACCTTTAAGTCACAAGGTTATATGTTGTCTAAGCCATTGAGCCTAATACATATTGATTTGTTTTGTCCTACCAGAACACAAATAATTCAGGGTGAGAGCTACTTTATGTTGTTTATAATGATTATTCCAAAATGATTTGGGTAACCTTCCTAAAAGAGAAGTCAGAGGCCTTTAAAAAAATCAAAGCATTCAAGGAACTAGTCAAAAATAAAACTGGAAAAAGGATTAAGTGTCTAAGATCTGATAGAGGAGGATAATTTACTTCAAATAAATTTGTAGATTTTTGTGAACAACATGGAATCAAGAGAGAATATTCAACAACAAGAACTCCTCAACAAAATGGGGTAGTTGAAAGAAAAAATATGACTATTGAAAACATGGCTAGAGCTATGTTGAATGAATCTAAGTTATTAGATGGTTTTTGGAAAGAGGTTGTAAATAAATTTGTATACATAATCACTAGGGATCAAATGAGAGTAAATCATCACAAGACTCCATATGAGCTTTGGAAAGGAAGACCTGCCACTGTAAAACACTTCAAAATTTTTGGAAGCAAATGTTACATAAGATGGGAAGATCAAAACTTAGGCAAATTTGATCCTAGATGTGATGAGGGAATTTTTCTTGGTTATTCCACAAAGAGTAAAGCCTACAGATGCTTCAACAAAATAACATGCACTACGGTAAAAAGTATTAATGTAATAATTGATGAGAAGATAGATTAAATAGAATCAGTTTAGAAAATTGTGTATCAATAATATGGATGTTGTCAAGAAGAATTTTGTGAGTAATCAGATAAAGAAAAAGAATAAACTCTAAGACTTCTTCGTAAAACTCCATCTAGGTATGTACAAAAACATCGTCTAAAATAATAGATCATCAAAAATCCATAGGAAATACAAACAAGGAGAAGAATAATAAAACCATCTCAACAAGTAATGTTTTCTTTGCTATCTAATATTGAGCCAAAAGACTTCACTCAGGCAAGTGAGGATGAATTTTGGATTAATGCAATGAATAAGGAATTGGATCAGATAGATAAGAGAAAAACTTGAGAACTTGTTTCACAACCAAAAGACAAAAATGTGACTGGCACAAAAATGGGTATTCAGAAATAAATTAAATGAATATGGACAAGTGGTCAGGAATAAAGCAAGGTTAGTATGCCAAGGTTATGCATAGGTAGAAGATATTGACTTTGATGAGAATTTTGCTCTAGTTGCATGGATTGAAGCCATAAGGATATTTTTAGCATTCTCAAGTTTCAATAACTTTAAGGTATATCATATGGATGTCAAGTCAACATTTCTAAATGGGGTTCTATAAGAAGAAGTTTATATTTAACATAGAGAGGGATTCATACTAGTAGATAAACCATATCAGGTATGCATATTGAAAAAGGTATTGTATGGTTTAAATAAGGCTCCTAGAGCATGGTACTAAATATTGGATCGGTATCTTTAGGAATAGGGATTCAGAAAAGGAATGGCAAACAGTAATTTATATATCAAAAATGAAGGGAGTGATCTTCTAATAGTGGTTGTTTATGTTGATGACATAATTTTTGGGGGAAATAATGATAATATGTGTAAGGAATTTTCCAAGAACATGCAAAATGAATTTGAGATGTCTATGCTTGGTGAATTGTCCTTCTTTCTTGGAATTAAGATTTCACAATAAAAAAGGGGAGTGTTTCTCTCTCAAGCCAAGCATATAAATGAAATGTTAAATAAATTCAGGTTAGAAGATTGTAAACCGGTAAGTACTCCCATGGTCACAAGATGTAAGTTGAGTAAGGATGATGAATATCTATAGGTAGATAAGAGATTATACAGATCTATGACTGGAAGCTTATTATATGTTACAACTACAAGATCAGACATAGTATAGTCAATGGGATTAGTGGTAAGGTTTCAAGAAGCACCTAAGGAAACACATATGGCAAAAGTAAAAAGAATTTTTATGTATCTAAAAGGGACTATGGATTTTAGGATTTGGTATCCCAAAAGTGACAATTTCACACTAACAGCTTATACAGATGCAGATTGGACCGGTAGCATTGATGATAGAAAAAATACAAGTGGAGGAGCATTCTTTCTTGGAGAATGTCTAGTCTCTTGGTTAAGTAAGAAGCAGGTATCAATATCTTTATCTACAGCATAGGCAGAATACATTGTAGTAGTAGCCAGTTGTACACATGTATTATGGATGAAGAGAACTCTAGAAAAATTCAAGATAAAGCATGATCATCTCATTCCTATACTATGTAATAATAGAAGTGCCATAAGTATCTCAAAAAATCCAGTAATGCACTCCAGGACAAAGCACATTCTGATTAAGTATCATTTTCTGAGATAACAGGTGACAAATAAATAAGTCAGATTGGAATATGTCACTACAAAGGAACATATAGTAGATATTTTCACTAATACATTTTCAAAGGAAACTTTTGAGTATATTTGAGAAAAATTAGGAGTGAGACTCCCACCCCAGAATTAACCACCTTAACATAAGGTGGGGGAGGGGCTAAGCTAAGAGGCTCATTCTTAGCCTCAAGCCCCAAAGGTGACCCTTTGCCATTGATGTCAAAGGGGGATAGATATTTGAATATTTGAGAGATATTTGATATTTGAGAGAGCATTGATCCATGGGAAGCAGTGTCCCAAGGGGAGCAGTGCAAAAGAAGTCAATTTTTTCGTAAAAAGTTTTTGGGTTGCCATAAATGACAAAGGGGGAGATCATTGGACATTTTGAGTTCTAAAAGTTAAAGTTGTCATTGATGTTAAGAAATTAAGTCATCATTTATGTCAAGGAATTTAGAAAAAAATAAATTCGTCCAAGGTGTCACTAATATCCAGAAATAATCTTCAACAATGTAGAAGTTAAAGGCTAAAGGGCTCCATAATATTTTAATATTATATGAGAGCATAAGTTAAAAAGGGCTTTCGTAAATACCCAAGGAGGCCTATTGCAAATTTCAAAGGAGGTCTAATATTTATTTTATAAAATATTTAAATTCAAAAGGAATTTTTTATAAATAAATATCATCAATACAAAGTTGTGCAACAAGAGAATGCCTTAAAAGCGAAAGGTTATAATTGTAATTTATAAAACTTAAATTCCTTGGAATTTAAATCATTTATAAATTACAAAGGTTAAATGTGCCGACGTCATCAAAAAATTTAGAGCACCAATTTTTGAAGACAATGGTATCTTCGTGTATAAAATGGAGGCCAAAAGACCTTGCAAATCATCCCTCATCAATTTTAATTAATGCTATAAAGTAAATTGCATGTGCGATTCAAAGTTTCGGGTGAGGAAGAAGACGAATGAATTTTTGTCTTATGCGCAAGGGTTATAGCGAGTGAGGTTGGTGCTCAAGACAAAGGTGGACATGGTGGTCCATTAGCAGCGCATGTTTTTTCCAAGGCAGTTGTGGGGAGACGAACCCGTGTTCAAATCCCATTGAGTATGTGCGCAAAGGAGAAAGGTTTCGTGCTTCGCATTTTTTGATTAAAGAGCCAAGGAAGGAATATAGTGTGCGTAGAGCCTTTTGGTTCTCAAAGTGTGTTGAGTGCATGTGGTTGTGGAGCCCACATATAGGGTGTTCACAGAGCCATAGGTTAAGGGTTCGAAACCCATGGAGAGGCAAAGGTAATTTTTGTTTATATTTGTATGCCTAAAGTTTTAATTAAAATCTTTATTAGGAGTTATAAGGGGTTTTTAAAAGGTTTTTAGTTAGGCAATAAAATTAGTGGTTAGGAGAAATAAGGAGTGATATAAAAATGTTATGTGTTGAATTGTGATTTATAAGAAAGGATATATTGTTTTTAAGTTGGAGTAATAAAGTAGTAAGAGGTTTTCAATTTTAGTGAGTGTTGATTTTATTTATCATTTTTACCAAAGAGATTATTATGAGGGTATTGGATGTTATTTTAAAGTTTGAGTGATAAGGTGTATTTTGAGGGTATTGGATGTTATTTTAATAGTCATTGCACTAGACATATACATTTGCATTCATCCCATCCCATGTTCAATAATCTGGCATATTAATGATGATATGACCATGAACAAAAAGTCAAGTTATAGAAATTAGGGGTACCTAATTTGATATAATCATGCAACTTTCACAAACCCAATAAGCCAACAATACCACATGTCACAATCACAAAGCCTAAAAGTTTTAGTCACTCAACCATTACTAGTGTAGAAAGCAACCTCCAAGTGGATGTTTGATTTTCTTTAGGACCGAAAAACACATCTTACACACTAAGAAAGTCTTGAGCATTGTCATTTGATTCCAAACACAATCTTGAACCAATCACATTCTATCCCTTGAAGCGAAAAGGGATAATCCTCGCTTGTCCCATCATGCAACATAGTCCAAAGAAAAAATAGTGGTTTTCACAACTACCACAATTACTCTTCAAACACAAGCATAAAAACATAGAGTAGTAAGGATAGGGTCACAATTCTCATCACACTTTGATTGAGAATCTGATTCCCAAAAACTCTATACAAAATTAATAAAATCCCAAACACCCTTGATCCCTAAAGTCGTAAGGATTCGTACTTCACATCCCTAGAAAGGATAGGTAGTCATCCCCAAGGCCTAAAATATCAAATCCCATTGGACTATGGAGTGAATCTTCATCGAGGCTATAAACGCCTGACTGGTAGTGGAGTAAGCTCATACGGGGTGACATGTCTCCTTGGCAAACAAGAAGACCTCTAACCACACATAAGGGTAAGCTAGCTTTAGGTTATCTCCATAATAGGTCATGCCCAATTTACTCATTGTGGATCAATAAAATTCACATGCACACACACTGGTTCTTTATTAGATAGGGTCATTGTCACACTCAATATTTGGTAATTAAACCTCACTTGCACACACATTGTTCCTAAATAAAGTTAGACAACCCAAGTGAGTTTGGTTGATAACACTAGTATGTTTGAGTCTTTGAAAATTTTGCAGTACTCATTCCATATCAACATACATATATTCTTCCATATCAAATTCCATATTTTCTTCCGTATCAACATCCATATCTTCTGTCATGTCCACATCCATGTCTTCATAGTAAGTCAAGTTGCAAAACACCACCAAATTTGGTATTACCAATTTTCAAACAATGGACAACAAAAATGGCCAATAATATTTATGAACTATAATAGATCACATGAACAACATGCATTCCTATCATGTAAGTTTGAATTCAGTATTCAACCATAGAGTCATTCGCCGTTGCATTAATTTAGCACTAGCTTGCCTTAATCATCCATAACACATCATCATAAGATTGCATATAGTTTACATTCTTCATATATTTACTTGCATTAATAAATCATACTCATTAATAACACATCATTAGCTTGCATACATCATCATAAAAATTAAATAAAGCATTGCATAACACATAAAAACATCCACACAAAAAGAAAACACACATATATGAAAAATCCATGTATATATATATATATATATATATATATATATATATATATATATATATAGTGTCCAATATACAATCAAGTGCCGATAAGGCTATGAAAGGGATCATCAAGGCTCACATGTACAAAAGATTGCATATAAGCACTACATCAACTATCCATGAGAAGACCCTTGAGACCCAAAAGGAGCCCTCGGCCTAGTGCTCTACCTCGACTCCGTGTGCCTCGATGGCTCGACCATAGATGAAGAAGGAGGATCTGGCAATGTGATGTGATGCTACATACAAACATCCTCCAAGGAATGCATTTATGCCTCACTAGCTCGAAGTTGTCGTAAGTCCTTCTGATGCCGCCACTCCACCAAAATCTCTACCTAGAGCCTCGTCACTGTCTCTTGATCCCTAGCTATAGCGGCTGCCCGCTCTGCCTCTAGCCGATCTATAGTCACCTTGGCCTCTATCTGAGACTCTAGCATAGTCTCTCGCTCCTCCTATAGCTACTCTAGCTCATCCCATAGCCTATCCACCTTGGATATCTCACCTTTCTCCTCATCATCCTCCCTCTCCCCCTCTACCAAATCCACCTTCAGAGCCTGTTGGGCTGCTCCCCTCGACTGCATTCGACCCGTCGACCCCTAAGGCCTCATCCTATTCAGAGTCGATCTCAACCCCATAGTTGCCACATCTTAACCTACAACCTTTGGTACCCATACTCACTAGGCACCAAACCACTCCACATACTCCAAAGTCACCCCAAAATCATCCACATCAGCCACCTCCAGTTGCTTGTCATCCTCTAGTGGAACCCGCCACGTTTCTAGACAGGGTAGGGTTGATCTTGGATTATTATGCGGTTAGCCCTTTCAAATAGAAGCCAATTAGAATTAGACCTGAAGGTCGTATTTTTTCTCCTAATCTTTTGTCTGTCATTTTATATTCCCTATTTTTTGCATTTAGGCATTAAAACAGATTTGCATAGTAATTTTGTATAACACCCTAGTTAAAAAAAACCACCACACATTCACATAAACGTTGGGAAAATGGCTAGATTTCATCACTACTAGGTTTGGATTTCATCACCAAACCACCAACATTATACCCTATTATTATCCAAGGCTGATTCCAAGATCTGTCATAACCCGTGGATGATAGCATGCATCTCTCCTCGAAGAGGTGTATCACAGACTACAGGTGAACTAGGTGAGGAATTGGTAGGACCTATGCTCCCTAGCTATGTGTGGACTTCATTATCACATATTATAGGCGGGATTACGTGACCTGGAGTTCATAGCCAGGTTCTCTAACTATGAGTAAATAGGTGAAATCCTAGATTCATTTTGGGAAAAACATTAAACACACGTATTTTTCATTTTTCAAACAAATTTCAAAAAAATAAAAATAAATACAAAAATCTAGCATCAAAAATCTTGTGTGTTTATTCTCTTTGTGTGTTGTATTGCATTGCATTGTCACTTTACTTGCATAGATAGCCTCACTTTGCATATTACCACATAGTAGCATATGGTAGTGACTCGTCATCAAGCTAAGAAACTAGTGTCAAACCGAAGTTAGTGGTCTTCTCCTATGGCCTCTCAGTCTGGCAATATCCCTCACACTTCGATGGTGGGAAAAGTAGGTATGCCCATTTCTATGTCCCAAAGTCTTGATGTAGGGTGAAAATGTGAATGCTGATATGGATTTGGTTTGATTTTTGATATGTAACTGCAATAGATTTTTAGAGACTCAAAGAACCTAGTAATGTCAACCATTTTTTTCTTGATGTTATCTTACTTTCTTTAGGACCATATTGTGTGCAAGTGAAGTTCATTTACTAAATCTTGCATGTCGATGACCCTAAGCAATCCAGAACGAGTGCATGTGATTATGATGTTTATTGCCCCATCTTGAGTGATTTGGATGGTACCTTTTATTGGTTCTCCTTTTGGCTAGCTTACCCGTATGTGCGTTCAAAGGTCTCCCTCTTGAGAGAGAGACATGTCGGCCTGCATGAGTTTACTTCACTACCAGTCAAGCATCTATAGCCCCGGTGGAGGATCACTCCATAGTCCAATTATTTGATCTTTAAGCCTTTGTGATGACTACATAACTTTCTAAGGGGAACATAATACGATCTTTTCAGCTTTAGAGATCTGTGGTGTGTGTTTGTAATTATTTTTGTATAAAGTTTTGGGAAATCAGATTCTCAACCGAAGTATGATGAGAATGTGAACCTATTCTTACTACTCTACATTTATTTATATTTGCTATTTTATTGTTGTAGTGGTGATAACCACTATTTTTTTGGACTATGTTGCATGATAGGGTAAGCAAAGAATTTTACTTTTTTTGCTTCAAGGTTTACCCAAATTGGCGTTATCTTTCTATCATTCAATATGTTTTAAAATTTGTAAAGGTGTATTTGGTTCCATATTATTTTTGGGTCAATCTACCATACTCAATATTTTCTTAATGTGATGAAAGTGCTTTGGTCCTAAAGAAAATTGGACACTTCATGAAGTTTGGTTTTTCACTAGACATGTTTGAGTGACTGAAAATTTTATGATATATGAGGATATGATGTGTTTGATTTTTGTGAGTTGCAAAGAATCTTAGTTGAGTACCCTCAAATATTGGAACTTATTTTATTGGTCGTATTATCACTACTATTAAATATTACTGAGCAAGGAATGAGATGGATGCAACTATATGTTTTTTTTTTTTGTATGAACATATAATTGAAATGTAAATGCAATATGCAAAATGTAATTAAAAATATGTCTATTTACAATGTGAAATGCATGCAATGTTGTAAAATGAATTTTTATTTTTATTTTTAATCCATGTATATATATATACATATATTGCAAGTCATTTTATGCATAAAATTCCTTTAGGTGCATAATGTTTAGTGGTTCTTTCTCCAATTTTCCTTCTAAATTGGAAAGTTTGTACGTTCCTTGTCCTAAATTTTGCTTTACAATATATGGGCCCAACCAATTTGCTACAAATTTATCCCTTAAGTACGGTAAAGCATTGGTATTTTGTTGATTTTCTTTGAGCACTAGGTGCCCCACTTGAAATTTGCGAGGATGGACTTTTATGTTGTAAGCGCGCTTGACTCTATCTTGATATACTCATAAATGCTCTAGAGCATTGATACATTTCTCATCAACAATTTTTAACTGGTCAAGACGCACCTGTCTAGTTGTCTCATCATCCATGAATTCCTATATTTTGATTTGCAATGATGGTATCTGGAGCTCTAATGGTAATATAGTTTTTGCATCATAAACTAGTGAAAATGGTGTTGCTCCCATTGGTGTTCTTATGCTTGTTCTATAAGCCCATAATTCTAAATGGAGGTGAGTATGCCAATCTCAATGATTATCTTTTACCAATTTCTTGAGAATATATATTACTGTATTTTTGGTTGCTTCAGCTTGCCTGTTCGCTTGTGGGTAATAAGGTGTTGAGAAACTATATAGAATTTTGAATTTTTTGCACATTGCTCTCACATCCTTATTCTTAAATGACTTTGCATTATCAAAAATTATTTTTGAGGGTATTCCAAAACAATAGATAATATGCTGAAGTATAAACTCCGCTATTCGAGGTCCAGTCGTAGTGGTCATTGGAATTTCTTCCACCCGTTTTGTGAAGTATTTTGTAGCAATTATGATGAATTTATGTTGTCCTGATGAAACAAGTGTTATTTTACCAATCAATTCAAGGCCCCATTGTGAAAATGGCCACAAAATTTGAATGGGTTGCAAATTTTGTGATGGCACATGAGTCAAGTTTGCATGATGTTGGCACTTTTGGCATATTTTGATGTATTTGCAACAATTATTCTCCATTTTCGGCCAATAGTGTCCCATGTGCAATATCCTTTTTGCAATTGCCATTCCGCTGAAGTGACCACCGCAAGTACCATCATGGGCTTCTGATATTGCTCTTTCTACTTCAATTGGATTTAAACATCGTAGTAATATTCCATCATAACTACATTTATATAACACATATCCAAGTAAAGTTAACCAAATAACTCTTTGTTTGAATGTTATTTTTGAATTTCATGTCATTTATATTGGTAGTGTGCCTGACTTGAGAAAGCCTTTTATCTCATCAAGGTAAGAATTGTAAGGTTCAACATGTATCAAACAAACATTCTTCTCACCTATATATTCTGCTCTTGTAATTTATGGTTTAGACACTGTTGTTATGATTAGCGGTTGCATTTCTTCATGTTCATTTTTAGGGATGAGATATCCCAAGGAAGTCATTGCGTCCGCAAATCTATTTGTCGATCGTGGCAAGTTACTAATTTCATACCAGTTAAATTTTTCTAGCAACTTTATTGCTACTTCGTAGTATTTCTTTAAGACTAGTTATTTACATTGGTATTCTCCTTTTATTTGGTGGAAAACCAATTGGGAATCACAAAAAATGCTTAATATTTTTATTCCCATTGCTATAGTTGAATGAAGACCTAGTATTAAGGCTTCATACTCTACATTATTATTAGTTCAAAGGGGACACCCCTTTGGTTAAATCAAAAGAAAAAAAAAAAACTACAAATGGGGTATCCCTTTGGTCAACTCCATTCAAAAGTCCCCAAAGGAACCTAACTCCTTTGGTCAAAACTCATCTCAAAATGCTCCAAGGGAGGCACTCCTTTGGTCACATACAATTCAAAAGGTTGCAAAGGAACCAAACCCCTTTGGTCACATTTTTAGTTCAAAAAAACCTAAAAAAAAAAAAACAAATAATAAAAAAATAATAATAATAATAAATATAAAACACAAAAATATGTTCATACACATTGGATTTTGAATACATCGCATTCAAAATCCTACTTTCATTGCATTCACACATTCCACTTTCATTGCATTCACACATTCCACTTTCATTGCATTTGCACATTTGTATCATTTACATCCATTCATGTCGCTTACCATATTAATTGTCATCCACTCAGGTTAGATAATTGTTCATTGACTAAGTCTTGTTGTCTCAATTAGGGGCACCTACGGTCTAGCATTAGTCCAATTTCGCCATCTAAAACCATGTCAAAATAGAAAAGAATTTTTTTTTAAATAGCTGCAATAAAACCCCATAGCAATTTATTTCTTTGGTGGCCTATATTTTGAGGAATCTCTAAGGGTTTTCGATCACTCAAGCACTCCTAGTGATTTAAGAAATCTCCAAAAAATATTTTGAATTATTTTGGGACCATTGCACATATATACACTAAGCAAATATTGAGTAATGGGAATTTATTTCAAAAACATTCTTGAACCAAACGCAACTTCACATCTTGAAAAAATCTTGTGCCAAATAAGGATAACACCATACTTGGTAGGAACCTTGAGGTGAAGAGAGGTATCCTTGCTTGTCCCATTATGCAACATAGTCCATGACAACAATGGTTTTCACTACTATCACAATTGCTTCTAAATTCAAAAGGTAGAGTAGTAAGGATAAGGTACAATTCTCATCACACTTAGGTTGAGAATCTGATTTCCCAAAGCTCTAAAACTTTTACATCACACAACACTAATTAAATGGGTTGTAAGGATTGTACTACATTTCCAGTCATACGATTAATTAGTCATCCCCAAAGTTCAAGAAATCAAAAATAAAAATCATGGACTATGGAGTTAGCCTCCACCAGAGCTATAGACGCTTGACTAGCAGTGGAGTACACTCATGCATGGTGACATGTCTCTTTTAAAAGAGACATCTAACCGCTCATATGGAAAAGCTAGCTTCTTGGTTCCAACCATAACAGGTCTACCCAATTTACTCAAGATGAGTTAATGAAATCAATTACACACACATTGGTTCTTTATGGTTTAGAGTCATTACCATGCTATTGATTCGATAAATGAATTCACTGCACACACATTTGGTCCTAGAAGAATTAGATAATTTGAGAGTTTGTTTGATATACTAGGATGTTTGAGTCTTTGCAAAACAATTCTAGATCCTTTATCCTTAAGGCAAACAAATTCATAATCAAGTTTCCATTCCATACCACCATCATATTGCCACACATATATCATAGTCCATTTCATCCTACAAATTGTGGTCAAACCATAGTATCGTATTGGTTCCCATGATTAAGTAATAAAGGTAAAGTTTACTTAACAATGGTACATAACTTATTTGCATGACAATTAATAAGGTAAAACCATTCATTCATTTGCATACATCACCATCAATTGCATTCATTCATAACACATGCATTCATAACACATGCATTCATAACACATTCATTCATAACACATGCATTCATAACACATTCGTTCATAACACATTCGTTCATAACACATTCATTCATAACACATTCATTCATAACACATTTATTCATAACACATTCGTTCATAACACACTCATTTCATCACATGCACTAAAAAAACAAATTGAACAAACCATCATTACACATGTACATAAACAATAACAAAAACACCAACTAGGGAGAGTTCAAGGTATTACACCTTCCCCATCAAAAGCATCAAACAATCAAGAAACTTGGGAAAGTTTAAGGTCTTACACATTCCCCATCAATCACATCAAACAAACAATCAAACAACTTGGGGGAGTTCAAGGTCTTACACTTTCCCCATCAATAACATCAAACAATCAATCAAGCTACCCTAACAATCACATTAAAATTTCACATTTCAAATCATATGTTAGGTACAAAAGGTTGCACCCTTTTGTCAAAGGTTGCACCCTTTACCTCCCATTCATGAACACAACACATCCAATTCAATTCAGTTTCATGCATTCATAAATTCAATTCACTAGCTCAAATCCCCAAGTGAACCTCGTATCTAGTGATATACTCTAGTCAACTAGCGATTGCAATGATTGGTTATCCATGCAATCTGATAGGATGAATAAATTACCATAAGGACACTTGCAATTACATCAATTCAAAAGGATCCAAAAGAACTCTAAAGGAACCCATACCCTTTGATCAAGATTTTAATTCAAAAGGCCCCGAAGGAACCAAAACTCCTTTGGTCACAATCAAACCAAAAGGATCCAAAGGAAACAAATTCCTTTGGTCACATTCAATTCAAAAATCTCTAAAGGAATCAAATTCCTTTGGTCACATTCAATTCAAAAATGTCCAAAGGAATCAAACTCCTTTAGTCACATTCAATTCAAAAATCTCCAATGGAATCAAACTCATTTGGTCACATTCAATTCAAAAAGCTCCAAAGGAATCAAACTCCTTTGGTCACATTCAATTCAAAAAGCTCCAAAGGAATCAAACCCTTTCGTCACACTAAAAAAAAAAAATAATAATCCAAGAGAAATAAAATCCTCTGGTCAAATCAATCCAAAAAGCTTCAAAGATACCCAAATTGAAATTCCTTTGATAAAAAAAAAAAAAAACACCAAAAACACCAAACACCAAAAACATAGAACACCAAAAACATAAAACACCAAAAACATTGCCATGAATATTTTGTCATACAAAAACATAAAACACCAAAAATATTTCCATGCACCTTTTGTCTTTTATAAAAAAAAACACAAAACACAAAACAATCGTGCATTCACCAAAAAAAAAAACAATAAAACAATAAAAAGAAAAAATCCAAAGGTACCTCAATTCCTTTGTTCAAAAACAAATTCAATAGGCTTCTGAAAGAATAGAAGTGCCCTCATCTCAACTCCCTAAGAAGGCCATACGACTAGACTGTTCCAAGGGATAGAGGTGTACATTTCCTTCTTCCACTTAGCCTCAAGTGATCCTTGTATACAGTAACTTATCCTATATACCTAGCGGTTGTAGCGACTAGCAATCAATGCAATTTAGTAGGATGGATAGGTTACCATAAGGCCCTTGAAAAGTGATTCACCTCATGCAAAAATAGAATTTTTATCATCTCAATTCCCTAAAAAAGCCATACAGCTAGACTACTCCAAGGGATAGAAGTGCACAATTATCAACAAAGGTCAAAATCACAGTTGAAAAAAAATTAAAAACATTTATTTTATTCCAACCATTATCATTTGTTTTATTGATTTCATCATTTCATATCTTCTCCATCGAATCATTGCTTGAAGGGAAAGACAAAATCAACAAATTCAGTTTCATAATCAAATTCAACACCCAAACACTTAATCATTTAAATTACACTCATTAAAATGAGCATATTATCCATGATTGGGGCAACACAAATTGAATTTTATTTATGATCATCTTACACAACTCCTATTCAAATGCAAATTGCTACAAAAACATTGCAAACCCCACCAAATCATCATATCGCATCATCATCATCATCATCTCGAGTGAACCTTGTATCTAGTGGATTACCCTATACACCTAGTGGTTGCAGCGACTATCAATCCATGCAATCCGGTCGGATGAGTAGCTCACCATAAGGAAACTCATTCAAACATTCAACATCAAATCACTATGACATTAAATTAGCTATATCCCTAAATATTTGAGCTTAGATGTGTTTAAAATAGATTTGCACAAGGTTATCCTTCAACCCCTTCTATTGGGTCAAAAGTGGAAAACAACCAAAAACAACTTGGTAATAATCATAAATCCCTCGAGTATCAAATTCTTGAATGACTGGTTTCTTGAACCCATCATTTGGAAGGAATTGATAAATTCAAAGTGGAATAAGAACTACAAATGTGGTTAAATATTTTACCACATATTTTGCACATCAACGAAACCAAAGGCAAATTTGTAAGAACACACAAAATCCCAAACTTGGGGTATCAAGTTGGTCAAAATGACATACATTTGCATCACATCCACATCATTCACTAAAAAACATACTTTCATCATCCACATTTGGTAAATCAGCTCGTGGGTTTCATCCTTTACCCATTCTCCAATTGAGGGGGTAAGTTAAAAAAAAAAAAATCAAAATGAAAAATAATCATCCATTCTTGTGTGTCGAGAAGATTTGAGTCCATGCATCCAATAAAGACAAGTGTCATTTGTTTTTGCACCGCATTGTGCTTTACACAATACGATACAAAAAGGAGCATTTGTAGACACCAAAATCTAGGCATTTACAACTCACCACATAATTTTACATAATAAAATATATGCCTTAGTATAAACTTAGTTATATTAATTCATGTACACTTCACCCACATTGCACACCACAATTCTGCATAATAATATATGCCTAAGTCTAAACTTAGGTATAAAAATCTTGCACATTATCCTATTTTCTATATTTTAATAAATCTGGAAAATCCCCCTAGGATACCTTGCCTACCCACTAGACATGTGTCCTATCCACCTCACCACCCCACCTTGCCACATCTCACATACCCTTGTCCCCTTTGTCCCTCACATGGAACAACCCTTACACCTCACTCCGCTTGTACCCACGTTACCCCAGTTAAGTGAGATACCTTGGGTGACTCACTCTAACTACCTCGTCCATTTGGCAGCCCAAGATTGCCACTTGGAAGCCTTGGCTTGCCACTTATCATTTCCCTCTAAAATGCAAAATTGCCTATAAAATCAACACCATTCCATCAAGCAAGGGGGCTATAAAATACGTCATTACACTATCAAAATCACTGTAGGGAATCATCAACGATCATGGAGTTCAAGCCATCGAGGTCCCGGATCTGAGTTTTCGAGGGTTCCTGCCATCTCTGCACAACCGTGCATCTGCGGTTACACAATCACAATCGCAATCCCACGGTTTCTAAACTGTATACCCACGATTACACAATCATAACCGTATTCCCATAGTTTCTAAACAACATACCCATAGTTACACAATCACAACTGCAATCCTGTGGTTTCTAAACTGCACACCCGCGGTTACACAGTCACAACCGCGGGCCCACGGTTCTACAGAAACTTCCAAACTTGTTTTGGCCATATCTCCCTCATCCGGACTCAGATCAAGCTAAAATTTTAAGGGTAGGTTCCTGACATCCCCTAGAACATATCCACCAATTTTTAGGCTATTTTTAGTAATAGATATTAGTAAAATATTCATTTTTAGCAAGGCATTTTTAATTACTATTTCTATGTTTTCTATAAGCATTCCTTCAAGGGTTGTTATCTATACTTGTTTCTAATCATGTATACAGGTGCTACTGACTCTTGTTTAACTTTTATGTGTGCAGGATACAGGTATTTTAAGAGCTATTGAAGCTAGGAGTGGCCCATCATTGGATACTCAAGCCCACTCACCAATTGGATTGGAGAGAAAGAAGACCAAAGACACCACCAATAATTTGATTAGCCAAAGGAGTTTTTCCCCTATTTGTGCTCATTCTATCATGTGAAAGCAAGCATTCACTTATTGTAATAATACCCCTATGCACTTGGGGAAAATCACTTGTAAAAAGGAGACTAAGGCTCCAATAAAATTCAATACAAAATCCTTTGATTCTGCAATTGCTTGTTTTCATTATTTTATTTGCAAGGTGTTGTCTTATTTTTCTTACAGGAATAAATCCATTGATATTTAGGAACTCAACTTCAATCCTTTGCAATTTCAATAGGCACTTCTTTGTCGAATGTTCCTCCTTACAATATTTGAAAGTGATCTTTGACTTATTTGAATATTTAACTTGATTCTTGAGCCCTAGGTCTTAGCCTCCTTAGATTTGAGTTCCTTTGTGTAAGAATGTATTATCGAGTCCCATAAAATATTCATATCAAGAGAAAAATTGATCAAGAGTAAGAGTCTTTTGAGATTCCAAGAACATAGGAATCATATGAACTATTAAGTTCAACATTTAAAAAGAAGGGGATAGATTAGCAAGGACAATCTTAATGCATTATGCATCATATTTTTTATAGATTAGCAAGGATAATCTTAATGCATTATGCATCATCTTTTTTTTTACCTCTAAAATATGCAATATCTATCCTCAATGCCTTAGATATCATATTATAGGCCTTAACGCTATCAAAATCAACCAATTTAAGAGAGGAGAGCTCTAATTTCAAGTAACACATGCAATTTTATCCACACCTTGATAGGGTCACTCTTCTCTTTGATGTGGAAAATAAACTTTTGATTTAGTTAGCAAGGAAAATAGGCCAAGAGATTTTTTCTCTTTGATGGTAAGTTTATTCATTAAGAACAATTGCTTTATCTTCTTAAAATATGCACCACTTGTTCTTACTTCATAACAGGCCAATAATTTGGGTTGACTAAATACTATAATTTTACCCATTAAGGCAAGTAACTAGGGCTTTGTGATCGATATTATACAATTTAATCCCTAATACCATAACATGTCCATGAACTGATGACACTAGTGTGTAGAGCTAAAAAAATTGTGTAATTTTAAAAATATGGGCTCAAAACGCTTCTTTGTGTAAAAGTTAGGGCCTCAATTTCTTTTTTCCTAGTGGATTGTAAAAAATAAAAAATTAAAGCCTCTAACATTAGAAATGCAATATCCAATTGCTCTTTGCCACCTATCATTTTGCAATTCACTAGTGCTTCCCACTCATATCTTGCCACTTTATCATTTCTTTTTTGTGTGAATGTGATAGTTGGAGCATTTCATTTTTTTGAGACAAATTAAATGACACTAGACACAAAGGCTTCCATCCCACATGGACAAAGGCATACCTCTTTTCCATGGAGAAGGGCTTTGTGCACCTAGAGTTACACTAATCCAAAGCAGAATGCATACGACAACGTGTGCTCACTTTCAAGTTTGAATTTTCTTGTCATTTTTGTAAACTATTCATCTTCCATGTGATCCTTGCATTCAATGACCTGAGATCAAAATCCAAATATCTAAAGTGATTATTCAAAGATGCAATTTTGTTTTCTTTAGTGGTTTTAAAAAATGGATATGGAAAAGAAAACCTCTTTGCCTCTTATGTGAAAAATGCTTATGATACATAAAAGGAAGAAATATCCAAGGGTTCAAAAGAAATATTAGAAGCACTAAACTACATTTCTACATGAGTAGCTTCATACCCACTCTGATAACATGTTGGAATTCATAGTATTTCTCAAAAATGAATAAAAGCAATCCATCCACTCAAATTTTATATAGTAAGCATAAAAGGATAAAATAAAGAAAAAGATACATAGAGATTTGATGGCACATATAGGCACCATAAATAATCACTATACAATCTATAGATACATTTACAACACTTTGATAAATCAAATGAGTGGTGGTATATTTATACCAAAATCCAAATTACATAATAAAGTTTAACCTAAACCCATATAACAAGAGGGCTTAAGGTTAATTTCAAGTTATAAAGTGGGTTTAAAAATAACAAGGTTAGTCATGGTCCATAAGGCTTACTTAATAAAATATTACAATAAATTAAATACATTGTTTAATGAATGGCCTTAGGTCTATCCAATATTACATCGTACAATGTAACCTTGGCTACGAATTAGATTACAATTTCAATAGACCTTAGGTTAGTTACTGTATTGGGGTAAGGGTTTTGTTAATTTTTTAGACTATAAATATATAAGATGCATTATGGTTTTTTAAAAAGAATTTGAAAAAATTATATTAAAACAAGTTATTTACAAGTTTGGGTGAGGCTCCTCCCAGTCTTAGCTAACAAGAGCACATTTTTTTATCATTTTTACTTTCTAACAAACTTCAATAACTCTAAATCCCAATGTCCTAACAACTAATAACCTTTGGTTACAACACTAAAAACAAATTTGCATTGGAGCCAAATCTCCTACACCATATATTTACAATGGTTGTCCAAATTAGCCAAATGTTGGATTTGCTCACCAACTTGCCTAATCCTATCATCCTCAATAACCATACCATTGTACCACTAGACCTCTATCTCCTTCTTAGTACCTGTCTTTACCAAAAAATTGGCTGGGTGATCCACCTCTAGTAAATATTTCTAGACAAAGATTTATTATTTAGCTTTGATAGTCTTAGGCCCCAACCTCCATTTGTCTTTGATTGTTTCATCATTTATACTTATAATCTTTTATCACATTTAAAATTGTTGTATAGCTTATAATCTAGATTTGTTGCTTTCTATTATAAAATTTTGTTGTAAAATCAACATTCTATTTTAATAAATGTTTTTTTTGTTACCACATCGCTAAGATTTCCTATTATTATTATTTCTAAAAATTGATTCGTTACAATAAAATTAGAATTTATAAATATCAATACCTTATATACAAATTATTATATTATTATTTTTAATCATAGGAGAGTTGGTTACAACCACACTATTTTTTAGTAAATGTGGCTTCAAACCACATGGGCTGCTCCCACCAAACCTATTCCACCTCGTTGTTGTTGACCCGATGTAAGGGAGACCATATGTTGTTTGGGTTTCGTATTGTCGTTATCGGTCTAGCACACTCAAAAAATAATTCATATCAAACTACTACCCTTGAAAACAGGCTACTCGCAAGGTTTGAACCTAGATGTCTTCTTGTTAAGTACATGGTGAGACAAAAAACCACCAATCCGCCTAACCCTTGAGGGAAATTATTATATTAAAATTAACAATGTTTTTTTTATTACATAGGAGAGTTGGTTACAACCATTATTTTAGTAAGTGGGCAGGGATTGCTCCCAAAAAACCTATTTGTCTCATTCTTGTTGACCCAACATGAGATGGGGACCATTAGTCATTCGAAGTTTTTACTATTGTCATTGGTTTGGCGTGCATTCAAAGGATTCAGAGCAAACTACTACCTTTACAAAGGGTTGGCTTCTCCAAGGTTGAAACTTTTAGCTTAGAAAGCCGCTCTTAGGTGGCTGACAACGTCGTACCATCTACGTATACCACTATCTAGAGGAAAGCCACAAAAATTATTTTTGTATCCCCTTAGCATCGCAAAGGTTTGAACCGTGGATCTCCCATTCAACGGGTTTCAACCGTGGACCTCCCATTCAACGGGACCAGGCTCGCCTTCTCCAAAGACTGACTAAAATTAACAATGTTACTAGGAGAGCAGTATAAATATCAAATATTTCTTTTAAAATAAAAGTTATTTCTAAATACAAATGTTGAAACTTATAAAAGAAAAATTATTAAAAAAAAAAACACATATATAAACATCAAGTGTGAGAAATAAATTATATATAAAGGTGAGACCAACACGTTAAATATCTTTCTATCGTCGATATTATCATCTGCCTCGTCTTCTAAGTTACAGAAATCGTAGTAGGATGTTCTCTGCTAAAGTATATCTCCTTAATTATTATCCTGGTTGAAGCATATCCTCTTTTAGATTCTCGTTCAAAAATATTTTATCATTATAGGATCATAATTAAGGTTGACATTTGAAACAAATGAAGAAATGTTTTTGAACGGGAATCTAACGGAGGATATGCTTCAACGAGAATAATAATTAAGGAGATATACTTTACTAGAGAATATCCTACTACGATTTGTGTAACTTCGAAGACGAGGCAGTTGATAATATCGCGATAGATAGAAAGATGTTTAACATGTCGGTCTCACCTTTATATATAATTTATTTCTCACACTTAATGTTTATAACTTTATATATTGTTTAAATTTAAATGAAACCTCGCAAGTTTATAGTTTTTAATTATTATTTTTCAATGAGTTTATATAGATTGTGTAGCTTTTAATTATTATTTTTCAATGAATTTAAATGAAATCTAGTAAGTTTATAGTTTTTAATTATTATTTTTTAATAAGTTTATATAGATTTTGTAGCTTTTAATTATTATTTTTCAATAAATTTATATATGTGTTTAAATTTAAATAAAATCTAATAAGTTTATAGTTTTTAATTATTATTTTTTAATAAATTTATACAGATTTTGCAACTTTTAATTATTATTTTTCAATAAATTTATATATGAAAGGTTCAGAACCTTCATAATTAAGTGAAATTTAAACTTTAAATTACTAAAAAAAAAACTAAAACTCTTCCCATTATAATAAACTTACAACTATACTAAAAATATACTAAAAATAATACGCTTACACCTCATCATTTCTATTATCATGACTACTATGAATTTCTACATTGGACTCTCCATCCAAATGTTCTCTAAATGTTTCGGCATTGGACTGTCCATCCAAATGTTCTCTAAATGTTTCCGCAAAGCATTTTTGTTGATGGAGCCTTTATATAACCACCTCTCAAGGACATAACACTTGTATTTCACCAACAGGATCAATCCAATCATAGCCATTGATCTTATCTGTATTGGGTTTGCTTTAAATTCTTAGCCTTCTCAGTAACTGACCATGGGCGGTAACACATCAAAAATACCCACTACTGTTCATGACTTCAAAGTCAAGGTCATTTATATTTCTGTCATGTATTAACTCAAATGGTCTGTTCTTCTGATTCAAAATTAGTCTTAGAAGTTCGTCCTGAACTCATGCTGTCAAATTGCAGGACATCAGGGGCAACTATGTGGATCTCAACAAATACAAGGACAAAGTTTTACTTATAGCGAATGTTGAATCTCAGTGGTAATTTTCTTTTATATATACACAACGTGAAGTGCTTGTGGGCATATGGTTTTCTGAAGTTTTCTGCATTTTCATAAATGATTACTTGATGCTTCATGTACTTTTCTGTTTTTGGCAGTGGGCTGACAACCTCTAACTATAAGGAGATGAATGAATTGTATGCCAAGCTCCAGAACCAAGGTAATTGATTATCTGTAAACATAGTCATATAACATCTGTCAGTTTGTTCTTAAAGATGTTACAAGCAGCAATTTAGATTATAAGAGATACTGTCTACAGATAATCAATGCAATTTAGATAAGGTACCATTCCTTTACCTCTTCACAACTAATGCAAAAGAACACCTCACTCACACTTCTTATCACATATGCCAGCTTGATTTTTAGTTAGTACTCTGTGCTTTGGCTATATGCTTATGGGTTTTGATAATGGCGTCTGGGTTAGGCAAGGAAGCCCACAGTATTATACCTATTTTCTTTCTTTGTATAATGTTGTCAGACAAGCACTTATCAATATATAATACCTATTTTCTTTCTTTGTATAATGTTGTCAGACAAGCACTTATCAATCTTTCAATATATACTTGTTTTGAACTTAGGTTTCTTTTTGGTAAGTGCGTGGTTAGATAAGCACTTATCACCTAGCCTTTGGAGGTAAAACTTTTAGGTTAGAAAGAAACCTGGAAAGCAGCTCTTAGGGCCAAGCTCGCCTTCTCCACTTGCACTACAAAGACGGACCTTATTGTATCATTTTGACTGTGGTTCATTGGCTGCACTCTCGATGGACTGTGGCTCATAGTTGTCCCTGAAAAACTGTTGACCTGTCAAACTCTCCATCGAACCTGGTCTCTAAAGAAAGGTCTTTGGGTGAACTAGTTGAATCATACTGTACCAAAACATCAACAAAAAAAAA
Source organism: Wollemia nobilis (assembly GCA_028583015.1). NCBI lineage: Eukaryota > Viridiplantae > Streptophyta > Pinopsida > Araucariales > Araucariaceae > Wollemia > Wollemia nobilis. Next base: position 4,341,760 of record JAQPPZ010003563.1, on the reverse strand, counting down.
TAGCCAATTGGAAAATATTAGTCATCAAAATTTCCCACAAGGTGTTTGCATGTCAAAGTAATAGACTCTGAGCAAGAGGAAGCTAATATATTTATTCACACATAAAATGATTGTTTAGTAGATTTGTTATGTAGCACCAAGATTCAGAGGGAATCAAAATCATAATCTTGTATTCATTGTATTTTTCTTTACCTGTAAAGAGAATGAGTGATGGAATAATTTTTATTATTTAAAAGCTGCCTTTTCCCGTGCAATCAGTTGCAAGACAGAACCAGGTTTTAGTAAAATTTTAAGTGCACTTCTGAGCTTTTGAAACAACTTACATTGTGTGGGGTAACTCTTTGCAGGATTGGAAATACTGGCCTTCCCATGCAACCAGTTTGCTGGTCAGGAACCAGGTACTAATGAAGAAATTGCACAAGTGGCATGCAGTCTCTTTAAAGCTGACTTTCCCATATTTGATAAGGTAATTCTATTCAGTATTCTCTGGATGCCTTTTCTTATTGTGCAGGGGAAGGAATCTCCAATGGAAAAAGCAAAGTTTGCCTTAAAAGGCAACCAACTTCTTTCTTTTATCATAGTTATTCACTTCCCAATACTGTGACACAGGTGGAGGTGAATGGGGATAATTCAGCTCCTCTCTACAAGTTCTTGAAATTGAGCAGAGGTGGCATTTTTGATGAGGACATAAAATGGAACTTTACCAAATTTTTGGTTGATAAAGATGGAAACGTATTTGATCGCTATGCACCAACTACTTCTCCCTTCGCTATTGAGGTACTTGATAATCCCTCTCTCATTATAACACACATGAATATATCTCTTTGGTATAAATGAATCACTTGTCCAAGATTTGCTTTATGTTAGCTACTATAAATATTGAAAGCTTTATTTATATAGTAGACTAATTTATATTGAAAGCTTTATTTATATTGTAGAGTGGAGTTCACCTCAAACATGAGAGTAATTCATCAAAACTCCGTTTGAGTGGTAAATTGAGTATGATACTAATAAATGCCCTCAAGGAATGGTTGCTAATAGTTGCAGTTCTATCATTGCAGAAATACATCATGAAGCTGTTGGGAGTTGACTGATGTTAGGGAGGAAAAATATTATAGCCTTTTTGACATGCTCTCATAGTACTCATTCAGTGCGATATGATACTGGCTGCTTGCATGTGGATTTTTATATTAATTGTTGATCTGTTCTAGTTTTGGATTTTAAGGAGATCTTAGAGGAGTTTTTGTATGAGTTTGGGACCAAAAAAAACCCTATTACCTTGATAAAAAAAAATCATAGTTAAAATCATGCATCTAATACAGTTTAATCTACAATATATATATAATATTTTAAAAATATGTTATGATTGTATCCCAAGAAGGTTCTCTTCTTTCAACTAATACATACCAGTTGATAATATCATTTAATTTTTAATAATAAAAAATACATTATTTTCTGATTCTTATATAATAAAAACAATATTTCCACGGGAAACCACAATAATTTCACAATGATAAAAACAATATTTCCACAATAATAATAAAATATCATTTAACTTTTGGTTTCACCGCACATAAACTTCACTTGCTGTATAAATATATAACAAAATATTTTTGAAACATTAGAAAAGAGATTGATACAAAAGTCATCTTAAAGGAAGTTATAATATGATGAGTATTCTTTAGTTATATTAATATAGTTAAGCCCCAACTAGTTATGAATTTCAGTATGTTCTAAATGTTAATCAAAAGTAAAAAAATAAAGAAGCATCGTTAAGAAGAGTATGAGGATGTCAAGAAATATCAAATGATGGTTTTTGTTAGAAAAATATCAAAATTATGTGTAAGCATAAAATACAATAATGCATAAAAAACAGTAATATAGATTTCACATGGAAAACTTGCAATGTGGAAGAAAAATCATGGGACAATGGCAGCTTGATCTTTTATTGATTTCGGCAAAATTACATTCAATCAACCTTTACATGTAAGGGGTCATTCCCTTTTATAGAAAAACTAAAATTGTCCGTTTCCTTTATGAAAAAGGAAAACTCCAAAAAACTGTTCGCTTCCTCTTTTGAAAACTGTTCACTTCCAAAAAATTGTTCGCCACCTCTCACAACATATGGATTTTCAAAAGCATTATGGATGTATGGGCACCCAAAATTATGGTTGTACGGACGCCAAAAATTTTGGGCCAGGGGCAGAGCCCTCGAACCCTTGAGCAGGGAGAACCTAGTCGGTTCCCCTTGCGACTCCCCGTGGTGCACCCGACGTAGATGAACAACACTTCCACATGAGACTGTAACTGCACCACCATACACCTTGCTGCTAATGAACATTGAAGATCTGGATATTGAATTCACCTCCTAAAATTCTCTCACTTGAAGTTGATATACAAGAATTCTTTACCTATGTTTTTCCATCCAAGTGCCAATTGCCCAATGCTAGCCTTATCACATTTTTAGCAAGCCCAAAGAAGTTTTGCATCAGTCAAACTTCTTTGTCTTGACTAACTTAGTAAGCATATCTATAGGATTCACTTCAGTACCAATTTTTTGCAATAGGATTCTACCTTCTTCCACCATATTTCTTATAAAATGGTACTTAACATCAATGTGTTTCGTGTGATCATGAAATGTTGGGTTCTTCACTAATTGAATAGCACTTTGGCTATCACAATGCAGTGTAATTTTCTCCTGAATTATCTTGAAGTCACCCAATAGTCGTTCTAGAAAAATTGCCTCTTTGCCGACTTTAGTTGCTACAATGTATTCTACTTCAGTGGTTGATAAAGCCACCACAGACTACAACTTAGAAGTCCAACTCAAAGCTCCACCAGCAAGAGTGAACGTATATCCTGTAGTGGACTTTCTCCCATCTCTATCTCCACTATAATATGAATCCACAAAACCTTTAACTTGTAAATTTATCAATTCGTAGTAAATAGCAACATCTGAAGTTCCTCTTAAATATATGAATATCCATTTCATTGCATTGCAATGCTTCTTACCAGGATTTGCCATGTACCGGTTGACAACTTCCACTACTTGGGAAATATCCGATCTGGTGCTTACATGGCATACATGAGGCTTCTTACTAGTGATGAATATAGTACACGAGATATGCTTATCTTCTTTGCTTCTATTCTAGGAAACTATTCAAAAGATAATTTTAAGTGTGAAATAAGTGGGGTACTAACTAGTTTTGCATTTTGCATATTGAAGTGCTACAAAATATTTTCTATATATGACTTCTAACATAACCAAATATTCCTTCATGTTATATCCCTGTGTATCTTCATCCCTAAAATTTGGTTTGCTACTCGTAAATCCTTCATTTCAAATGTCCTAGCCAACTAAGCCTTAAAATCAATGATTTTCTTTATGCTAGGGCCTACAACTAGCATATCATCAACATACAACAACAAAATTATAAAACTTCCATCATCAAACCTCTTGTAGTATGCATAATGGTTAGCTTCACTCATGCTGAAACCTTGGCTCCTCAGAAGGTGTCAAATTTTCTATACCACATCCTTGGAGCAGGGTTATGCATAAGCATGGAATATCGTAAATTGGCTCTATTTAGGATTTTCAAGATTTTAAATTGGCTAATTTTGGATCCTTTCACTGGGGCCCATTTGCCCAAAATTTACGTGGAAGTCTTTTTGGGGTAAATTCGCCTGTCGTTGATAATCATAAACCTAATTTTATTTTAATTTGCCGAACTCAGATTACAAATGATTATGATTTTCCCTCCCAATTCGCCTTCAAATTATAAATGATTTTATATTTTTTGCCCAAATTGCCTTCAAATTATAAATGATTTTATTTTTCCCACCCAAATCGCCTCATATACTACTCGTATATATACTGTACTGGGTACCGATAAACAAACATAAAAAATAGTCTAACTCAAAAATAGCTTTGAAACAACAAAAAACTTGACAAGGTTGCAAAAGAGTGTCTATCGAAATAAGTTGATTGATTGCAGAGTTGTGTTTGTCAACATAAAATGATCGGTTGTAGAGGTGTCGATCGGTATTTGTCTATCGGTTGTAGAGGTGTCGGTCAGTTGTAGAGGTATCAATCGACATCAGTATATCGATTGTAGGGGTTGTTGATCAACATTTATCTATTAGTTGTAGAGGTACCGATCGACATTAGTCTATCGATTGCAAGACCGTGTCTGTCGGCATAATATGATCGATTGCAGAGGTGTCGATCAACATTCATATCTGTTGTAGAGGTGTCGATCAACATCAGCCTATCGATTTTACAGACTATCGATTGGAATTTGTCTATCTATTGCAGAGGTGCCGATCGATATTAGTTTATTAGTTGCAAGACCATGTCTGTGGGTATAAGATGATCGGTTGCAAATGTGTTGATCGGTATTCGTCTATCGGTTACAGAGGTGCCAGTCGGTTGTAGAGGTGTCAATCGACATTAGCCTATCAATTGTAGGGAGTATCGATTAGCATTTGTCTATTGGTTGTAGAGATATGAATTAGTATTAGTCTTTCGGTTGCAAGATTGTGTTGATCGAAATTAGTCGATTGATTGTAGAGGTATAGTCTGACATTCATTAATCGGTTGTAGAGTTTTCAGTCGGCATAAGCCAACCAGTTGCAAGTACTATCTATCAACTTTTATTTATCGATTATAGAGGTGTCAATAGACATTAGTCTATCGATTGCAAGTTCGTGTCGATCGACATTAATCTATTGGTTGCAAGGACATGTTGATCAGTATTTATCTATCGATTGTAGAGGTGTCGATCGATATAAGCCTATATTTTGCAGGGACTATCGATTGATATAAGCTGATCGATTGTAGAGAAGTGTCTGTTGGCATAAGCCGATCGGTTATAAAGTAGTGTCTATCGACATAAGATTGTAGATATGCATTAATCAACCTACATCAATTGGTTGTAGAGGATTCATGACTAAAAATCGATAGATTATTCTTCTTCCATTGCTCTTTTGTCCAAATATATTTTTCTTCAGTTTCATAGGTACTGTAGGTGAACTATACGTAATTGTGGTAGACAAATATCAATGTCATATGGTTGTGTGTCAGGAACATTTCTCTTGTTAGAGACTGCTTCTTGTCTCTTAAAGTATGTTTCATAGGCAGTGTAGAAGCACTATCTGCGACTGTGGTAGATAAGTATCCATGTCATGTTATGTGGTAAGAGCATTTTTTTTTCAGACAACTTATTGTTTATAAGAATTCATTCTACAAGGCAGCATAGGTTTGTCTTGAGAGATGTCTACTGTTTTACTTCAATTTCATATACATTTCCTTATATCTAAAGGTTTTTTTTTTACAGATACAATGTCACCTACTGAAGATGGAAAAAAGGGAGGTCAATCTTCTTGTAAAAAGATAATTCTGAAACATTTTACACAAATATCAAAATGCAATGAGGCGCCAATCTCTACATATTCTACACAACTTGTAGGTACAATCACCTTTTACCATCAAATTTTTAATATTTTTGTTCTTCTTAAATATAAAATCTTTCTCTATTAATAGATAAATGATTTTTTGTTTATCTACCTTTTTTTAAATGCTTTGTAAAACTGTATTTTGCTAATTCTTTAAAATAGTGCCTTTTTACTTCAAAAAATGATAGAGAACACCAAACATTGAATGCAGTAAACATTATCGACCCTGATGTGCATTCAATTGAAGATATTCCAGAAGATGAGATGGGACCACATGATAATTTTCCTAATAACAACATTCAACAACCACTTCAGGAGATTTTAAATTCAAACACATCAAACAAAAAATAAAATGATAGTACAATTAAAATTCAGACCTCTGGGGAATCTTGTAGTCAAAAATCTAAACATCAAAAGATAAATGAATAGACTATTGGAAGGTATTTTAAAAATGAATGAGCAAGGTTATACACCTTTATTGAGCGATATGAGAAACTGAATGTGTGTAAATGCATTATTTGTACATGGAAGCTGGGAAAGGATTATTTATTGCAAAATAAGAAAGACACAATAGAAAAACATTATGGGAAAATTTACGTCAAAGAAATACAAAGTGATGGAACAATTAATAGATTTCATACGTGGAAGGATGCAATAGAATGTGTGCATGTGATATATGCACTTGAATATGAAAAACAATGAAACAAAAATAAACTCTCATTGAGAAGGGTAGAACAATCGAGGCACAATTTCAAAAAATTAATAAGACTGTATTAGCCTCAAATAAATTGTAGTTTACTATTGTATATAGTATTCTAAAAAAAGGTCAACCCATGTTTGATTTTGTTGATTTTAAGGAAATACTTCAACTAGCCGATGTACAAAACCTTACTAGTTCACATTGGTCAGATCGAAGTGGTTGGGAAATGGTAAAAAGTCTAAAACTGGTTGAGAAGGAAGACCTGAGAGAGAATGTGAAACAAGCCAAATTTATTTTACTTTCCATTGATGAGGTAATAGCTATTGACAACACATCCTAAATTTGCATGCATGTTTACACATTAAAAAATCATTTGAGACAACCTCATTTACTAGCACTACATAAGATGATTGAAAATTGTAATGCAAAAAATATTTATAAAGTTGATGTAACCAGTTTAAAGGATATTGCTAGAATGGATGAAAAGGAAATTGCCACAAAGTTAATTTGTGTTGGAGCTGATGGTGTGGATAAAATGCAAGGACAAAAGAATGGTCTTTGTGTTAGGCTCCAGACTTCCATTGCCCCATATGTGATTCCTATTCATTGTATGGTTCATCGAATGAATCTTGCATACAAAATTGTGAGCAATTTTGATAATGTAGCTAGAGTGGAAGAACTCGTCTGCAAAATACACTCATACTTTTCATGTAGTCCAAAAAGGTTTGCAGAGTTTCAATAGTTTTGTCTAGGTGTAACTGAAGGTAGAAAAATTTTAAAAGATGTGGAAACCAGGTGGATTTCATTGTTTCTTGTTGCAAAAAGGGTATTTTCAGAATATCAATCGTTGGTTGGGTTTATGTATCCACATTGTAGGGATGTTGACAAGGCCAAAGATTTACTTTTTTGTATGACTAACTTGGAAACTCTTTTCACATTATGTGGTATTCTACCAATGTTACAAGAAATGAATTCTATGATTAAACTTGCACAAGAAAGGGTAATTTATATTGTCGATTTCATGAGGATGAGAAAACAAATATGTATGATTATTGATAGGATTTATTTATCCAGAAAATATTTTGAGGATCTCAAGTTTGATAGTTGGAATACGTTAGTTAATGTAAATGAATTGAACAAATTTTTAAAGTTCAACATCAACAATAATATTAGTATTGCTATCTATAGAAATTTGATTCTTGTATATCATTTTGACAAGCGATTAGATACACTAACATATGATGTTGAACAAGTGCCCATTACACATTTCGAATTTGATGAGGTTTTGGATAGCAATAAGAATAAATTGAAAAGAATTGCAAATGCATTAACAAGTGAACTAAGAGATCGTTTTAAGAGAGATGATACACTTGAGGCCATGGTTGTTGTTAATCCTAACTTTTGGAATCCTTGTGGTGACCATAGTAGTAGAAATGAGTTTTTTGTAAAATATATGGGCAATCTTATGACACATTTCTCTAAAAGTGTGGAAATAAATGACATTAAAATCAATGGTATTCTAAACAAAGATCTTTTGAGACAAAAATCAACTAATTTTGGAATAACAATGGATAACCAAATTGCATAATTCAAAAATCCACATGAGATTGGTTCAATCATGCATTTCTAGGAAAAATTGTATCGAAGTAGTATCTTACAAGAAACTATGAGTGAATACTTTATTTTATATGAATTATGTCAGACAATGATTTTGGGATCTGTTGAATACGAAAGGGTTTTCAATGCATTAACTTTTGTTAAATCAAAATTTCATAAAAGGTTAGATAAAAATTTGGATAATTTTTTGAGAATATATGTGTCATCATACAAGGTGGGTAAGTTTACCTATGACAGAGCATTGACATATTGGAAGTCCCTAGCAGAAAGAAGATGTCTCTCTAATACTGTTGATAATGAAAAAATGATTCAACTTAGAGTGATGATGAGATTATGGAAACATAAAATTCACAAGTGATTCTCGGTTCTTTTGGAGAAGTCGATAAAGCTTTGTATCAAATTCCAGAAATATAAAAATTGCAATGATTATATGACAAATTCATATAATCTAAGATTTTTTGGATTTGAAATCATTTTGTAAAATTTTAGTGTTTTGAATAAATTCATATTATCAATGATTTTTTGTATTCGATATCATTTATAAATGTCAATGATTTGAAAATTTTCATATTGTCAATTTTTTTTTTAATATTTTATTTGTTGTAAAATTTTAGTAATTTGAAAAAATTATATAATCCTTCAAATTTCAATGATTTTGCAAACCGATATTCATAGCCCCCAACATAGAAAATTTCAGCACGGTTTGAAAATTTTTATATAACAACAATATAGCATAATACAAAATATCATACTCATTTTTATATAACAACAAGAATGTCTATGAATAAAATGAAAGTTTAAACCCATACATAGATATATCCTTTGTAGACTATACATAGATATATCCTTTGTAAACATATTTGACAATTGAAATATAAAAACAACATAGCATCATACATGTAATTGAAAATTTAAAACCATTCATAGATATATCCATCATAAAATCTCTATGAAATATAAAAAGAACATATCTTAATATAAATGATAATACTCATTTTTATACAACAAGAATGACTATCAATAAATTGAAAATTTAAACACATGCATAGATATATCCTTCGTAAACTCATTTGAAAACTGAAATATAAAACAAAATAGCATAATACACAAGAGATGAGAATAACACATGCATACATATATTCTTCGTAAACTCAAGCATATTTGCAACACCATAATACTCAAGAGATGAAAATAACACACAATTATAAATATAAATAGTATAATAGTAAAGTAATAAAAGCAAGTATCTTGTTTTCAAGATGAAAACATATGAAATGTCATGAAATAGTCTTTTCCCAAATATCAAATTTTGAAAGTCAACATAAAATATGAAAAGTCATGAAATAGCTTCAGAGTCTTTGAACCTTTCCACCACTTTGTTTTCTGTCTCAATGAGTTCCACATTCTGCAAAGCAACAACTCCCCCCTCAACCCCTTTTTCCTCTTCCACTACTTCCATAACTTTCACATTTTGGATTGCAATGACCCTAGAACTGATAATAATTTTCTCAACACTTTCCAATCCTTCAAGAAGGGTGTTTTCCTCTTTCCCAACATCTTCAGATATTGAGCCTTGAACTTCTTTACCCTTCTCCTTCAGCTGAGCATCAAGATCCAGTCCATTTGGAATAATGATTTTTCTCAAAATGTTGTTTTTCCGAACTACTTGAGCTCTTTTTCATTGACATGGAAGAATTTAAGAACTCCTTTGCCATCTGGAGATAATCTTGTAGGTTTTGAACCTGCTTCCTGAGATTATCATATTTTACCTACAAAAAGAAAAAATAATAAGTCATTAAATTATTTCATTTCAAAAAAGAGAACAAAAAAATTAATCAACACATAAGTGACTAAGTCAAACCTCAACAACATTCTTTGTAGCTATAGCTATAGCAACATTTTTCTTATCACTTGCACATTCATTGTAATAAGCTTGGGCCTCACCGTTAATGTTCTCCAGTCTGTTCAACATAAACTTTAAAATTTCATCAGTGTAAGATGTATTTACATTTACCATGTCAAATTTTACTTGTAGCAAAGCCTCCATATTTTCAAGTTCATATTCAACAATAAAAAAATTATTTTCTCTTTTTGAAAAATTATTGTATCGAGCATTGATTTTCTTTATCAACACTTTTACCCGATACTTTCTTTTCTGTTACATCTAGAAGTAGTAGATCCTTAATGGTAGATTCAACGTTATCAGAAATCAAATATTTTTCAGAAATATTTAAATTTTCTTCCTTTGATCGAGGAGCCTGAGGGGTTTGGGTTTCCTTTGGAGGAGATTTGCTTGAACATTTTGCTCCATCATTTTGATGATTTCCAAGCAGTTATGATACTTGGAAAGTAGTGGGAGTGTTGCCTTGCAAAAAGAAATCCTGATCAAGTGGAACTTCATCCAACCCAACACCAGAAGCTTCTTGTACACCAAAAAAATTAAAATTTCCAAGAGAAATCCTTTCGAATCCTAAAAATGTCTTCGAACCATATTTCTCTAAAAATTGCACTGTTGCTTCTCTCTGTGGCCTAGACATAAGAATACATTTCCCTATTTGGGGGCATTGACCTCGCATTTTATGTTGGCATTGTGGAGGAGGGGGCAACATCGATTGCTATTTTTGTTGATGAAATTGTTGTACAGGTTCTGAAAACATCAAAATAAAAATTAGTTATAAAAATTTTGAAGGTTGATTACGAAAATTGGTTACAAAACTTGTTATAACACTTACTAATAGAAGAAAAGACATATTGCATAGCTACAAATGCAAGTGGAATGTGGGCGTATCGTTCATCTAAAAAATAAAATAAAATTTAGTAAAAACAGTAAAAATTTATAAAAAAATTGTTTTGAGAGTAATTAAAACTTACTTCCCGAAGACAAAACCTCTTGCACCGTTGGTAGTGGACGTGCAACTATAGGTGGAGGCTATCAAGGATCAGGAGAACTAGATCTGATACTTTTCCTTTTTAATATTCTCCTTAGCGGTGGCATTGTTTCCTCCGTTGGTGTTTCGGAGTATCCTAATTCCTCTCGATTATAACCTCTAAAAGTAGCATCCCACTTTGAAGAGGAAGATGATGCCCTTTTCTGTGTTTTGTATAAAATGTAAAAATTTAAAAAAAACAAACATATGAAAAATAAAAAATTTAATTACAACATTAACTAAAAATTACCTACACCTGTTGTTCTGTCATGGCTGCATTTACAAGGGTAGAGTGCCAAGATGTCGGTACTGGAGTATTTTCCAAATGATAAAAAGATTCATAAAAAAAAGTAATAATATAATTGCATGTGCTGAATGTCGATGAGGGTGAAGCGTGGGTTATGAAGTTCATGATATCCATTTTGATCCGATGTGAGACATAGCTGGACCAGTCGAATTGTTGGTGTGCAACACAATGAACCAAATATGCTAAGGCCCACATCAGAATTTTTGTTGGTCTTCCTTACGGAATGAGTCTGGCAAGGAAGAATTCACAACATGCACATAGAAATTTATTTTCAATTGAAGGTACAATCAAACCCCTTCTAGACTTCATGGCCATAACTACAAAAAAAAATTTGTTATTTTAGAAACTAGAGATTAGAATTTAAATTTAAATTCAATTAAATTAAAAAAGTAATTATACCTTGAAAATATTCTAGTTGTAAACTGAATTTAGTCTCCAAGTAGAGTTTGTCATCATCATTTAATTGGTATTTTGATGTGATTGGCTTACAACTAGCATGGGGCAATGCAGTCAATCTGGCGACATCAGAAGGTGTGAAGGAAAAAACTAAGTTTTTGTTGTCAATGACAACATTTACCTTGCCAGAATCAATATTGTAACCTGCAATGATCCTCTCTAGAATTTTGGTGTCCGTGTCGAACTATAGTATTGACACTAGACCCTGAAGACTATATTTTGTGACCCATGACATGTTGTAACCAGGGGTTGATAGAATTTAAAAAAAAGGGGCAAACCAGGTTTTTAAAATTAATTTTAGATATAACTGGGGTGAGAGGGGATGCCATAGGTGAGAGTATGGATCAGAAGATACAGTGGATGGAAAATGGAGGAAGAGGGTTAAAACTAAAGGTAAATGGTTAAAACTAAGATAAAACGAGAGGAAGAGGGTTAAAAGTGCATGAAAAAGTAAGATAAAATGGGAGGAAAAGGGTTAAAACTATGATAGAAAAGGTAAAAAATGATTTTTTATGCCTTTATATAGATTTTCTAGCTCATGGATGGGTGACACATGGCATAGATCCATGGCACTCGGTGACACATGCCACTGGGTATTTTACACACGATCATCATTCTTGTAGCCCATCAACAATGTTGCAACCGATCGACTTTATAAGAACCAATCGAATTTATTGCAACTGACTGATATTGTTGTATTCAATCGGTATTCTTGCAATCAATCATCATGCATGCACCTAATTGCAACCAATTATCATACCTGTAACCGATTGACATGCATGCAATCAATCGTTATTCATGCAATTGATCATCATTTGTGCAGCCAATTATCATACCTACAATCGATCATCATGTCTACAACTGATTGACATGCCTGAAACTGATCGACATGTCTGTGATCGATTTTCATATCTGCAATCGATCGACATACCTACAACCAATTGATATATCTGTAACCAATCGATATATTTGCAACCAATTGACATGTCTACAACCAATCGACATGGATGCAAATGATCAATTTGTCTACAACTGATTGGTATATCTGCAATCGATCGACATATCTATAACCGATTGGCATATCTACAACCGATAATCATCTCTATAATCGATCAACATATCTACAACCAATCAACATATTTGTAATCGATCATCATGTCTACATCCGATTGACATGCCTACAACCGATCAAATTTTACATCTTAGACCAGTCATCATAAATCATAAAAGCTAAAAGCCTTTCTTGTCATATTAAATACTTTAAGTTTTCCATACATTTTTAGAGTTTGTAATTCAATATTCATGGCCCCAAAACACAAAAAACTTCGCCACAGTTTGAAATTTTTTGAAGAAAATTAATTGCAATTCACCACGGTTTGAATTTTTTTGGAGAAAAATAATTGCAATTCTCCATGTATAATTCTACATATTTCATCAAGATTCCAAGACAATTCACCTTCATTTTATAAATATATTTTTGGGCCAACCCCTTATGCATAACCCTGCCTTGGAGCATGTTTCAGCCCATATAGATATTTCTTTAGTCTACAAACCAAATGCTCTTTACCTCTTTATTCATAGACCTCAGGTTGATCCATATAAATCTCCTCCTCAAGATCACCATGCAAGAAAGCAGCTTTCAAATCAAGATACTATAGTTCTAAATCTTGTGATGCTACAAGTGCAAGTAAAACTCTAACAGTAGTCATCTTCACAACTGGAGAGAAAATTTCATTAAAGTCTATACCTGACTTTTGCACATAACCTTTGCCACCAAGTGAGCTTTATATAGTTCCAACAACCCATCGTTGTTCTTTACTTTATACACCCACTTGTTTCCAACAACCTTTCTTCCAGGTGGAAGATCCATAAGTTCCCACATTTTATTCATACAAAGTGCTTCCATTTTATCCTCCATGGATTTCCTCTATTTTTTTGCATTCTCAGATTATCTAGCTTCTTGAAATGAACTAGGCTCACCATCATTAGTTAACAAAGAAAATATAACTAAAAAACATATTTGCTTGACTTTGGGTTGATTTTGGACCTTTATTATTTAGGCACATGGGCAAATGCATCATAGCCAAAGGTACACAAATGAGAGTAATTGAATGACATACCACACTAAACCTTCTTTGGAATTTTTCCATCCAACGTATCTCTAGGTGACCTATTAATGAGGTAAACAGTTGTATTAAGAGCTTCTACCCAGAACCTCTTTTCCAACATGGATGCATTGAATATGCTTCTTGCATGTTCTATTATTATGTGATTCATCTACTTAGCCACACTATTTTGTTGTGGAGTATATGGTACAGTATTTTGGTGCTTAATTCCTTCCTATGTACAAAATTTATCAAATTCCTTGAAGCTATATTCACCCCCATTATCTGGCCTAATACATAAAATAGGCTTGCCGAAATTTTTCTCTACTCGAGCTTTGAAATCTTTAAACTTTTGCAAAGCTTCTAACTTCTTCTTTAAAAAATAAAACCACACTCTTCTAGAATAATCATCTATAAATTTTAGAAAACATATAGCACCATTTAAGGATTGAGTGGGGACTAGTCCAAATATATCAGAATGTATGAGTTGTAGAAATTAGAACTCTTACCAGGGCTTGCAGTAAACCGAACCCTATTTTGTTTGCCAAAAATACAGTGCTCACACAAGTCTAAATAACAAGACTTAATCCTAGAATGCAAACCTTAGTAATGCAAAATTTTTAGACCTTTTTCACTCATATGTCCTAGGTGTTGATGCCATAACAATATTGCATCCTGACTTGAAGTTTTTTTTGCTACATGGTTTGTCACTGTATCACTGCATAAGTGATATAGAGTTCCATAAGATTATCCTTTTGCTACTACAAGGGTTCCTCTAATAATTTTGCAATAGTTGTTACTAAAAGTGATGGAATACCCTAGCTTATCCATCATCTTTATTGAGAGTAAATTCTTACACAAATTTGGTACATGTCGTACATCACATAACATACTTTCTCTACCATTGTATATCCTGATCCTTATGTCCACTCTTTCAATAATTTCTAAAGGGTGATCATCACCCAATAGACCATCCCACCACTATATGGCTGATATTTATCAAACTAGTCTCTGTGAGGAGACGTGGAAAGATGTCCCTGAGTCCAAAACCTAGGTATATAAAACAAATTCGATGTTACTGATACAAAAAGCCTCACATATTGTCATCTCTCTAAAATTTACTATACTGGCCTTAGCTGATGGATGAAATTACTTTTAACCATTTTTTTTTGTTTTTAAACTGCCAACAGTCCTTCTTTGAGTGCCCTAGCTTCCTACAATGGCATCACTTCCCTTTTAGATTTTGTCCTTTAGACTTAGATCTGGACTGTGGTCTATATTGTTGAATCCTCTTGAAATATCGACCTCTCATAGCCGGCTTCATTGGTTGAGGGTTCTAGAGATGTTTTTTACCTCAAATATTCTACCATAAAGTAGCTACCACATCATCAAATTTTAGAGTTTTGATGATGAATTACTGATGGTCATTATCAAATGATCCCAAGCCTCTAGGAGGAAACAATGTATGGTGATAGATATATCCTCATCCTCCATATTCACATTAATTGAAACCAGTTTACTTATAAGGGTATTAAACTCATTCAAGTGATCTACCACAAATGAACCTTTCTTCATCCTTAGGCTATAAAGATTTTTTTTCAGAAAAGCCTTATTTTTTGTAGATTTTATCTCATACAACTTTTCAAGCTTCTTCCAACAACTTCCATGATATTTTCTTCAACAACGTTGAATAAGACGGAGTCTTTTAGGAATAGACAAATTGTAGAAATTGCCTTCCTATCCAGTGCTGCCCACTCCTCATATTTCATGCTACTTGGTTTACTCGTGATCCCTTTCAAGGCTAGAGGTTGGTCCATTTGAACCAATAAATCCTCCACTTTCATCTTCTATAGGGAAAATTTCCTACCATTAAACTTTTCAATATCAAACTTGGTTACAATTCCAGTCATTATTGCAGCTCCTACTCACACAAAATCGTAGGCTCTAATACTAGATGTTAGAAAAATATCAAAATAATGTGCAAACAAAAAACACAATAATGCAAAAAAAATAGTAACACAAATTTTACGTGGAAAATTTACAATGTGTAGGATAAACCACGAGGCAATGACAGTTTGATCTTTATTTATTTTTGAAAAATTGCATTCAATCAACCTTTACATGCAAGGTATTATTCCCTTTTATAGAAAACAAAAACTATCATTTTCATTTCTGAAAAATAAAAACTCTAAAAAATTATTCGCTTCCTCTTCCAAAAAATGTTGCTTCTAGAAAAATATTCGTTGCCTCTCACAATGTACGGATGCCTAAAAGCATTACAAATGTACAGTCGCACAACATTATGGTTGTATGGATGTCAAAAAATTTGGGTCGGGGGCAAAGCCCCCAAACCCCTAGGCATGGGGGAACCTGGCCGATTTCCCTTGTGACCCCCCTCGGTGTGCCCAACACATATGAAAAACGTGTCCAAATGCGACTATAACTGCACCACCATATACCTTGATACTGAAGAACATAGGAGATCTAGATATTGGCTTCACCTCCTAACATTTTTTAATAAAAAAGCATAATAACTTTGATATTAAGGATGTATGCTTACTAGTGTATTCATACACCTCAAATCATGGAATCTTGAATTTTAAGATATAATAACTTGATCCATGGGTTGCCATCTAAATTTACAAATCAACATAATGAATCATAAATAAATCCTATATAGACCAAAAAGTTGTATTTACCACCTAGAATAAAATTCTTTCTTAAACTAAACTAGAGGAGACATGACTGTGACATTATATTTTATATCTCTTTCATGTCAAATTCATGTAGTTTAAACATTGATTAACCTTGATAAACTTGCCTTATAGTAGTGACTTTAAAATAAAATAATATTATCATCAGTTTCACAAAACAACATTGTAACAATATCCTTTTGAATAAACTCTCGAGTGTAAAGGTAGTGGATTTCAATATGCATTGTCCTACTATGGGCTATGGGCAGCTAGATTGTATGTTAGATTGATAGCACTTTTCTTATTATACATAAATTCTCCTATACAATATTTTGAAGAAGGTTTTAAATCCATATGGGCTCTACAAATGGATCAATAACATCATGGTAGTCAACTTATTTCTTGTATAGTGGATAGTGACATTGCATTTTTTTTCTTGAAAAACCACACAACATGACCTATTCTAAGGCTGAACAAGCATCTTGATATATAGGTTTTTGAAATCATTTGAATCTTCAAATTAATTTGAGTTAGCATTACCTCTCAATTCCAAGTTGCTTCCCATTTGGAAATGTAATACCTAGGTTAGGGGTCCCTCGTGTATATCACATAATTATCTTTGCAACTTATATGGGAACCTTTATTCATTCCTATAGGTTTTTAAAAACCCATGCTTGAAACAAAAGTGATATAAATATTAAGTATCATCAAATATCATGAGTTCAAATGGCAAAAACTATAGACTTTCAAGGTAAAGACCTAGGTTTAAATCTTGTCAAGAGATATATGCATAATTGACAAAATGCCATTGTGGTTTATTGAAATGTCATGGTAATGCCATCATGATGTAATATAGGTAGGACTCGTTTCAATCCCATCTAACCAATTTACATCATTTGTAAATGAATTATAGTGTTTTTGTATACCTGAATATGTTCCTCAACAGTTCTCATTCCATCATGCCTATACTGGGGTAAATATCTTTCTACATTTTCAAGAATCTCATGGGCTACTCCAGGAATATTTAATGGATTGCTATGACCACCTAACCAAGGTGCAACTCCTGCCATTGACATCGTTAGAGAGGTGATAAAATATTCACAATTTTCAAAATTTTGAAGGTTAAATCATCATATTCAACAATTATAACAACAACAATTTAACCATAACCATTAAAATTTATATTTTTGAAAGAGAAAATTAATGTAGCATATATCATAAAATTTCAATTTAAAAAAAAAATTAATTTGAAAAACTTCAAATTCTAAAAATCAAATTAATTACCTTCATGCCCTCCTTCTAGCACTAATTTTGTTGAGTGATATTTTTGTCCAATTACAAAAACATACCCACAGTCAAGATTTTGTCAGGATATCCTCTCTTGAAAGAATATTGTTCATGAAAATTGTTAAAATATGTAGTTAATTATCAAATATTCACTTCAAAATAATAACCTTGAAATTCAATAAATATTTGATTTTAACCTTTGAAACTTATTTTAATCAAATTATCCAAAATTTATAATGTTTGCATTTAATATTATTATTTGGACAATAATTGATTAAAATCAAATGATTATTATAAACTATGCAATGTCGGGACTTCAAATTTTCATATTGAAATAATCATTTACCTTAATGAAAATTTGAAATTTGAATTTTCATCTTTATGTATTTTTTTTAGGGTTTTGATTTTTTTATTCGATGAATTTAAAAAAAAATGCAAAATCTAGGGTTTGGAAAAGAAGAATAAAATGAAATAAAATAAAATAAATAAAAAGAAACAGAATAACCTATGAATTTTCACCCTAAATTGCAGAGAAGATAATTTGAACATTAACCAAACTTAAATAGACCTGTCTTCACACAACTTGCATTAAACCTGGTGCAATCTTCTAAGGAAATAAACAATATATTAAAAATTATTGTTTAAATAATGACACCATTTGCATGCACATACATTATTCAAATAAATTTAATATATTGAAATAAAAATATATTCAATTAAATACTTCTTCAAAAAACCTTGAATCTGGCAATTACAATGGATGAAAACCTTCAATCCAGCAACTCGGGAGGAAGTGCTTTCTTCAACAACAAACTTTGATTTCCAATTCCTCTTATTCCAGAATGCTTCCAACCTCTTCTCCTTAGGTCTCAATGGTTATTTATAATTTCAAATTTTTTGTTATTCCTTTTCATAATAGTTTGTGAAACAGGTTTCATTACTATTCTTTCACACTTGTATTATTGACATGGTAACATCTTTGTTATAAAATAAACATAACCTTTTTCAAGCATCATCAATAAATTTACTCATAGTAATGCAGGTATCCCAGTAATCTGCAAAGAATTCTAACTTTTATTAATCTCTTCAACATCATGAAATGGCAATACCACCTTCATGTGCTTGGAAAGGACATTGGAGTGAAAGCAAATATGCCATGCAAAAATAAACATCCATGTAAACTCTTTCGGGCCTATAAAAATATCCTTTCTATGGACATAGGAAGAACTATAGTATGCACAATTCATCAGCCAAGCAATGACACTTTTGAATCATTTGATGATTTGTTGTTGATGAAACAAGGTAGGCAAATTATATATGTTGGTTTATTGGGTCACCAATAAATCCATATCATAGATTACTTCTAGACTATATAAGGTATGAAAAGGATCAATGATAAGTGTAACCCTATAACATGGATGTTAGAGATCAGTTATATCACTGCTAAGCAACAACTTGGTATAGATTTTGTCAAAAATTATAAGTCATCACCTATTTACAAGCGAAACCTAAATCTCATGAAGGAATTATCAATGCTAGTTCAAGGTGCCATGGATCTTCACTTCCCATATCATTTTGTACAAACTCCTTGGGCTCAATTTATTACCTATCTATGGAAGAAGTACAAGACATCTGATTACAATCTAGTTCGCTTGTTCTTTACATTTATTTTAGCACTACTTTTTGGTACTAGCTATTGGTATCTTGGAACAAAATACATTATCAAGATGACTTGTTTACCGTAATGGGGGCATTGTATTGTGCAATACTATTTTTGAGAATAACAAATTTCTTTGTAGTGCAATATATTGTGTCTATGGAACATACTACTTTTTATAGGGAGAAAGAAGTTGAAATGTACTTTGCATTACCATATGCATTGTCACAGATAGTCATTGGCATTCCTTACATATTCTTTCAGATAATGATGTATGGGCTGATCACTTACTTCATGATTGGATTTCAATTGTCCATGGTGAAATTTTTCTAGTACATATTCACCATGTTCTTCATATTCACCTTCTATGGAATGTTGGTTGTCTTAATTACTCTAAACTACCAAGTTGTCACAGTAGTAGCCTCATATTTCTAAAATATTTTTAATCTATTTTATGGGTTCCTCATTCCAAGGTTGGTCCTTATAAAATGGTGGTAATGGTACTACTAGATCTACCCAACAACATGGATATTAATAGCACATGGTATTTTTCAATATGGAGACCTCAACAAAATTATCACGATTGATGGCATACAAAAACCCATTCATACTTTTCTCAATGATTACTTTGGATACAAGAATGACTTCTTTGGTGTTGTTGGTACAATGCTAGTGTTTTTTCTAGTTATTTATATATATATTTTTTATATTATTTATTCCTAACAACATGCATCACAATAGTTGTAGCTCTTGCATCTAGAGTAGAAGATGGTTCATCCATGGATATTATGGAAGGATTGACAACAAGCTCTACAACAATGAGAAAATGTCTATTGCACCTTTGGGGAGCCAAAAATACATAGGTCTTCCTCAATATGTCCTCTTTTTTCCTTCTAGATAACACATCCAATAGTTTTGTTTTTCCAGTTCTACTGACACCCATCAATGCAATGAGAATACCTGGCTTGAAAGCTTGAGACTAGTAAAAGTCTATTGGCCTCATAAATCCCCTAGTGATTAGTTTATCTCCTTTAACTGCTATCAATTCCTTATTTTATTTTTTACCCACTCCTTGAGAGCTAATATTCTTTGATCTCTTTTCCACTTGAGTTATCCCTAGATTTGAATTTTCTCTATTCTTTTATGCCATACCCATAATGACATCCTTTATTATCGACTGATCTTGGTTATGCACTATCAATACCACTACAATATTTGATTGTGGCAACTCACTACACTCTATTAATTTCTATAGTATAAGAGGAGGTGAAAGAGGGGCTTGAACATGGTTGCTATTATTTTCATTATTCCCATCCACTCCATGAATTGTTCTTCTTCTTGGTCGAATAATATCTTGAATATCTCATACCTATTTGAGGGCTTGAGTTGGGTTTGATCTTTGCCATATTTTTTCTTTTGCCTTATCCTTATTTTGGGTTGTTCAAAACCATCTCCCTATGCTTATCCACCCTAAAAAATATTGTTTTGAAGAATAATTTGAAAATTTTATATTAAAACAAGATCATTTACAATCTGGGATGAGACTTCTCCTAGCCTTGGCCAAAGAGAACACATGTTTACGATAATTAAAGAAGATTTGCATTGGATTCAAATCTCTTAAATAATATTTCTAAAATGGATGTTCACATGTTTACAACTGTAAAAGAAGATCTACATTGGACACAAATATCCTAAACCATATTTCTACAATGGTTGTCCAAATCAGCTAAACATTGGATTTACACACCAACCTTCCTAATCATCTCATCCTCAATAGCCACGTCACTATACCACTAAACCTCTACCTCCTATCACTACCCATATTATACAAGAATTTTGCCACTTTAATTAGATCTCTACTCACATAAACTGGAATTAAATCATCTAATTTCCTTTACAATTCCTTAATTTTAGTGACAAGAATCCTCAACCTCCATGTCTTCAAAGAAAAGTCCCTCATACAATCCAAAGCTCCTACAATTATTTGAGAATATGATTCTAGGATTATCCTCCTGTAACCTTGTTTTACTACCTAACTAGAAGCATATTTGATAGTTAAGGCTTTCGCTTCATTGTTTGTGACCCTTCCTAGACCTTGTAGTTCTCAATAGAGCACTATCCCAACATAATTCCTACAAACCACTTCAATTATAGCTCTACCTATATTTCCTTTTTGTAGCTCCATCAGTATTATTTTAATCCAACTTTATAGGGGTGGTTTTCAACTAGCTCTATCCTGTTCCTCTTGCACTTCAACTTTCTTCCCCATTGTCCCTATAATAGCTCGAGTTTCCTCTTTAGCATACACTGTTACATTTTCTATGACTTTGTTCCAAATAGCCTACCAAACTCCATGTAAATATGAAAATGTTTCTCTAAAAATTTAGCTATTTATCTCCAACCACACTTACCACCAAATTAAGTTTAATCCAAGCTCCCAACCGATACAAAGAGATTTAGATTTAAATACTAGTCTGATTCAAATCACCATTAACTTTAATTTTATAAGAAAAAAAACCTCTCCAAGATCTGGTGCATGATTGGGCACTCAAACATCAAGTGGTCAGATGTCTCCTCACTCTTGTAGCATAAAACACATTGAGATGGACCAATTATTCCCCTACGTATGATATTATCAAAAGAAAAAAATCTATTATGCATGAACTGCTAGGCAAAAAAGTTTACTTTCGGTCAACCATTGGACTACCAAATATTTCTCCAATCCTCAACCTAATATGCATGACAAGGAGGCTCTATAAGGATATTATCATACACATTCTTCTATATGTAGACACCAAGTCTCCCATAGCCCCAAGCTAATTCATTCTCCTCATCTCTACCTGTGAGAAATATTTTTGCCAAGATTTTAGTCATGATGGGTGTCAATTTTGGAGGGATTGAAATTGGTCACTCATCCAACTTATTAAACTACTTAAACTTATAATCCCCCAATTGACTAGTGTTGAAATAACTTTCAATTTGGACCCAACCCCTAGTTTCCATGGCTATTTTTATTGGTTGCATTTTTAAGAATTCAACAATGATAGGTGGGTATTGATCCCATGAATCTATTCAAAATAGTGCCTTCTCCTCTCTCCCCACTTTCCAAAATAATCCATCTTTCACTACCTAAGATATTAACTTTAGAGCTTGCCACACTAATGTTGAGCAAGGTGTTGCAAGAAGTTTGTCATTGTTGTCAACACAGGAAGTTAGATCTAATGATGCAGTGGACAGATAGTTCAGGAGTCATTCAGATGCAGAGGACAGAAGTTCAAAGGATAGTCAGATTATGTAAAGTGCAATTCTTGAAAAACAGAAGTGACCCAGTTTCAAAAATTCGAAGAAAAAGACAAGTTAGAAAACTGTCGCGATATCGCGACATGTTTTCTGTCACGATTTCGCGACAGGTCGAAGGAGAGAGAAGGCACAGCCAAAAATGTCACGATTTCACGACAAAAATGAGGAGAGAGAAGGCGCAGCTAAAAATGTCATGATTTCACGACAAAAATGAGGAGAGAGAAGGCACAGCTGAAAATGTCATGATTTCATGACAAAAATGAGGAGAGAGAAGGCTCAAGGCGAAAGCGTCACGATTTCGCGACATGTTGGAGGCCAAGAAGCGTAAGTGGAAAAGTTGTAGCGATTTCGCTACATGTTGAAATTTCGCTGGCCGAAGCAAGGAGAAAGTGTTAAGTGGAAAAGTTGTAGCGATTTTGCTACAAGTCGAAACTGCAAGACACAAAGGTGTAGCGATTTCGCTACAAGTCAAAAGTGCAGAACACAAAAGTGTAGCGATTTCGCTACAAGTCAAAGTTTCGTCGAAGCAAAGTTGGAAGCATAAGGCACAAAGTTGTAGCGATTTCGCTACATGTCTTGATTTTTCTAGTGCATGAAGCGAGAAATGTACGGAAGCCGAAAGCGTCATGATTTCGCGACAAGAATGAGGATGACGTCAACGAAAGCTGAAAGTGTCACGATTTCATGACAGGTTGCAAGAAAAGCCTCTAGAAGCCGAAAGCGTCACGATTTCATGACAAGAATGAGGATGACATCAGCGAAAGCTGAAAGTGTCACGATTTCACGACAGGTTGCAAGAAAAGCCTCTGGAAGCCGAAAGCATCATGATTTCATGACAAGAATGAGGATGACGTCAACAAAAGTTTGAAGTGTCACGATTTCATGACAAGAACGGTGGCAAAGCTATCAAAGGCCAAAAGGGTCACGATTTCATGACAGCAAGGACAAGAAGGCGTACGGCTACAAAAAGTGTCATGATATCGCGACATGTTTCTATTTCATGGCAATAGTTATAGGAAGGTGACAGAGGTGGTAGTAGCAGTTGAGGCCGACAAAGTTGAATCTGGGTCGATAGATTTTAGGGTTTGCAATCGACAATTTCTAGGGTTTGCAGCCGATAATTTCTAGGGTTTGTAGTTGACAATTTCTAGGGTTTTGTAGCCGACATTCTTAGGGTTACAGTCGACTGTTGTTTAAGATTTGTTCCTAAAATTTCTTCTATAAAAGGAGGGGTACTTCGAGTTTGAGATGATGCTGTGTGAAGATAATGTGCGAATGCGAGTAGAGTGTTTGCGCAAGTGAAGTTCGTGTCGAGCAGAGAGCGAGTCGTATCGAACTTGTGCGAATGAGGTGCGCGGGGTGCAGATGTTGAGTCATATCGTTTCAAGCTGAGTGCGAAGTCGTAGTTCGAGTTGAAGCGAAGTGTGCATATCGTGATTGCGTGAATTAAGAGCGTGATGTGCAGAGGTTGAGTTCTAAGTGTGAAGTGATAGCGCATAGACAGTAGAAGTGATCGATCATCTGATTGCAGCAGAGAGTGCGAAGAAGTTCACAGAAGCGGTCGGATAGTGCGAAGCATTTTGCATAGAAGCAGCAGAATGCAGAGAAACAGCAGACTATGAGAAATAACGTGAAAGTTTTATTCTATAATTTTCATTATCATTATTGACTTCCAAGTTGCAGCTTGGCATAAGGGGTTGGTGCCTCTTTCCAGTAGGTGCTGGTAAATTAGGAGTTGGTGCTCCATTCTGTTTGAAACAGATAAAGCTAAGGGGTTGGTGCTCCTTCCAGTTGGTGTTGGTAAAAGATATTGTAAAGTTGTAGCTTTGCATTGGCTGGATTTGGATGGTAGTCCAAGCAGTCATTTTGAGGAGTAGCCACATTGGTGAACCTCGTTAAATTACTGTGTTGTGTGTCATGCTTTCTTGCTGCATTTGATATTTCTTTTATCAGTTTTAAATAGCTACTGGATTTAAAACTATATATATTAGAAATTTTAAAGATCACACTGATTCACCCCCCTCTCAGTGTCACTGTGATTACAACAATTGGTATCAGAGCTAGGTTCCTGAATAGGCTCAAACAGCTAGGGTGATCTTGGAAGTGACGCAATGGCAAGTGGTGAAGGGTTCTCCTCGAACAAAGCACCATTGTTTGATGGAACTAATTATGCGTTCTAGAAAATTAGAATGCAGACATATCTCGGTGCTTTGGGTTTTGACATCCGGGGTGCGGTAGTTAATGGTTACAAAGCTCCCGCCACCGCTCCAACAGACACTCTTTGGTAAAAAGGCATTTGAAAATGATTCAAAAGCAAAAAATGCCATCATGTGTGGACTAGTGGACAGTGAGCTAGTCAAGATCATAAATTGTGAATCAGCAAAAGATGTATGGGATAAACTAGAGAACATTCATGAAGGAGATGATAGGATCAAGGAGGCCAAGCTTCAAACACATCGAGCTCAATTCGAATCTTTAAAGATGGACAATGATGAGAACATAGAGACTTTCATGCAAAGAGTCAATGGGATCACCAATTCAATCAGAGGTCTCGACGAAAATATAAACGATGCTACTATCGTGAAAAAGGTATTAAGATCGCTCCCTCCTAGATTTGATTCTAAAGTCTCCGCCATAGAAGAAGCCAAAGATCTAAATCATTTTAGTATGGATGAGATGCATGGTTCTTTGACTGCTTTTGAAATGAGAATAGGAAGGTCTAATCCCACAGATAGAGAAGCTACTTTCAAAGCCCTAAAAGGCAAAGTCACAAAACCAGAGTCTGAAGAAGAGGATGTATCAGATGAAATGGAAGCAAATTTTGTCAAAAAACTGAGAAAGGGAAAAGGAAAGTACAGAGGAAAGCTACCATTTAAATGCTTTAACTACGGAGGCATTGGGCACTTTGCGACAAAATGTCCTCTCAATGAAAAGAACCAGGGTGAGGAAACTTCGCACCAAGAAAGAAGTGACTGGAAGAAGAAATCAAACTTCAGGAAAGGCAATTTCAAAAAGAAAAGTTTTATCTCCCGAAATGCAGATTCTTCAGAGGACAACTCTAGTGAAGACTCTGAAGAAGGAACAGGTGAGGCTCTCTTTATGGCGTTTGAAGTAGAAAAATCAGAAGAGGCAGAAAACATAGAAAAGAGAGAAGGAATGAACTCTAAAGTGTCTATTGAAAAAGGTGAGGCTGAAGTTGATTTAGAAGGTGAGCTGGTTTCTGCTCTTATGGAATGGAAATCTGAGAAAAGAAAGAATAAAAAACTATCAAGGAAGCTTGAGGATGCAAATGACATTATAACCAGTCTAAAAACATAGACAGAAGAGTACAAGAAAATGTCCGAAGATCTTGAAGTACAGGTAACCATGAAGATAGATTACTGTTGCAAATTGGAAGAAGAAAATGTTGGTCTTCGAATACAGATACAAGAGCTGGATCAAAAAATTAGCTGCCATTTCAAACGTGAAGAAAGTTCGATGAAGCTGGACAAAATCCTAAGCGATCAAAGACCCACAGGTATCAAATTCGGTCTGGGCTTTATTGAAGGAGAATCATCAAACGGACCAAAGGCAAGCAATGTTGAATGTGAAAAGAGTAAAGACAAGAAACAGGTTGTTGAAAGAAAAACAAATCAGGCAAAAGAAAGCGATAATGCCAGTCTTGAAATAGGAACTGACAATGATGGTTTTACCAAGGTCACACATCAAAAGAAAAGAAGATCTAAGGCTCTTGCAACATCTTGGCAAAAACCATCTTTCAGGTTCAATCATTACTTTTATGGTTTCTGTTTCAAATGTAATGGTTATGGGCATAAAATTGCTAACTGCAAGTATAATGTAGGTCCAAGAAGTTTCACTAGTAGAAATACCTTTGCTCCTCTAATGAGTTATGCAGTAGAATGCTTTAATTGTCACAACTTTGGGCACATTGCTAGAAACTGTCATAGTACTTCTATTTCAAATCAATCTCAAAAAAGAAGAATTCAACCATATAGGGCAAAACAGAATAGAAATATTTCTGAAAGATATGTGCAAGATTCTGAAAAGGGGAAATCCAAGTTAGAACCCAATACCATAGTCAAAACAGAATGGAAACAGAAAGAACAGCTCAGGGAAGAAAAGGAATCTTTAATAGTGCAGACAGCTTTCAGGGCTCAGAATAAATGTGTACCGTGGATTCTTGACAGTGGTTGCTCAAGTCATATGACAGGTGATAAACAGAAATTTGAAAAACTACAGAAATATGAGGGTGGCTCTGTGAAGTTTGGAAATAATGATGGAGCCAAAATAATAGGAAAAGGATCTGTCAAAATTAGTGAAGGGAAAATCAAGTCAGAAGAAGTTTTATTTGTGGATGGTTTGAAACACAACCTGTTAAGTGTCAATCAAATCTGTGATAAAGGACATGAAGTAGTCTTCAAAAAGTAGGGTTGTGAAGTCAAAAAAATAAACAGTGGGAAATTGATAGCAACTGGTTCAAGGACGTCTGGAAATTTGTACACACTCTCAGAAACTTCAGAAGGTACGTGTTTCATTGGACAAGAAGAAGAGAACTGGTTGTGGCACAAGAGGCTTGGACACATAAGTTTTGATAATTTGGTGAAAATCAGCTCGAAACAAGCAGTGAGAGATATTCCAACCATTAAAAAACCTTCAAACAATGTTTGTGCTTCATGTCAGAAGGGAAAGCAAACCAGAGTCTCATTTAAAACAAAAGAATACCACACTAGCAGGCCCTTGGAACTTATTCATACAGACTTATGTGGACCCATGAGAACTCAAAGCATAAACGGCGACAAATACTTTATGCTGTGTATCGATGATTATTCCAGAATGACATGGATATTTTTCCTAAAAGATAAAACAGAAGCTTTTGAAATGTTCAGATCCTTCAAACAGCTAGTTGAGAATGAAACAGGAAAAAGGGTCAAATGTTTACGATCAGACAGAGGAGGAGAATTCATTTCGAATGAATTTATAGAATACTGTGAAAAACATGGTATCAGGAGACAATATTCAGCAGCTAGAACTCCACAACAGAATGGCGTAGTAGAAAGAAAGAACAGAACTATACAGGAAATGGCATGCACCATGCTGGCAGAAAACAAAATAGCAGATAGATTCTGGAAAGAAGCAGTTCACACTGCAGTATACATCCAAAACAGATATATGTTAAGAACTCATGAATGCAAAACACCTTATGAGTTGTGGTTTGGTAGAAAAGCAACAACAAAACATCTCAAAGTATTTGGCTGTAGGTGCTACATCAGAAAAACTGATGACAACCTTGGGAAGTTTGAAGATAGAGCAGATGAAGGTGTTTTTGTTGGGTATTCATCAAAAAGCAAAGCTTACAAATGCTACAACAAGAGACTCAAGAAAATTGTGGACAGTGCAGATGTTAAATTCGATGAAGGTGGGAAACGATTAGCTGACTTTGAGGAAAACTACCCAATCTATGAAGAAGTCGTTGAAGGAGATGAGGTGAATGAAACAGAAAATAAATCTACGTTTGATTCGGATGAATTAGTCGATGACTCAGAGGTGCAAGAAAACAAGAAATTCAAAATAGGAAACTGGCAGAAAAATCATCCAAGAGACCAAATAATTGGAGATCCCACAGTTGGTATTCAGACAAGAAGGAAAGTAATAAGTAATTACTCTCTTTTATCTAGCATTGAGCCCAAAAACATAGATGAAGCAAGCAAAGATGATAGTTGGATGAAGGCAATAAATGAAGAGTTAGATCAGATTGAAAAGAACAGAACTTGGGAATTAGTACCTAGACCTACGAATAAGAATGTAATCGGCACCAAATGGATATTTCGAAACAAATTAAATGAAGACGGACAGGTCATTAGGAACAAAGCAAGACTGGTTTGTAAAGGATATGCACAGGTCGAAGGCATTGATTTTGAAGAGACTTTTGCACCAGTGGCCAGATTAGAAGCAATTAGAATGTTTCTGGCCTTAGCAGTTCACAAAAACTTCAGAGTTTATCAGATGGATGTAAAATCTGCCTTTTTAAATGGGAAACTCGAAGAAGAGGTCTATATTGAACAACCGGATGGCTTTCAAATTAGTGAGGATCCTAACCTTGTCTGCAAATTAAAGAAAGCATTATATGGATTAAAACAAGCACCACGGGCATGGTATGCAAGGCTAGACAACTATCTCTCTCAACAGGGATTCAAGAAAGGTTTAGTGGACAGTAATCTGTATGTGAAAATAGAAGGTGGGCATCTCATTGTTCTTGTTGTCTATGTAGATGATATCATATTTGGCAGCAACAAAGATGAATTTTGTAAAGACTTAGCAAATAAGATGCAGAATGAATTTGAAATGTCTATGATTGGTGAACTGTCTTACTTTCTTGGGCTACAAGTTAATCAAAATGAGAAAGGCATATTCATTTCCCAAATCAAATATGTGAAAGAAATGCTAAAGAGGTTCACTATGGAGGACTGTAAGCCAGTTAGCACTCCCATGACAACAGGCTGCAAATTGAGTAAAGAAGACAAATCTCCACCTGTAGACCAAACCATGTACAGATCTATGATTGGAAGTTTACTATATTTAACAGCTACTAGACCTGATATTCTGCAGGCAGTTTGCATGGTAGCTAGATTTCAGGCCAGTCCCAAAGAGACTCATGTGACAGCAGTTAAAAGGATTTTTCGGTATCTCAAGGGCACCATGGAGTATGGGTTGTGGTATCCAAAAGGCAAAGACTTCACTCTTATATCATATTCAGATGCAGATTGGGCTGGATGTGTTGATGACAGAAAGAGTACAAGTGGAGGTGCTTTTTATCTCGATGACAGGTTGGTTGCTTGGCACAACAAGAAACAAGAGTCAGTTTCTTTATCAACAGCTGAGGCAGAATATATTGCAGCAACAACTTGCTGTACTCAAGTTTTATGGATGAAACAAACTTTGAAAGATCTTGGAATTAATTTCAGTGAACCAATATCAGTTAAGTGTGATAACACCAGTGCAATTAACATCTCCAAGAATCCAGTTATGCACTCACGGACAAAACACATTGCTATAAGGTATCATTTCTTGAAGGAGAAAGTTGCAGAAGGAGAAGTTAAATTGGATTTTGTCCCAACTACGGAACAAGTAGCAGATATTTTTACAAAACCATTGCCCAAGGAAGTGTTTGAGTACCTTCGAAGCAAATTAGGAGTAGTCACACTTCCTAAGAAGTGACTAGCTACAGGGATCACTTTCTCAGGGGGAGCATTTGAGTATTTGACTATTCTTTTGCTCATGATCATAATTTGTGCTAGATGCAACAAATTGTGCCTGAGAATTGTGAGGATGGACTCGGGGGAGTCTGCAGCAGCCCTTTGGTATTATTGACAAAGGGGGAGAAGAGTTACAGGAATGTACACAGGTGTTGCCAACAATTCCAAAGGGGGAGATTGTTGAGCAAGGTGTTGCAAGAAGTTTGTCATTGTTGTCAACACAGGCAGTTAGATCTAATGATGCAGTGGATAGACAGTTCAGGAGTCATTCAGATGCAGAGGACAGAAGTTCAAAGGATAGTCAGATTATGTAAAGTGCAATTCCTGGAAAATAGAAGTGACCCAGTTTCAAAAATTCGAAGAAAAAGACAAGTTAGAAAACTGTCGCGATATCGCGACATGTTTTCTGTCACGATTTCATGACAGGTCGGAGGAGAGAGAAGGCGCAGTCAAAAATGTCATGATTTCATGACAAAAATGAGGAGAGAGAAGGCATAGCCAAAAATGTCATGATTTCATGACAAAAATGAGGAGAGAGAAGGCACAACGAAAATGTCATGATTTCGTGACAAAAATGAGGAGAGAGAAGGCGCAAGGCAAACTGTCGCGATTTCGCGACATGTTGGAGGCCAAGAAGCTAAGTCGAGAAGTTGTAGCGATTTCGCTACATGTTGAAATTTTGCGAAGCAAGGAGAAAGTGTTAAGTGGAAAAGTTGTAGCGATTTCGCTACAAGTCGAAACTGCAAGACACAAAGGTGTAGCGATTTTGCTACAAGTCAAAAGTGCAGAACACAAAAGTGTAGCGATTTCGCTACAAGTCAAAGTTTCGCAGGTCGAAGCAAAGTTGGAAGCACAAGGCACAAAGTTGTAGTGATTTCGCTAGTGCATGAAGCGAGAAATGTACGAAAGCCGAAAGCGTCATGATTTTGTGACAAGAATGAGGATGACATCAACGAAAGCTGAAAGTGTCACGATTTCATGACAGGTTGCAAGAAAAGCCTCTGGAAGCCAAAAGCATCATGATTTCATGACAAGAATGAGGATGACATCAGTGAAAGCTGAAAGTGTCACGATTTCATGACAGGTTGCAAGAAAAGCCTCTGGAAGCCGAAAGCGTCACGATTTCACGACAAGAATGAGGATGACGTCAGCAAAAGTTTGAAGTGTCACGATTTCATGACAAGAACGGTGGCAAAGCTATCAAAGGCCAAAAGGGTCACGATTTCATGACAGCAAGGACAAGAAGGCGTACGGCTACAAAAAGTGTCACGATATCATGACATGTTTCTATTTCACGGCAATAGTTACAGGAAGGTGACAGAGGTGGCAGTAGCAGTTGAGGCCGACAAAGTTGAATCTGGGCCGACAGATTTTAGGGTTTGCAGTCGACAATTTCTAGGGTTTGCAGTTGACAATTTCTAGGGTTTGCAGCTGACAATTTCTAGGGTTTTGTAGCCGACATTCTTAGGGTTACAGCCGACTGTTGTTTAAGATTTGTTCCTGAAATTTCTTCTATAAAAAGGAGGGGTACTTCGAGTTTGAGATGATGTTGTGTGAAGATAATGTGCGAATGCGAGTAGAGTGTTTGCGCAAGTGAAGTTCGTGTCGAGCAGAGAGCGAGTCGTATCGAACTTGTGCGAATGAGGTGCACGGGGTGCAGATGTTGAGTCATATCGTTTCAAGCTGAGTGTGAAGTCGTAGTTCGAGTTGAAGCGAAGTGTGCATATCGTGATTGCGTGAATTAAGAGCACGATGTGCAGAGGTTGAGTTCTAAGTGCGAAGTGATAGCGTACAGATAGCAAAAGTGATCGATCATCTGATTGCAGCAGAGAGTGCGAAGAAGTTCACAGAAGCGGTCGGATAGTGCGAAGCATTTTGCGCAGAAGCAGCAGAATGCAGAGAAACAACAGACTGTGAGAAATAACGTGAAAGTTTTATTCTGTAATTTTCATTATCATTATTGACTTCCAAGTTGCAGCTTGGCATAAGGGGTTGGTGCCTCTTTCCAGTAGGTGCTGGTAAATTAGGAGTTGGTGCTCCATTCTGTTTGAAACAGATAAAGCTAAGGGGTTGGTGCTCCTTCCAGTTGGTGCTGGTAAAAGATATTGTAAAGTTGTAGCTTTGCATTGGCTGGATTTGGATGGTAGTCCAAGCAGTCATTTTGAGGAGTAGCCACATTGGTGAACCTCGTTAAATTATTGTGTTGTGTGTCATGCTTTCTTGCTGCATTTGATATTTCTTTTATCAGTTTTAAATAGCTACTGGATTTAAAACTATATATATTAGAAATTTTAAAGATCACACTGATTCACCCCCCTCTCAGTGTCACTGTGATTACAAAAACTAAGGACCCATTACCATTCAAAGGGAACGTCCCACCTCATTTGGATTTACCTGTCCCAAAATTTACTAGTTAAAACTCTACTAAATAAAGAAGTTGGTTGGTAAATCCACCTCCAGTAAAGCTTTTCAACCAAAGCTTTATTATTTAGCATTGATCTCCTCAGTCCCAAACCTACTTTTACCTTGGGTTGGCTTACTTTCTCCCAACCTACTATGACCGATTTCCTCTCTCCTTTTACTCCTCTCCATAAAATGTTTCTAGCCATCTTGTCTAAATCTTTCCATATGGTATGTGGGACAACAATGATAGAAAAACTATAAATCGGCATGGCCTAAATTATTGATTGTAAAAAGGTTAATATACCCCCGTAGCTTAGCCATTTGTGATACCAATGATTAATTCTTTCCTTGATACAATTTAAAATATTCCTCCACATATATATTTTTAGTTTTTTAGAATGCAAAGGGACTCCCAAGTATACCACTGGGAGAGAAGTCCTTGTGAATCCCAAGATCTCTAAAATTCTATCTTGAAGCATTTGATCAAGATTGAAAAAGACCACTTTGAATTTTTTATCATTGATGACTTGTTTTGTGGCCCTAACATAGATATTAAATGTATCTCTAATCATTATTGCTTCCCTAAAGTTGGCCACTCCCATGAATCTAGTGTCATCCAAAAAATGTAGGTTATTCAAAACTTCCTCACCCAAAAAATGTTAGAAAACCTTGTTATATTCTCCTCAAGATGAGTCTACCAAAAACTTAAACCAATATGATAAAAATATAGGGGGAACAAGGATATCCTTGATGAAGGACTTGGGTAGCTTCAAACGGTTGTGAGGTAAGGCCATTTATTAACACGTAGTATGTCAGAGTAGAAGCACAACTCATGACCCATTTTATCCAATCCTAAGAGAAACCAAAGGCTGTCATCATATTTGAAAAGGAGCTCCACTATACCCTATCATAAGCCTTTGACATATCTAATTTTTTGAAAATTCCTTTATTACCATATTTTTGCATTGAAGGGATTGCCTCCTGAGCTAGAACCACACCATCCAATATCTACCTACCCTCTATAAAACCCCCTTGATCCAAGGAGATAATGCTATGTAGAATAGGTTTTAGTCGCTCAACCATTACCTTTGTGATTATTTTATATATGGCATTGCATAAGGCAATAGGTCTATAATCTGAAATATGCACCCCTCATCCATTTTTGGAATTAAAGAAATGAAAGTATGATTTAATGTTTTAAGCATTCTTTTACTACCTTTGGACACCTCTATAACAGGCATTACATCCTCCTCCAAGTTGTCCAATAAGGTCTAAAAAAAATCAATTAGAAAGCCATATGGACCTGGTGTTTTTCGATGTTCATTCCAAAGACTACTTTGTTCAGTTCCTCTCTATCAATGGGTTTAAGTAGGGCATGATTTTCTTCTTCAGATATAATAGAGAGTATGACATCAAGATCTTATTTTTGAGTCTCTTCATATTGCACCATACTTTTATTAAATAGTTTGGAAAAATAATCCATTGAATGGAAATGTATACTTGGAATCATATCAAAGGAGCGTTTGTTTTCATCTTGAAGAACTTCCTTGTTTTCATCTATCTCTTAGCATAGGCATCCCGATGGAAAATTTTGGTTTTTTTATCACCTTCTAATTACCAAGTGGTTCTTGTTATCTGTTTCTAGTAGATCTCCTCTTGGTTGTCAATGTCCTCAACTGCTTTACGCAATGCATCATCCTCTTATTTGAGTTTATCTATAATTGTTCCTTCCCTGAAGTGTTTTTGAACCTCATCCCATATGGCCACCAATGGAGCTCTTTGGACTTGGAAGTCTATCTTTTTTGCTCACCTCCATTGTTTTAGTTGATCCTTGGCTTAATGAAGCTACTTGTGTAATCTAAAAATTGTTGTCCCATATGCTGAGCGGTCCTCTTCCCACCACTATGAAATTTTATTTCAAATTTCCTCTTTTTGTAACTAAAAGTTTTAAAATTTGAATGGTTTATCATGTTGCACTATCTTGATCCCCTATTCCAACAAAATGGGAAAGTGATCTAAAACTGGACCCTCAAAAATCTAAAATTTATTATTCCATTTCACAAATGCCTCCTCTAAAACCAAAAAATGATCTAACTTTACCTTCCTGGTATGTGTCTCCCTCCTATTATTAGTCCAAGTATAGTTGGTTCTAGGGCATTTAATATCCACCAAGTGTAATGCATGGACTTGGGCAATCATAAGTTGATCCATTGGATCTAAAATTAGGATTCTCCCTTATTGATCTCTAGAGGATAATATAGCATTAAAATCCCCAGCAACAATCCAGTCTAACTCCTCCCTTAAGACTCTCATGTTATGCACCACTTTCCATTGATGCATCTGACCATCTAGGTTTTGAGCCCCATTAAAAATTATGATTAAAACCTGCTCTGTTGTCACATTGTTCCTAAAATATGATGTGAGGACACCTATCCAAGCTATATTTTCTATTATTGTCCATTCAAGAGAGTTTAAAAAAGTAACTATCATCCCAGAGATCTCTTGGGTAGCCACTTCCATATGACCAACACCCCTCCAAAGTCTTGTTGACCTTTCTACCATATTTTGTAAAATCTAAGTTGTATGTAGTTTTGGGAGTTAATCATTGTAAAACTTCTCTTTTTCCATAAAAAAATAGTTAAGATGTTATGTTTGTCATGCCATCTGTATTATTTTAATTTCTTTATCAATTTTTTTTTATTTCAAATCTTATGGTTTTTCTGGTTTTTCTATGCTTTTCCTATCGTTTTGCATGCAAAATTATAAACGTTTTAGCATGGGGTGATGTTGTGGACAAATTATCTGCTTAAGTTTGGTTTTTTTAGGTTCGTTTCATTCTTCAGATGTGGTGAAAATTTTTGGAAACTTAGATAATTTTTAAAGAATGCTTCCCTTTCGAACGCAAGTAAGGGGCACTTTCGCTCCCAAGTGTGGAGCGAAAGTTCCTATTAAATGAAAGGGGAGCAAATGACTAAGTCTTGGTCAAGGCACGAAGTGCTTTCGCTCCATGTGGAGCAAAAGCCCCCCAAAAGAATTAAGTGTGCACACTGACCAGACTTTCGCTCCACTTGTGGAGTGAAAGCTCCTTCTTGAGAGTCATGAAAGTCAAAGCGTAAGAAAGTCAAAGTTATGGTCAAAGGTTTTGTCACTCCACCAGTGGAGCGAAAATCCCTGTCGCTCCACTAGTGGAGCAAAAATCCCTATCGCTCCACTAGTGGAGTGACACCCAATAAAAGGTATAATTCATTTAAGTGTAAGGCCAACGGTTGTTTCGCTCCACTTGTCGAGCCAAAGCATCTTCTCTCCACTTGTGGAGGGAATGCTGGACAGAAAGAAAGTAGACTCTAAGTAGATAAAATGGATGCTTTCACTCCACATCTAGAGTGAAAGTTCTTTAGCTCTAGTTATGAAGCGAAACTCCAAGCGGGCCCTAGGTGTAGTAAAATATTCCCAGAACCACCATTGACTGCTCAACCGACCCTGAAGTTGTGCTTTGAGTCGTCCGATCATGGTGGATTAGGAGAATCTTCTGCATTCAATGCTAAGTTATATGTAGAATAAAATTTATATTGTTAAGTCAGTTTTAGATAAAATATACCTATCACCATCACAAAAGTGGTTTAGAATTAATTTTTTAAGAGGCAGAATCCTCTATAAAAGCTAGAATTTTCTCTGTAACTAAGGATGGACAATCTCTGCTAGAAAAACAACTGTATATCTTGAAATATTCTTATGAAACACAAAATTTTAGTTTTTGTTTTAAATATTTTTTCTTTTTTTGTGTCTTCTATAATGTTATTTCTTTTAAGTTAGTCATTTTTCATGACTTGAATTCTATTTTTTGAATTTAGCTATTGGTGAAGGATTAATTCTGATTTACCCCTGGAGGTTATGCGATTGAGAAGATTTAGTGTCGATTTATATTAAAAGTTCATTGTTTGATTTATTTTGGTTCAAGTGAAAGGTTGTGTATCATGCTTTCTATCCATAACCCTCGTATTTTAGGATTTCAATCTCTTTCCCATTCCTTTCAATCATTTCCTTCTCTTTTAGCATCTTCCCTAACCCTTATCTCAAAAATTAATATTATTTTCTTTTCGAAACTAGCCCTACTAGAGATTGGCATAGAAGAAATTTATTTCCTTCGGCCATTCAATGCTTTACAGTGAGTCTAGGGCATTGTAGAATTAGAAAATCTATATCTAGGCTGATTTGATTGGCAACAGTTTTTGGCATGCTCGATGGGACCCAAATGTTCCACTTCACAAGAAATATTAAGAATTTGATGTTCATCTTGTTACTATCAAATACAAACATTTGGTGACTCAGCTGAACTTGGATACCTTCAAATCTTGAAGACCAGTATAAAAGCCCACCTTCATGTACATGATACAGAAGGATAAAAATATAGAAGAAGAAGTCAAGTTCTTCGAGCTCGACATCAATACTTTGGGAGAACATCCTAGAGTGTTCCAACCGAATATCCCATTATAAGGGATATATTTGCAAGTAGTTTTTGTTGCTTTTCTAACCCCAACTCCTACCAGCATAGTGACTAGCTTGCCCCCAAATCCATCAAATTTTACAACTCAACAAAATACTCCTGTTCAATTGAGTGTTTCGAATATTCTAGTTTAGCCAATTCTACCAACTTCACCAGTTCAACCAAATATGCCAATCTAGATGGCACAACAAGATACTCCCAGGAAATTCCTTGCATGGAATAATTTGGGACCTCTAGCTTTGATAACTCAAAACCAAGTACTTTGAGTAGCATTAAAATCTCTACCTACATATGACGATATAGGAAAGACAGCTTACAAACATGTTCAATATGTCATCGGACTAGAAACCATCCACCACATCACCAAAGAAGACATCATGGTGAGGTTGCTAGTTCTCTCACTCTGAAGTAAGTTCCTCTATTGGTACTAGTCACTATTGATCAACACCATCGTTACATGGGATTAACAAGTAGAATAGTTTATAAGGGGTTTCAATGAACAAGCAGACCCCTTCTCTTTGTTGCACCAGTTTAATACTATCTAAAGGCATCCTCAGGATAAGGTAGTCAACTTTAACATCAGGTTCAATCAAATCTAGTAGAGAGGTACTCCAGTCCTATGGCCCACCCTAGAGCAAGTGACATTCTATTACTTGAGAGTGTTTCATTTAGATATAAGCATGAGCATCCACCATGCCAATATCAAAACTTTTCCAACCTTTTATGAACAAGTGCAGAAGGTTGAGGTCAACCTGATAGCTATCGAATAGTTAAATCCAAATGTGGCTATGCTAATTTACCCAAATTTCCCTAAGAACATGTACCCTAGTACATCTTTGATGTACCCAAACCAATATTAGAATCCCAACTCTCAGAATCAAGTGGTACCCACTCTGCAGTATCAAGTGCCCTCTGTTCCTCAACTCCCTGCTCCTATCCAATATTTGGCATTGCCTGCACCATTGGCACCATTGCCATTACCCACACCTCAGGCAATTTTAAATGTAGACCAGGTCAAAGAACTACAAGATTTGCAAGCATCAGTAAAAACAATGACGAATGATATGACTGTCATGTGACGAAGATAAAATTATCAAAGCTTCCAACCAAGAATATTTTCTCCTCCTATCACTAGGGAGCAAGTCACTTCCATCAGTAGGGCTCCTAAGATAAATGCTACAGTGTTGTAAAGTGAATAAGCTAGTTCATTTGATAGGACCAATTGGTGTACCACATGTCGCACAATGAAGAAACTTGCATGGTGCACATCAACTATGTCCAAACACTGGTTAGTGGCACTTGTGATGGTCAAGTCAACATGATCAGGAAAGCTAGTCATAATTTCATGATGCCTTTCATCGAGCAGGTCTTAGTTCTTATCAAGGTTGGGAAGAAGCCTATTGAGGTAGATCCAACCCATATGATCCACTAAATATGCCTACTACACCCAATCCATGGACTGAAAAGTCCCAATCATCGATGAAAGCTCTAGATCCAACAACAACCTCAGAATAGTCTAACTTACTGAAGGACTTACTACCCCCATGAGTTAGAGAAAGGAGTTTCCCACCCAAAGCTTCAACTTCTCAACCGCAAGCCAAGATGCAAGATCAATCCAAGGATAAATTTTTATACCCCTCACTAACTAAGTATCAAAGGGCAGATTCCATGCAACAGTATCATAATACCTATGAGTTTGCAAAAGGAGTTGGATAATTTGGCACTTCAGTGTATAGCATAGTCGAAGATATGAAAATGTTCCCTACTACGGTAAGCCTTTATGATGCACTCTAAATTTATGATCAAGTAGACCTTTTGCAAGAACATCTTAAGTCTACCAAAGACAAGGAGAGTAGACCAACATAGACAGTGTTTTCTCAACCATTGATGACTTTGACCATGGTTAAGAATAGGCCCCCACTATTCTACCTTTCCCTTCAAATGGAAGGATGGATCATGCACAACTATATGATCGACTCTAGTGCTATGACGATCGTCATGCCCAAATAAGTGTGTGACATCATGGGCATGGAGTATACCTGAAGAATCCCTAGCATGCTATAGATAGATGGGATCCTTGTAAATATTGTGGTATTAATCAAAGATGTTTCGATCCTCCTACATAAAATGTCACAAGTCACAATCATCCAAGAGATTGTGGTGGTCAACCTTGAGCCATATTTCAATATGTGCCTCTCAAGAGAATTCATAGCCAATTTGGAATGCTACCTCTCCCTTGACTACTCGCATTTGGAAATCCCATTCAATGGGAAGAAATTTAAGATCTTCAATGAGAAGCCTACCAATTTTCATGTCAAAAAACTTGAAGATGGGTAGAAGGGCTCAGAATCTGTCAACCTGATGATAGAAGTGCAAGAGTGAACCTGATGGAAGAATATCTCAATGAACTTCGAGCTAAATATGAGTTTTCTATGACCAATTTTAATGCCATCATCGGGATAGATTTAGGGTGCTACTCACTTACAAATATTGAAAAGGCTGAAATAAAAGCACCTGAAGAAAAGCCCTCGATAGCTAATCAACTATGGAAACTTTTCTTCAATGATGGTCGATGCAAAAATTATGTTGGGGTTGGTGTCGCTCTTATATCTTCATATCACGAATAAAAGACTTACTCATACAGAATTGCTTGGAGTTGTACAAATAATGTAGTAGAGTATGAGGCTTTGTTCCTCAGACTTAAGAAAGCTATGAAACTCAGCATCAAGCAGTTGTATATATTCAAGGATTTTGAATTGATCTACAACCAAGTCACCAAAAAGTGCTCCTCCAAGCAACACTATCTAAAGGTGTACCACAACAAAGTGTGGGATATTATTGAATCCTTCACTACACTAAGCATCTAGTCAATATCACGAGAGTAAAATAAGCTTGTGGATATGTTGGCCTCCACCGATGCTCAGTTCTCATCGATAGACAATCTAATGCATAAGCCAAAAATGGTGAGACTGATCAATAGGTCTTTTGTTCCTGATAAGAAGAACCACTGGCAAGTGTTCAACAATGATGAACAACTTGTCAATTTTTTGGTTAATGAAGCATCATCAATTGAAAATAAAAAATTGGACAAAGAATACTGTGAGGGATTGATCCAATTGAAAAAAAAACATATCCCTAAGGGTTTTATCACATTAGAAAGTCATTTTGATCAGAAAAATAGGTGCGTAACCCATAAGATCAAAGTAGATAGTAGAGAGTTCATAGAGTTGGATTTAGAACCGAGGAAAGTTATCAAAGTAGGGTCTGATTGCACAACCAAGGAGCTCCAAAAGATTCACACCCTATGCAAGGAGTACCCATATATCATTGCTTGGTGCTATCAATATCTAAAGAGGTATGAAAAGAACATCATCCAACACACAATTGAGTTGGAAGAAGGGATCAAACCCTTCAAGAAAAAATAGAGGTCTATCAACCCAAAGATTGAGATGCTGATGAGAGCCAAGATTCTAAAGATGCTCAAAATGAAGATCATATACCTGATCAAGCACTCCTCCTGGGTGGCCAACCTAGGCCTGATTTGAAAGAAGAATGGGGACATTCTCTTGTGTATTAATTTTTGAAATCTTAACCAAGCATCACTCAAGGACCACTACCCACTACCTTAGATTGGCTAAATTCTTCACATAATGACGGGAGCATAGAGGTTATCTTTGCTAAATGGATTCTCTGACTACAACTAGATATGAGTCAAGGATGAAGACCAAAATAAAACTGTGTTCACCAAGTGAGTAACCTTTGCCTATCAGCGTATGCCCTTCAACCTCTCAAACACCGAAGTGACTTTCCAAAGGGTGATGGACCTCACTTTTGGTGAACTGTTAAATCATCTAAATTTCATCTACTTGGATGATATGACAATATTATCCCATAAGAGGGAGAAATATGGCCTAAATTTATGGTAAGTATTTGAGAAATACCAGGATTTTGAGGTCTCCATCAACCCCAAAAAATCTATTTTTGCAATAAAGGCAAGCTTCTCAGACACTTGATCTCTAAAAAGGGATTAACTTTTGATCCTTCCCGAGCTGAAGTGCTCCTTCAAATTCCACTACCGTTGAACAAGAAAGCCTTGCAATACTTTTTTGGACAAATAAGCTTCATTAGGAAGTTCATAGCCGACTTCATCCAAGTGGCAAAGCCGATGACCGAGCTTCTGAAGAAGGATGCTGAGTTCAAGTAGACCGATGTAAGGAAGCAGACATTCCAAAAAATCAGGGAGAAAATCGCTCAAGCTCTAGTCCTCATAAATCCTGACTACGCAAATGATTTTATCTTGTACGCTATTAGGGAACCAAAAAGCTACACAATTGTTCTAACCCAAAAGGGGGAAGATGGAGATGAGTTCCCGATAGCTTTCCTGAGCTAGATCATTCAACTGCATGAAGAAATGTATAATTTTATCAAAAGACAAGTACATGCAATGATGAAATCACTCCAAAAATTTTTATATTTTGTCTCCTAGAGTAATACAATAGTGTATGTGGTACACCCTGATGTCAGAGATCAGTAATAGGAGGGCAAGATGGGTCTCCAAGATCTAAGAATTTTATATTAAAGTGCACCCTACCAAGTTAGTCCAAGGTCAAGCACTCTATCAAGAACTACCCAGAAGTGTTATAGCTGAAGCAATAGATCCCAAATTAGAGTGCTTTACACCTAGAAGAAACCTCGCAAACATGTTGGTTAGTATTTTGTACTAGGTAGATGACCTTTTTGAGTACTTTGACATAGAAAAATTCCCTTTTTTCTTCAATACTTCATAAAGGAGGATATTTCACTTGTAGGCTAACCAGTATATTTTGACACCCAATATACTGTTCTAGCAGAATATCGATCAAGTACTCTTAACGTGTATCAAAGAGTAAAAAACAATCAAGATTCCTTGAAGAGTTTCACTCTAGAATTTTGGGAGGTCATTTTATGGGTAGGCCAATGGCCCTGAATATCATCAAGGTAGGTTACTACTGGCCCACCC
Source organism: Wollemia nobilis (assembly GCA_028583015.1). Classification (NCBI taxonomy): domain Eukaryota; kingdom Viridiplantae; phylum Streptophyta; class Pinopsida; order Araucariales; family Araucariaceae; genus Wollemia; species Wollemia nobilis. The sequence goes on along the minus strand of JAQPPZ010003563.1, from coordinate 4,300,098 downwards.
TCTTCACTGATGCTTTCAAGGTTAATCAGTGCTACAACAAATGCTAGTGTTATTAGGGTAGAACCCATAATGCCTCACTTCCTCTCCACACCATTCAAGCAGAAGCTTCATTCCAGTAGTGGGGCTTGGACTTCATCAAGATCATTAACCCAAACTCATCAGCCAACCACAAATACTTTTTGATCACTACAGACTATTTCACTAAGTGGTCGAAGGTAGTGCTAACCAAGCAAGCCAACTAAGATGTGGTTATCTCTTTTATTAAAGGTTTGATCAATCATTTTGGTGTGCCTAAAGTGATCATGTCTTATAATAGCTCTTACTTCATCGATGTAAGAATCTACGAGTTCATAGTTAGGTACAAGATTTATTTGAAGACCTCATCTAACTATTACCCGAAGGGCAATGGATTGGTAGAGTCTACGAACAAGAACCTATTACAGATTCTAAAAAGGTCTTTAGTAGAGAATAAGCAAAGCTGTCATTTGATCTTAGACCAGTCACTTTGGGCTGATCATATTTTGATTAAGCGCTTAATCAAAATGTCTCCCTATTCATTGGTGTACAGGAAAGAGGCATTCTTGCCCATGCACATAGAACTACCCATATTGCAGTTATTCAAGTGGCTCGATGGTGAAGAGGGTGAACTTGACCTAATGGAGGCAAGGTTAGCTCAACTAATACAGTTGGAAGAAGATAGAAAGCTTGCAAAAATTTCACAAAGCATGTCGAATCTACCAAAGGTTTATTTGATAAAAATGCTTTTGACAGAGCCTTCAGTTTTGGAGACTTGGTCTTGAAATGGAAAAAAAAAATTCTAAGCTGGGGAATCACGATAAGTTTGACATATTTTGGGAAGGTCCATTTCAAGTCTTCAATGTCAATCAAATCAATTATTTCATCTTGTAGGGCATTAAGGGTTTTACTCTCCCAATTTCGGTGAACGAATTTCTTTTGAAGACTTATCACCAATTAAATCCTAGGAATATCCAAAAGCCTTTTATATATATATATATATATATATATATATATATATATATATATATATAGTGCTTTCACTCCACTTTTGGAGCAAAAGCGCTTTTGCTCCATTAGTGGAGCCAAGATTTCTTTTTAAAAAGAAAAAAAATAATAAATAAATATAAATAAATGTGCTTTCACTCCACTAGTGGAGCGAAAGTCTCCCCCCCTCATTTTTTTTCATCTTTATTTTATGTTATTTCCTTTTAAGATCGTCCATCCGAAAAGTGCCATGTGTCAAGCAAAGATAAGTTCGAAGGCGCTCTCCAGCCTAGTGAAGCATTATAAATGTGGGGTCATCCAATATCTTTATCCAATAAAAGCACTTTAGCTCCTTAATGCTCCCAAGTGCGCTTCCTCATGGTAGGTCCAAGTTAGCTCTCCTCTCGACAGTCGTGTGCTCCAAGGAGGATTTTCTCAATCAGTGCTGATATTCATTATTTATGAGGGTGAAATACCAGCATGAGGGTAAATCATAGGCGCATAATTTCATGAGAGATTTCCACCTACATTAACTACTAATGTTAGCATTTAAAGTGGTATATTTGAAAGGAGTTCTATAAGGATAGGGGTTTACCATAATTATTTCGTGCCCTTCATTGCAGTTGCATTGTCGTATAGTTCTTGCACCCTACATTTTCCAAATTTTTTACCTATGCAAAGGTTTGAACCATAACAGTTCGTTGGTATACATGGGCAAGAAAAGTGGGGAGCATGGGAAAGGGCATCCAAGGAAAATATGACGTCCTTGAAGGAGAGTGGATCGAAGAAGCCATAAAAGCGTGTAAAAAAGACAATAAAGCTGATGCTACCTGAAGACAACCTCTTTAGACTTTGGGATTTTCTGATGACATACAAGAACCTTGAGGAATTGTGCCATGACGTCGAAAAGGCATTTAAAGAAAATACAAATAGGAACGCATTGGTTGCAGTTTGTCACTCGCACCTATTTTTTTACATGTGCACGCCCATGCATCATTACCTAGAGTTTGTGTGGGCAGTTTCCAGATTTTATTATTCTCAAACAAGGATAGTGTAGGATTCCAATGGAAACAAGCTATTCACCATTACAAATGATACCATTCAAGAGGATTTTTTTTGCAAGAAGAAATCCTCAACTTATTTCCTTCCTAAAAAAATCACTAGCTTTGAGTAGAGCGAAAGGTATCAACCCATGACTGAGATGTGTTGATTTATGAGGAAGTAGTTTGGAGGAGCATCATCATCTGGGGTGATTCTCGAATTACCCATCCACTTGATATAATTTGTACATTGTAACATTTATTATATTATGGAGTGGGTAATGGGGATTTCTACTGATGTTATCATCTACAACATGTAGGTGTCCATGGTGGAGTTCATTTTTCACAATGAAATTTATTTCCTATCCAAGATGCAGTTGAATGCCCTACCAGTTTTCTTCGACTGGGTAAAATGGGTGGCACGGTAGATGCACATGTCACTATCCTACCTGCAAAGCCATAGATATGACTAGTTCAAGTATTGCTCCTCCCTCACATTGTATCTCTTCTACAACCTGCATAAGTACTTCCTCTTTTTCCCCAAGAATTAGACTGATAAAGAGAGCGATGCATTGCCAGTATATCTCTAAATGTAAAGCTTATCCAAGCATGAGTTGTACTATAATTTTAATTGAGTTTTCTTAGGGTTGGTGCTCAAGATGATCTATGGCCACTACAAGTGAGTTCCCATAGATAAGAGGGACAAAGTGATGTATGGGAATTTATAAGATGTTTTTTTCTCACCCAGGGCTTGGTAATCAAGTTTTTTTGTTTCACAGAGAAAACCTTCCTGTTGCCCTACTATGCCACATAATACTTGTTTGCCCTAGAGGTTTCTCGATAATGTGACTTCACCAACGAGTTATACGAAAAGGCATATGGAAGAAGCACACCTGTTATATGCCTTTTGAGTTCGAATAAATCAAGGTGACACAATGTGGCCAGAATGTTGTTCTTACAGTAGCATTGTATGACTTCAGGTCATTGGAAGTACAATCCACATGATGTTTTCTAGAATTTCATTGTAGTGAATTATTTTCACTATTGCCCTTGCTCAAACATCATAACCTAGTATAATAACCCTAAAGGGCATGAATTGGAGTGGCACATCGATGAGATGGTGCCCTTGCCCCCTTGGCATGATTTTTACATCATAGAGGTTGACTATGACCAGGCTGTCAACCTAGAGTAAACGCTTCCCAAGGATGTTTTCCAAGAGATAAAGGAAAAGTTATAGCATTGGTCAGATCATGATATAGAATGAACACCCCTCCAATTATTCACAATTAGGAAAATATAATAAATGTATAGGAAAAAATCATTAATGATTGCATTGAATTCAAGAGATATTTATAATTGTTTACAAGCTTGAACGGATAAGTATGCAAGTTGTTCTCAAAAGCTTATCCATACAATATAGAAACTATGAAAATATAGCAACTATGAAATATAAGATAATTACAAGGAATTATAGAAATTATCTCTATGTACATTATTCCCTATCATTCCTCCCCACCGTAAGAGCATTGGGCTCCAATGCGGTCAAAAGGGAAGGAAAATATCAAACCATCTGGGTATGAGAGATCCATCGGGCTTGATGTGGAAGTTGTCCTCACTTGGCTACAAGGTATGAAGTAGAAGAGCCTTGGTGAGTACGGCGTGTCCTGGTGTCAAAGAGATGATCATGCTCCAACGAAAACTGGAAGTTAGGTACAACATCAACAAGATGACTGATAACAGGTTTTGTCTCCAATGTAGACTCATGGTATGGCTAGAGCAAGTCAACATTGATGATGTTATGGATGCCCAAGTGTACTGGAAGATCAAGCCAGAAAGTATTCTTGGAAACCTATTGGATAATAGTGTATGGTCCAAAGTGGATGGGTTTGATCTTGCTATGTGCTCAGGATTGGAACCTACGATGATCAAGGTGCAACCAAACTCTATCTCCCACCTAGAAATGATGTGGAACATGGTGCTTTTCCATGGCCTTCTTCTGTTGTTGCTGAGTTTTTTGCAAAATGGAAATAATGTTAGAGTGAAGCTATTGCAGATGGTGGATGAAGGAGTGAGCTTTATCTTGCTCTTTTTGCATATGGGTTGTGACAGGGAATGGAAGGGATAAAGGTAACTCATAAGGTGCTAAGGGTTGAAAACCTAGACACACTTCAAAAGGAGAGTGACCTATAGAAGAGTGGACAACCCGATTATATGCATGTTCAATGTGTGGAAGACTCAAATCCCATTTGGTTGGTGAAGAATGGTGAAAAATGTGAAGACTCTGGACAAGGGTGTGGTTGACCACTTCAGTTTGACCATCATACTGGGGGTGGAAGGCAATGGAAAAATTAAGAGACACCCCTAGAAGTTTCCACAAGGAATGCCAAAAATGACCAAAAAAACTAGAATCACGATCAGAGATAATGCTAGTGGGTAGACCAAAAGAACACCAGATAGTATCAAAGAAAAGTTGGGCTAAGTGGGTAGCGAAACTAGACTTTTGACAAGGGATGAACTTAGCCATTTTACTGAAGCGATCTACAACAACAAAGACACAATCATGGCAACGAATGATCATTGGAAACCCACTGACAAGATCCATAGAAATACTTTCCCATGGGTGGGAAGCAATAGGCAAAGGCATGTTGAGGCCTAGAATCCTGTTAGTTGGCTTGGATCTGCAACAAGCTGCACACTGTCACAAATATCTCAAAACATCACATTGCATATGTGGCCAATAGAAGAATCATTGCAAGTGATGGAGAGTTTTCTGTTTGCCAAAATGTCCACCATAAATAGTAGAATGTGCCTCCTTAATAAGGGATTGCCTAGACTCAAGTGGTACACAAAGTTTATCCAAGTGATAAAGTAATCCTTCCTTAAGATGGTAATATTGGAAAGGGGCCAAATTGGATGAGGAAGGATGTTGCAAATGCTGAAAGACTTGGGCAAAATTAGGATCATTTGGGTATAATGAAGGCCAAGACTGAAATCCCAAATGTGAAGTAGTAACAATGGTCAAGGCATGGGCAGAAGGAGGACGACTTAGATAATCAGCCACAAAATTATGACTACCCTTTTTGTATTTGATAACAAGGTGGAACTGTTGAAGGTAAGAAGCCCATTTCATGTGGCGAGCTTCTTGGATTTTGTTCTGAGACTGGAGGAACTGCAAAGGCAAATGGTCTGTATGGACAATGGTTTCTTTGCCTAAAATATAATGACGCCAATATTTTATAGCTTGGACTAAGGCATAAAGCTCTTTATCATAGGTTGAATAATTTTGTTTTGCAATGGAGAAGGACTCAGAATGATAAGCAACAGGATGACCATTTTGCTTTAGGACAACACCAAGGGCAAATTGAGAGGCATCAGTTTCTATCTCAAAGGGTTGTCTAAGGTCAGGAATAGCCAAGATAGGGGTTGAAAAAAGCTTATCTTTGAGGATGGAAAATGCATTGGAATGAGTAGGAGTCCAAGAGAAAACATATTTTGCCTTAGTCAAATTATGCAAAGGATTGGCAATGGTGGAATAGCCTGGAATAAACTTACGGTAGAAGTTGGCTAGGCCAAGGAAACTCCGTAACTCAGTGGGATTGGTAGGAGTAGGCCAATGGAGAAGAACTTCAACTTTTATTGGATCCACCTTGATACCTTGCTCATTGATGATAAAGCCAAGGTATGAAATAGAAGTTTACCCAAAGGAACACTTAGGCAAATTGGCATATAATTGATTATTTTGAAGAAGAGAAAGAACATGATCAAGATGTTGCAAATGGGCCTCCCATGTTGGTGAAAAAATGAGGATATCATCAAGATAGATGATGACATATCTATCTAAACAATCTCTGAAAACCTCATTCATAAGCCTCATAAAAGTTGTTGGAGCATTGGTGAGGCCAAAAGGCATGACAAGCCACTCAAAAAGACCCATCTTTGTTTTGAAAGCTGTCTTCCATGTATCTTCAGCTTGGATTCGGACCTGATGATATCCACTTCGGAGATCTATCTTAGTGAAAAAATTTGCTCCCTGAAGTTGGTCTAAGAGATCATCTATACGAGGGAGTGGATATCTATTTTTAATTGTGATTTTATTAAGTGCTCTAAAATCAATGCAAAGATGCCAAGTGCCATATTTTTTGAGAACAAGAAGAATAGGAGATGCACATGGTGAAACACTTGGTTTTATGAATCCTTTGTCTAACAGGTCTTGAATTTGCTTCTTTATTTCTTCATATTGTATGAGTGACTGCCTGTACATTGGAGCATTAGGAAGTGGTGCAGCTAGAATAATATCAATTGAATGACTAATTGCTCTTTTTGGAGGCAATGTAGTAGGCTCTTGAAATACTTTATGATACTTGTGCAAGATTTTATCAATTGCTTGTGGTATATTAGAATGTTGTGCTGAAAATTGTTGATGTTGTGGATGAATGAAAATTAGGGCAAGTGCCTGTGCATGATTAGCTGCTTTTCTTGCTTGTCTACAACTTAGCAATAGATTATTTGAATGCTTGGTATTATCTTGAAGTGCTTCAATTAAATAATGCTTATTATCTTGCTTCAATGTGTATGTGTTTTTGAAAGCATCATATGTAGCTCTCCTATCATATTGATAGGGTTTACCAAGAAAAATACCACAACAATCCATAGGGGTCACATCACAAGTGACCTTATCTTGAAACTTGGGACCAAAAGCAAATGCAAGAGTGCATGTGTGTGTGATCTACGAAGATGTCTTGCTATCCTTCCATCCAAGAGAGTAAGGATGAGGATGGGGAGCAGTGGGGAGCTTCAACTTATCAAAAATGGACTATGCTATTAAGTTCTTTTGTGAGCCATTTTCGATGATACAATCGATTGAAAAGTCATGCCGGAGGTGAGCACATGTGACAAAAATATGGTCATGATCTCGAGGAGTAGAACTATGGTGCATTACAAGATTGAGTTTGCCTTTCAACTCATCATAGACCTTCTCTTCACTAGTAGTCTTGATGGGGTTAGTGTTTGTTCCCTCATTATACTGTACAATCAATACCTTCTTCTTCTGTAATTGTCTACATTCAGATTTAAGGTGGCCTTTCCTTTTACAATAATTACAGAACTTTTGAGACTTAGCATTAGAAGAAGATGAAGAAGGAGAAGAAGAAGCATGAAAGGTATGCTTAGAAGCAAAGGATTGAGAAGGAGGGGGAGTAGGAGAAGAATAAGAAGGGGGAAGACTTGGAGAGCTCCTTGGTGCTTGTTGCTGTGAACGAGGCACCGACTTCGAACCTCCTGAAGAGAAGTGATTCTCCTTGTGTTGTGCTCCAATTTTCTCCTCCATGAGCTGAGCCTGATTAAAAACATCATCCAAAGTTGTACATGGAGTGTACTTAATTTCTTGATAAAACTGGGTGAGAAGACCACTTTTAAATTTGGCAATGAGGGAAATAGTGGTATCCAAAATGTGGAGCAAAACATGTAATCGGTTGAATTGATGGATATAATCCTGGATTGGCTGATTTTTACTTTGATGAAGGTGAAGCCAATGGTTAAGGATATCATTGTCATAATTGGATGGATAGAATGTGGCCTTCAAGGCTGAAACCAAGCCATCCCAAGAGGTGATGGGGTTTTATGTTCCTAGGCATTCGGTTATGGAACCTTGGCCATGCCAGAAAGCTTAAGCTTGGCGAATGGAACTTTCTCATCATCTGGGGTTTGGGTGAATTCAAACCATGTCTCCATATCTAAAATCCATGAATTCAAAATATCGGGATCCCTAGAGCCTTCATAGATCTTGACCTCACATTTCGGGTGATGACTATGAGGGGAAGGGGTAGGAGCATTCAATTGGAGGTCTCTAATGGTGTCGACCAAGGTATTGACTAAAGTGGTGACCTCGGCTAATTTTTCTGTGACATTGGCAGCCATTGCTTTGGGTGGAGCCAGGAAAAAGATTCCTATCCAATTGAAAATGATAAAACTTTTTTTTTTTGAAAAATATACCCAAAATATATTTTTATATGCCCAAAAATGTTTTTTTATTTTTTTTGAATGGTCTTAGTGGGCAAAAATTTATTTTGAAATTATTTTATACCTCCCATAGTACTAGGAGCAACAACAGTAGGAGGAGAGCAATTGTACATCAACAGAGCAGAGCAACGACAACAATAGGAGGAGAGCAACTATACAACAATGGATTAGAGCAATGGGAGATAAGTTCTAGTGGAGGCAAAAAGCGACATGATGATTAGAGTCCAGTGGTATAACATGGTGGAGTTGGGGGTGTAGTAGTGTTCACGACAACAAACAAGGTGGCGAGGATGGAGGGTTGGGAGGGAAATGAAGGGAGAGCCAACCCTTTAGGGTTAGCTGTTATGTGGAGTGAGGAAAGGTTCTTATGAAGTACAAAACATGCACCACAAAGCGCATGTGGGACTTATGTCCCAAATTTATTTTTTTATAAAAGGTTTTTCGACGTCGGAGATGAGAAATATAGCCACTAGAAAATAAAAAATTAAAATTAAACTTTAGAAAACAAAATAAATATACCACTGAGATGTTGGAGAGAAGGCCAGAAAACATAGGATGATGTTTGTGAAACGTTGAAAATTGCTAGGAGATCACCGAATATGAAGTTGGAAGAACCAAGAAGGGAGATTGGATCATCGAGGAAATATTCTAACATCGTCAAAGATGTGTAGAGAATGCAACCAAAGGTGTAAAGGATATTGTGATTGCTAGAAAATGATGTGGTCAATGAAGGGTAGCAAAATATTGTTGGGGCCAATGGTCGAAATAGTAGCGGCTATAGTAGATCGTCGTCACGAGCTATTGGGAACATCAAGAAAGTGTCTGATCGCACAGAGGATGCCACTGGAGGGAAAATTTGAGCTGGATCTAAAATCATCAATGTAAAAGGTACGCTGGTGTCAAAGAGGTTAGTTACACAGAAAAAAAATAGTGGCGATGGAAAAGTGGTGAACGGAAATAAATATGGCAGGGAGGGAAGATGATGTCAGGGAGTAAAATAGCTAGGAATCACTGCAAATGGAGTAGCATCATAGGCAGATATGATGAGTTGTTGGTAATGTTGTGGTGAGGTGGTGAGGAGCAGAGAAAGAAAAATGGATTGGCTCTAATCCAGTGATATAGAACGAACACCCCTCCAATGATTCACAATCAGGTGAAGACAAGAAATGTATAGGAAAAAGTCATTTATGATTGCATTGAATTCAAGAGATATTTATAATCATTTACAAGTTTGAATATATAAGTATTTACAAGTTTGAATATATAAGTATGCAAGTTATTATCAAAATATTATCCGTCCAATATAAAAACTATGAAAATATAGCAACTATGAAAGATAAGATAATTACAATGAATTATAGCAATGATCTCTACGCACATTATTCCCTATCAGATCACAAGATAAAAGAATGGTGGATCATGAGGGTCCACAATAATAAAATGATTTCTGACTATCCAATATCATTGGACAATAAATTCTCCATAGTGTATGATGAAAACATAGACACCTATTGGGCCTCCTCCATTTTTGAGATTGTGCTTCCAAGTACACAAAGCCCTAATGAAGTGGAGGACCTTGTAGTAAAGAAACACATGGTGTAGTACAAGGGTAAATTATTCCTGAGTGGTTAATAATAGATTGGAGAAAGTGTGACATTACCTCACAAGAAGCAGAGCACTCTCTCAAAGAGAAAAGCTGAAGAGATGCCTACCCTGCAATAAGCAACAAAGAGGTCATAGACCCATACTCCAAGGCCCTTTAGAATGACCTCCTTTGTAGCACCTAAAACCTCTCCATTGAGAAATATTGAAGCACCTATTAGGGATAATTTGAAAAAATAGATAGGAGAGGTGGAGGTGATTGATGTAGAAGTGATTTATGTGGAGGAGAAAGGATACCCACACACACAACATTCCCCTTCCTAGGCTCTCTTGATGACGAATCTTGAAGGTACGCATTCACTCTTATATATTTCTCCTTTCCTCTATCTGGAAATAGTTTCCTCAATGCTTGAAACCCTAGTCAGTACTCCCATTTCTATTTTTCTATCCCATTCCATAGTTGCTAGAATTTTGGTTTCACCATCCCTTTCATCACCCTCAGATGCATTCACATATTTTGCGATGCACCTTAATGCTTTTATAATATTTATGCTTGTCAACCTTTCTTTTTCTATTTCAAAAGACTCTATTATCAATATTTCCACCACCAAAAAGATAAATCCTTTTTTCCTTGCACCACCCTCTACCATCATGAAATCGGTTGCACTTGATATTTTAATGCCTAAGCCCACCATATTTGTAGTTATTGTCTAGACCCAAGCACCCTTGACAGTTAGCACAGTCGCTTCCCCTCCTATTTCCCATATGCTATCCAAAATCGAGACACAACCTCCTCTCTTTCCATAAATGCCAATCCTCGTAGTTTAGGAGCTGCTCAAATTTGAGTTAGATATAATGCAACACCTTGCAGCTATGGAGAGCATCCACAAGGCACACCATAGCTCATCACGGTGGTTGAGGGACCATAAGAGGAAGGAGGTACAATCTATGGTGCAACCCAAAAAGCATCCATTATCAATCTAGAAAGGATGGAGATTTACACAGTAGAGAAAATACCAATGGTCCAGGAGATGACCTCGACTGACTACACTTACCACCATACCATGGATGATGTGACAAATATTAACATGACATAGAAGATGGGCAATATTGCAGTTGAAATGGGCTCCATATATTTCCATAGTGATCATTACAAGGAGTGCTTCTTTGAAGCATAGGCCAAGAACTTCAAGCTTGAGGAGGCCTTGGCAAAGACAAAGAGGCAGCTTGAAATGCTTGAGTCTAAAGCTGCACAGTTGAGGTAGCACAAGGTTTATCTAGAGGTAGGGGTCAATGATAATTCCAAGTGATGATCATTTCAAGATGTATGCCCAATCAAACTAGCAGGTGTAGGCACTGATCGTTCAGGTCTAGCAGTTGCAGGTCAAGTTAGTAGAAAAGATGTCACAACCTATCGTATTCTTTAAGGAGCACATCAAGGAGATGCGTCTGCAGTTCTTGATGGATTTCTTGATGAGAACTAAGTGGGGAGTCATGATATTAACCACTTTTAGGGAGGCACAAGAGGTAGTTGCCACTAGCAACTCCATTTTAGAAGCTTCTCAGATAGATGTTGATCTTTGGTTGGACTTAGCCATGTAGCTACAAAAAATTGAGAATGTGAATGCCCACCTTACTCCCATGACCCCCCTAGCTCGATCTTAGGTAACAATGAATATAACCCTATGCTATTTATTCATGAAGCTCGAGCTGATCAAGGAAGCTCATAAGCTCTCAAAAATCCTCAAGCAAGAGAATATGTTCCACTGTTTTACAAATCAACATCCCTAGATTCACAAACATTGAAGGGGACATTCCACCAATCGAGGATTTAAGACCGATTTGGGTGACATTCGTTGATAGAACCTTCGATTTTGATGCTTAGGAGGATCCAATTTTAGATACACAAGTGATTCCTTTCATGCCCAAATATGCTATAGTTGAGTCTTGTTTGCAAGAGTTTGATCGAAGGATAGATCTCATTGATATTGAGTGAATTGAGACCTTCCATTACTTGATTCAGAAGCTCCAAAAACAACCAACCTTTTAATTCAACCACTGGATAAATGCTTCCATAGTGTATGAGCATGTTTTTAAGAGCTATCTGGAAATATTTTACCCCTAGAAGCATGAGCTAGATCTCAAGGAAGAAGAAGAATGCGAGCAGGAGAAAGAGGACGAAGCAAGAGGCAAGCAAGAGGAAGAGGAAGAGGAGGAAAATGATCGACTTGAAGAGTTACCATGAAGCAGTAATGAGTAGTTTGAGGATGTTGAAAGTGAGGATAACTCTGCAACCCAAGGATAAGTCCTGGGATCTTTGCATTGAGGCAGTCTCAATACCCCGCAAGACACTAGAGATGTTGGCATTTCTGCCACATTTTTTAAAATCTAAGTTGTATGCAGTTTTGGGAGTTAATCATTGTAAAACTTCTCCTTTTCAATAAAAAATGGTTAAGATATTGTTATGTTTATTGTGTTTTCACCAGTTGTCTCCTTTTACTTTCTTTCTCAAAACTATTTTCTTTCAAATCTTATGGTTTCTCTGGTTTTTTTGTGCTTTTCCTATCATTTCGTATGCAGAATTATAAATATTTTAGCATGGGGCGATGTGGATAAATTTTCTTCTTAAGTATGGTTTTTTAGGCTTGTTTCATTCTTTATATGTGGTGACAATTTTTGGCAACTTAAATAATTTTCAAAGAATGCTTCCATTTCGAATGCAAGTAAGAGGTACTTTCACTCCACTGGTGGAGCAAAAGTTCCTATTAAATGAAATAGGAGCAAATGCCTAAGTCTTAGTCAAGGCACGAAGTGCTTTCGCTCCATATGGAGCGAAGTCCCCCCAAAATAATTAAGTGTGTACACTGACCAAACTTTCACTCCACTTATGGAGCAAAAGTGATTTCACTCCACTTAGGGAGTGAAAGATCTTTCTTGAGAGTCATGAAAGTCAAAGTGCAGGAAAGTTAAAGTTATAGTCAAAGGTTCTATCACTCCACCAATGAAGCGAAAATCCATGTTGCTCCACCAATGGAGAAAAATCCCTATTGCTCCACTAGTGGAGCGACACCCAAGAAAAGGTACAATTCATATAAGTGTAAGGCCAAGGATGCTTTCGCTCCACTCCACTTATGGAGTGAAAGCTGACCAAAAAGAAAGTAGACTCTAAGAAGAGCAAAGGTATGCTTTCACTCCACCTTTGGAGCAAAAGTTCTTTTGCCCCAGTTATAGAGTGAAACTTTGGGCGGGTCCCAGGTGCAACAAAAGCTGTCCAGAATTACCATTGATTGCTCAACCGATCTCAAAGTTGTGCTCTGAGCCATCCGATCATGGTGGATCAAGGGAACCTTCTACATTCAATGCTAAGTTATCTATAAAATCAAATTTATGATGTTAAGTCGGTTTCATATCAAATATACCTGTCACCATCATAGAAGTGGTTGAGCATTAATGTTTTAAGATGTGGAATCCTCTATAAAAGCTAGAAATTTATTTGTAACTAAGGATGGACACTCTATGCTAGAAAAGGAGTTGTATATCTTTGAAATCTACTTTTGAAACACAGAATTCTGGTTCTGATTTTAAATCTTCTATCTTTGTGTATGCCTTATATCATGTTATTTATATTAAGTTAGTCACTTTTTTATACAACTTGAAATTTTTTCTGTATTTAGCTATTGGTGAAGGATTAATTCTAGAGTACCCCTGGAGGTTTTATGATTGAGAGGATTTAAAGTTAGTTTTTGTTAAAAGTTATTTTTTTTTTATTATTGTTGGTTCAAGTGAAAGGTTATGTACTGTGCTTCATGTCCATCACCCTTGTATTTCAAGATTTTGACCTCTTTCCCATTCCTTTCAGTAATTTCCTTCTCTTTCAGCATCTTCCCTAACCCTTATATAAAAAATCAATCTTATTTTCTTTTCGAAACCAGCCCTACTGGAGATTGGCATAGAGGACATTTATTTCCTTTGACAATTCAATGCTTGGTAGTGGGTCTAGGGCACCGTAGACTTAGAAAATCTATATCTAAGCTGATTCGATTACCAACAAGTCTATTTACTATTTTACACATAAGATCCAATGACATTTTTGTCTCCTGGATAAGTAAAAAATTATTTTATTCAAACAATATATTGATGATTTATACTATTTAAACCCTTAACATTCCATGATTGTATAATCATTGGTTACCTTGAGAGAAGTAAAAATATATTGGCCTCACCAATACTCCAGTGATCAATTTGTCTCCTTGAACTGCTATCAATTCCTTGTTTTATTTTCTACCCACTCCTTGAGAGCTGATATTTTTTTCTCTTTTCCATTTGAGTTACCCTAGAGTTGACCTTTCTCTATTATTTTCTACTATACCTATGATGACATCCTTAATTATCAGTTGTTCTTGGTTATGCACTATCAATACCCCTACAATCTCTGATTGCGGTAACTCACTGTACTCAATTACCTACTCTAGATGGGATAGGTAAAAGAGGGGCTTGAACGTGGCTATTATTGCATTTATTAATCCCATACACTCCTTCCATGAATTTTTCTTCTTCCTGGTCCACCGGTGTCTTGAAGATCTCATACCTATTGAAGGGCTTGAGTTGGGTTTGCTCTTTACCATCTTTTTTATTTTACCTTCTCCTTCTTTTGGGCTATTCAAAACCATCTCTCTATGATTATTTGACTTGAGAAATTTTGGTTGTGTGTTTATTGATTATTGAATTACCCTCATTAGAAATATTTGACATTCTTAGAGGAGCCTCCATTTTTATGTTTATGTTGTTAGGAAAGGATCAGGACAAATGCCCATATTCGTGGTAAACTTTGCACTTGAATGGCAATGCCTCATAATATAGTTGTTGAATCCAAGATAGTCCTGCAAGTTTGAGTTCAACCTCTACTGGAAAAGGCTGGCTAAGATCCTTTTCCATGCATAATATAGCATAAATAGTTGTGTTTCCTTCCATCATGTCTTTGGAAATACCTAAATATATTCCAAGGTAATTTTTGATAATTTCCAATACTTGATCACTCCAAAACTCCATTGGAAGTGCATACAAATGGATCCAAACTGGGACAATAGTGGGTTCAATTTTAGGATCAAATCCCACACTCAAAGGCTGAACAAATAATCATGTTGGACCATGATTCCTCTAATATAATTCAAAATCCCTATTTCTATCGATAAGTGAAGAAAAACTAACAATAAAATATGCATTTCTAATAATCCACAAAGAATACTCACTAGGAGGCTCCCAATTTTATCAAACCTAGGAATGCAAAACTTTTAGGATTGGGCAAATACCCATGAATTTATAGATCAAATCATGATTGGATCTATATAAAAATGTTTCTTCTACCATCCTTTGATCAATTAAAATATTTGACCTTGATTCTGATTATAGCAAGCATCCATTAACTTGTTGAGATGTTGATCAATTTTCAACAACCGTATAGAGCATTTTTAATGTAGTTTTTTATGCTTCTTTAGTCTATACTAGATATTTATCCTTTAAAAAATATGCAAAAGAACTATGTATCTCTAAAAGAGGATCCAGAGGTGTCCCCATTGGGCCCTCCTAGGGTAACAATCTTGTCTTTAATTCCACAACAACAAAAAACTCTTCGACTACCCAACTAATGCCCTAGTTTTCTCTTTCAAAGCTCCCCAAATCCCACTTTCCTTCTTCAACCTTCACCCTATCAAAATTAATGGTTTTACACCCTGAGAAATGTTGGTTGTTTCTTTATTGACTATTGACTTACTCTCCTTAGGAATATTTGATATTATCCATTTTTGTGTTCATATTGTTTGGGTAGGATGGGACCAAATACCCATATTTATGGTAAACTCTACACCTAAAGGGCAATGTATCATAATCTAGTTGCTAAATCCAAGATAGTCCTACAAGTTTGAGTTCAACCTATGCTGACAAAGGTTTGTTGAGATCCATTTCCACATATAATATAGCATAAAAATTTTTGTTTCCTTCCATTGTGTCTCTAGAAACACCCAAATATATTCCAAGGGAATTACTAATGATTTCCAGTACCTGCTTACTCCAAAAATCCATTATAAGTGCATACAAATGGATCCAAATAAGGACACCACTAGGTTCAATTTGACAATCAAATCTCACTCTACGAGTCTAAAAAAATAATCCTACCAAACCATGATTCCTATTTTTTATTTGAACACCATATTTTTGTTGAAAAGTGAGGGAAAACTAAAAATAAGATATTCATTACTAATAAACCACAAAGAATACTCACCAAGAGGCTCATAGTTTTGCTAAACCTAGGAATACAAAAAATTTAGGGTAGGGAAAATACCCATGAATTTATAGATCAGATCATGCTTGGATCTATATAAACTAATTATTCTACCATCCTCTACTCAATAGAAATATTTGGCTTGATTCTGACTACAGCAAGCATCCATTGAATCTTTGAGATGAGGATATATTTCTCCAGTAGTTGTAAAAAGTATTTTTAATGTAATTTTTTGTGCTTCTTCAGTATTTATTTGAGATTTTTTCTTCAAAAAAATTGAAAAAAAACTATTATCTAAATGAGGATTTGGATGTGTCCCCATTGGACCCTCATGGGGTAGCAATCTTGTTTTCAATTTTGCAGCAACCAAAAATCACTTTGTCTACCCAACTAGTGTCTTCTTTTTCTCTTCCTGGATGGAAGGTATATTAGATTGACATGAAGAGTACCTTTCTACATGGGGAGCTTTAGGAGGAACTCTACAAATAACAACCACCCAATTTTGAGGCTGATAGCCCCGCTTTATTGGTTTGTTTTCTAATTAGGTCCTTGTACAAACTTGAGTAGGCTCCTTGTGCATGGTATGAGAGGATCCATTATTTTTCTTAGTTATGGGTTTTAGCAATGTGAGGCTAAACATGATGTTTACATCAAACATTAGGATGGGGAAACTTTAGTGATTGTGTTGTATATTGATGATATTCTTTTGAATAACTCTTCTACTCTAATCAAGGACATAAAATCATGGGTTTGCTACTTTTGAAATGACAAATTTGGATCTTCTAAATTATTTTTTGGAAATACAGATTGATTAGATATAATATGACATCACCATATCCT
This sequence comes from Wollemia nobilis, assembly GCA_028583015.1. Lineage (NCBI taxonomy): Eukaryota > Viridiplantae > Streptophyta > Pinopsida > Araucariales > Araucariaceae > Wollemia > Wollemia nobilis. The sequence goes on along the minus strand of JAQPPZ010003563.1, from coordinate 4,283,319 downwards.
AGCCCAAGTATGCTTTGGATCCTATTAAAAATTTTATATTGGAGGATTACAAGTCCACTCACACTCCTTTTGTCCTAGGAAACAAACTTTGGTATAATTGTACCACTCCTTTGGTGAATGATATATTATATCAGTCTCTTTTAGAACTTGTCTACCTTATTCACACTAGACCCTATATAGCTTTCATTGTCAATTATTATTCTATATATATGCAATCACCCCAAGAGAGTAATTAGATAATAGTTAATAGGATTATTAAATACATTTGAGGAACCTATCAGATGGGTATTCATTGCCTTTTTGGATTCCCTCCATTTTTCACAAGATTTTCATATGATGATTAGGATGGTGACTTTGATGAGAAACTACCCACTATAGGATTTTTGTTCTATTTAGGATATTTTATAGTTTCTTGGTGTTCTATATGTCAATACACTATCTCTCAATATTCCATGGAGGTTGAATATTGTGCTTCCAATGAGGTAGCTAAGCATCTTGGATGGATGATCATTATTTTGGAGGATATTGGTATTCTTTGTAGTTTTCTAGTCACTCTTCAATATGTTTTGATAAGGTTGGAAGAAGGGGTTTTTGAAAGGACCCCAACCCTTTTACATTATCACACAACACATATATACCTCATTTTTAATGCAAAATGGGACAATACATAGGTCCTATTCAAGGATACAACCCATATTAAACTACATGAACTATCCCATATATCCTTAACTATATAAGATGATCTATTACAAACTTAGACACAAATATAACACCAACACCACTAAAAAAACTAAGACCAAGACTATAGAAAAACATTGATGCAAGAAACTAAACACCATTAATAAAACCAAATAGACTAAACACCATATTGACCAACCCAATATGACATAGAACATTCATTCTAAGTGTTGTCCTTTCAACATGCATGCAATCATAGCCATATTTTCTTCCTTCTTGGCCAAGGCAATTATAAGCTCCTAAATTTGATCAACAAGCCTATTAAAATATTTAGTACTACATCATACTAAGGAGGCAAAATCATCCAATAACATTAGATTGCTACCTAAACTAGTCACAATAATAAATATTTCAGTATCACATTTATAATACCTAGGCTCCTTAACATGAACCTCTTCCTACACCATGGCATTTGAAATATTTTGATCCCCATCCTTAGAATTATTCATAAAATTTGGCTCCATGCCCTCTGGATTATCCATTTGACAATTCTCATCACCGTCAAGTAATAAAATATTAGGAAATGCAATAATATACCAGATACAACAAACAATGCTTTGAAAGGGTATTGAGACACCTTACATTCTAATAAATGACCATTTCTTAGATCTAGCAGGTTGCTTCTTCTCGCTTAGATTAAGAATAATTTGGGTTCCATTAGCCACATCCATAGATATTTGTCTTCATAAAACCTTCTTATTTGAATGTCTACTAGGTGGTTTAGATTCTCTCCCTACATCAATTCTAGTATTCTTACTATTCCTTATTATTTTGGATGCAGTTTTATTCCTCTTTAGTGATAATCTCTTTTGGCTAGATCCATGGGGAATTTGTTAGCTTTTGATGCTATATATTAAATGAAATGCAACCACAAGAACTAAAATGAGCAAGCAATATTATATCTATGATAATGGAAATATTCTAAATAAGCAAATAGCATGAAAAAATTCTAAAAATACTCATGAAATAACCATTAATGAAAGCTCACAAAAATAGGAAATTCATACAAAATATGGAGATCTCAAACTCTTCATACTTCATACAAGTTCTACATAGTATATACTACTATTGTACTCAATGTTCTCTATATCTTATATTTCTCCAATTTATCTATCACTTCTATTAAATACCTATATATAACAGATGTTTTTGGACCTTTCACCTACCTATGACTCTTCATATTTCTATGATGTACATGTGGACTACATGCACATTTACATCATCATGTACTTTTCACATTCTAACATGTGAATTTATTACATTGCATAAAGTAAATACTCAAATACTAATATAATATAAACTCATAATCTCAGGATGTACCCAAGGTAGTACATTGGCATGTACCAAATAATGTAATATATTCCAAAACCCCCATGTATTACATTATTTTGGTATTGAAGACTTTAGTCTTCAATACGGTCTTCATCTTGGTTCCAAATGTTCTTTAGCTTGATCAAGGTATTTGTATTGACTTCATTTTACTTTGCACTATATACCTCCTTTGTTATGTTCATATTATTCTTATTATTTATATTCATTATTAGAGTCAATATTTGTGCTTTTATGAGTTGTCATACTATCATCAGATTCCTATAAAGATATTCTCTTTGCCTTTGTCCTTCTCATCACAATTCTTATTTAGTATAGAATATTCTGAGTAATCACTTAAAGCATCATGATAAGATCTTGAGTTAGAAGAACTTGAAGTATCAATAATGCATGAGGATTGAAATATTTTCTCTAAGAAGGATTTATCTATTTTTGTTTTATCTTTAAGTGATTTAATCAATTCTTTATGCTCTAAATTATCATCTTTGTAATATTTGAATGTAAGTAATTCCATATATAATATGCTATCAAAGTCTAAAGGAATTTGAATATCATCCTTTCCATTGTCAGTCAGTTTAGTGATTCTAGCATGTACACAATATTCCATAGTTTTAAAGTTTTCTTCTAAGTCTTCACTATAGATCACTTTTGATGTAAGATCTAAGTTTCCTTCAAAATTTGTAAGTAAATTCTTGTTTCCAATTTTTATGAAATGTCCCCTTTCCTTTCTAATGATGTTTCCATATCTTTATTTATTGTATTCTTTGAAGTAGGCATCTATTTTTCCCCTTAGTATTTGATATTGAAAATTATTTTGATAGAATTTTTTGACTTTCAAGAAACTATTGATGTTGACTACCTTATGACTCCCTAGTGTTTTGAGATCAAACTCAATGAACTTTTTCAATTCTCAAATTTGTAGAATACCTTGAAAATATTAATGTTCAATCAATGGTTTTGACAAGGATTTAATTTTCCAAATATCTAGGTAGAATACCTTTTAACTCCCAAGTATTTTAGTAAAAGATCAAGTTTGATAAGATTTATTTTTAATTCTACAAGTTTTGTAAAGTACTTTGTATCTACCAAATTATTTGGAGTGCAATATGGTTTTGATAATATGCTTAGCTTTCTTAGCTTTCCTTGAGTTGAATCCCTTTTATCTTCCTAATATTAAAATTCTATTTTTTACCTTATTTCTCCCTATTAATGAATAAATAGAAAGCTAAAGATATTTTTTGATGCACCTTCAAGTTTTGATAAGATTCTTTATTTTCAAGACCTTTAAGTTGGTTTCCTTATATCTCATTAATTTAAGAAAGAGACTAATCCAATTTGGTTTTCCAACTTTTCAATTATTTATGTTTTGCTTCCTATATCCTTTAATTCTCAATGATATAATTTCTAAATTTCAAGATGTTTAATTTGGTGTTTAACTCCTTATATCTCCCTAATTAGAAATTTAGAAAATGAGGATATTAGCTAAAATAATGCTTCAATTTCAAGGTAGAAAACCTTATATCTCCTAGTTTAATTATTTGCAAATATTTTGATACTTGAATCTCAAATAATGCAATTTTTAAAAACTCTTAAGTTATAATTTCCTTGCTTCAATAGCCTTTTCTAATCCATCAATGAACTATTTAAGGTTGTAATATCCTTATATCTCCATGCATTTTTTTGCTGGATAATAATGGGTTGTACTCGAATCTCCCGCCCATGAAAAATTACATCTCTCTTCTTTAGATCTTGAGAGTTTAGAAATAGATACACTTCTCATCTCAATTGAGATGCTATAGCTAGAAACCTACATCATTTTACATAAAATATCTGAATACTTGATTTTCATTTTTTAGATCTTTTCAAAATTTTGTATGAATATAATTAATCTAGAATTTAGCATCTTTCTTGACATTTTCTTATAGCAACCTTCACAATGCCAAAAATTCAACCTCTACTATCTATGCCTTGCATCTTAGTAAAGTAATATTTCCAAAATATCGCACTATCATAGTCTACTTTACCAAATTTGGATTGCTAGTTTCCTTCTTGAAATAAAAGTACAACCACAAAAATTATAATAACTAGTCTAAATGAACACACATTATTTTTTTGGTATAAGGTAGAGGTGGTTATAAGGTCCACAAACCTTTTACAAAGTCAAAATGGGCTGGTTCTAGCATCAAGCCCGTATAATCAAAATACAAAATGGATCTTTCTAAGACTCACATTAAGCCATACTTAGAGTCCAAAGTCCTATACTTGTCGCTTGACTATTCAGGATAAAACAAAAACCAAACAACACCTAGCACTTACTAACACTAGGTTGTTGTACTGTACACTTGTCACCTCCCATGCCCCAGCAAATGGGATGCCTTTTCTGCCTAATTCCATCTCGTCGGATTACTCATCATCAGCCCCTCCGATCTCCCCGATGCTCTAACAGGTTTGATCTTAGCTCTTCTCTAGCGACCAACACAAATAGTTCTTGAGGGAAGTTATCCTTCCAAATTTGCATCTCCCCAACAGAAACCGCAATATTTGCCATTAGATCCGCCGCTCGGTTCCCTTCTCTGAAGGTGTGTTGGATTCCGGCATTAACCAAATGAGATTTATGAATCTTTGCTTCTAGGATAAGCTCCAATATGGTCCATATGGGGTCTTTATCCTCCTTAATTGCCTTGATTATATTAAGCGAATCCCCTTCAAAGATAACTTCCTTATAACCCTCAAGTCTGGCAATTCTCATTGCCTGCATGCAGGCTCGGGCTTCCGCAAAATGATTTGTTTGAGTTCCCAAAGGTTTCGCAAAGGCAAGGACCACTTTTCCTTCCTCATTTCTCAAAACTCCTCCTCGCTCCCTGCAGCCCCCGGATTTCCTTTATCTGCCCCGTCAAAATTAAACTTAACCCACTTTTGTGTGGGGGTATCCACTTGACACCATCCCGTGGGTTGGTTGTAATGTCTAGGTCCGGAAGTTCCTCTCCCCCAGTTCCGCAAAATCCTCCTTTCCCTTAGAGACATGGTCTCATTTTTGAAGAAGAAAGTTTTCCAGTTTTCTTTCAAAGCTCTGATTATTTTATTACCACATAACCCGGGATCTTTCTTACGTCCTTTAAATACTCTCTTATTTCTCTCATTCCATAACCCCCATAAAAAATGGGGTAAGCAGAGCTTCCAGAGCCAAGTCAAAAGCTTTGCCCGGAAGGGGGAAGCCCACTGTATGCAGAAGTCAGACATGCTATTTGGACAGACCCAATCTATATGAAATTTGGACAGGATCATTTGGAAGACTGTACAAGAAAAATCACAAGTTAAAAATATATGACTTACAGATTCTATTGCTTTCTCACACAAGATACATCGATTGATGAATTGGAAACCTCTCCTTTGCAGATTATCTGTTGTCAGGATCTTATTTTGAACTGCCAACCAAAAGAAGAAAGCTATTTTTGGGGTTAAATTATTTAACCAAATAACGTAAGTCGGAGTCCAACCATTGAATCCTGAGTGGATTAACTTATAGGCAGTTTTTACCGAATAGATCCCACTTGTAGTTTTGCCCCAAATTGCCTTGTCTCTTCCTCCCCCGAGAATGATCGGGAACACCCTTAAAGCATCATTGAGTTTGGTTAGGGCCACCTTCTCTTGCTCGACAGATTATGAACTCGTGATTTTCTTCCAAGAAGAAGTTTCCCGTGCTACAGCAATAAAATCCCCTACTTTTCCTCCCATTTCCTTCGAAAGTTTATGTTGGAGGACCTGAAGGTCTAAGTTATCTTTCAGAGGGGCCTCTTCCAACCACGGGTCTTTCCAAAAGTCCACTTGTCTTCCATTACCAATTCTCCATCTGATGCCTTTCCTGACTACCTCCCGACATTCGAGCAAACAATTCCAAAAATAGGATCCTCTAGGAAGATTATCAGCTTTCAGGAAGTCCTGATTATTTCTGATATATTTTGCCTTAAGAAGTTTTACCCATCCCAATTGATCATTATTGATAAATCTCCATACCTGTTTGCCAATCAGAGCTTGATTCAATTCTTTCATTCTCTTTAACCCCAGGCCCCCCTGATCCTTGCTTGCACACACCTGATTCCATGCTACCAACGAAATTCTCTTTCTCTCCTCTGAACTTGACCATAAGAAGTTGCGTTGAATTAGCTCCAATGTAGCTCGGACCTTTGCAGGCATTCTAAATAGAGACATGCGAGAAATTGGAATGCTCAGTAAAGTAGTTTGAACTAATAAGGCTTTTCCTGCGGAGCCGAGAAGGCTGCCCTTCCACCCCGCTAACTTTTTGGAGATCCTGTCAATGATCGAGTTCCACAAAGTAGCCTTCATTCTTCCTTCGAACATAGGCATACCTAGATAAGTTGTCGGTAAAAGCTCCTTTCCACATCCGAAGAGGTTAGCTATTCTTTCCTCCCTCCCACCAGGCGTGTTAAAGAAATAGATGCTACTCTTCTTATAGTTTATGTACTGTCTTGCTTCTGTCTCATACTTGGTTAGAATTCTCTTCAACTTCCTAGCTTGAGGCACCGAGGCTTTGGACACAATGATTGTATCATCCACAAACTGTTGGTGAGACACCGGCCTCGCTATTGAGGCTGGTTTAAAACCTTCCAATTGACCATCTGCCACCGCCGCTGAAATGTTCCTACCCAATGCTTCCGCTAAAATAATAAACAAGTATGGAGACAAAGGATCTCCTTGTCGCAACCCCCTTTCACTCTTAAAGTAACCGGAGGGTGACCCATTCACCATGACAGAAAATCTTGTAGTAGAGATACAACTAAAAATCAACTTAATCCACTGGGGACAGAAACCAAACTTACCCAAAATCTTGGTGAGGAACCGCCATGAGACCCGGTCGTAGGCTTTATTCATATCAAGCTTTAGTAACATACCCGCTTCCTTACTAGTCACCATTGAATGAATAACCTCATGAATTGTGATGATACCATCCAATATTTGTCGCCCTTTCACAAAGCCACCTTGGTTCATATCAATGATGAAAGGAAGGATAACCTTCAACCTATTGGCGATTGTTTTTGTGAGAATCTTCATCAGAGTGTTACATAAACTGATAGGGCGAAAACTGGAAAATTCCATTGCTCCCACTAGTTTAGGGATGAGAACTAAAAAAGTAGCATTAACTCCTTCTGGGATTTCCATGTCCTTTTGAGCCTCAATTATAGCTTCCACTACATCATTGCCTAGGATATCCCAAAACTTCCGGAAGAAAGCCGCAGGGAAGCCATCCGGTCCTCGGGGAGTCGTTACCATCCATGTCAAAAACGACCTTCTTGATTTCCTCCTTTGTGAAAGGACTAAGTAAGAATCCATTAAGATTATCGATTCACGAGGGGTGGAATGGCTGCCAACAGAGAGTCCTCTTCTTCAATAGTCGGATTTACATCTTCTAGCAATGATTTAAAGTACTCAACCGCTTCCCTCCTTATGTCTTCCATATCTTTGGTGTTAGACCCATCGGCCATCTTGATCTCCTTAATTTTGTTAGTACTCCTGTGGCGAAGAGTAGAGACATGGAAGAACTTTGTATTTCTGTCACCCTCCTTTAACCAACGCAGTCTGGATTTTTGCCTCCAAAAGGTTTCTTCAAATCCTAGCATCGTGTGGTATTCGGCTAACAGCTCCCTCTCCTGGTTTCTCAGATCCTCTCGTAAGTCGCTCCGACTTCAACTTCTCCTCGTAGTTCATTGATCTTGTCTTTTAGTTCTGCCTTTTTAACAAAAATATTGCCAAAGGAAGTTTTGTTCCACTCTCTAATGTTAGCCTTCACATTCCTTAGTTTACATGCCACTTGGGCCAGTTTCGAACCATTATACTTTTTGTCCCACCATTGGGCAACCAGATCCTTGAGATCCTGATGTTGGAACCACATAAGTTCGAATCGAAAGGGTCTCGATGTATCTTTTCTTAGAGTCCTCCCCTCGTTTCCCACAGAATTGGGTTGTGATCGGACCCGATTCTTGGGAGTGCCGTTAATGAAGAGTCCCCAAACCTCTCCAGGCATTCTTGAGAAAGAAGAAACCTATCTAATCTTATCTCGAATTTGGTTTTCCTTCAATCTTTTGTTAGACCATGTATAGGAGAATCTACGCAGGTCCACATCCATCACTCATGTTGCTCAACAAAATCTCTAAACTCGTAGATATCAGCAGTTATTCTTTGAGAGCCCCCCAATTTATCTACAGGATTAAGGTAGCAATTGAAATCCCCCGCCACAATCCAAGGGTAGTTGGGGACCGTCTCCCTCAATTCAGCTAGTCGACTCCAAAGAACCCTTCTCAGTCCCTCGTCTAATTGGAGCATATACATTCGTTAAGATCCACTCTTCCCGTGTGGTTTTATCCACACATAAGAGACAAATAAACCAACTAGACATTCGAATCACTCTACTATCAATCACATTTTTGTTCCACATAACAAGTAACCCTCCTGCTGTTCCAGTGGCCTCTTGGCCTACTACTTCAACTTCTCGCCAAGTCCTATTCTTAAAAGGAATAACTCTACTCTCCTCCATTTTAGTTTCTTGCAGTAAAATCATATCCGGTTTGTGTTCTTGTCTAAGAGCATACAAAGCTCTTATTTTTGTAGGATTACTCCCACGAATATTCCATGAAAGGATCTTCATTTATGGGCTTTGGATCCTCGAGCCTTCGCCCCAAAGAGCAATACTGCTTGAGTGCCATCAACCACTCCTCGCTCTGCTTCTTTCTGCCTTAAGGCAGCATTGCTAGGTTTCCCTCTTCCTACCGAACCATATCCCCATACATCCGCTCTAGGTTGAAGTTCCTTGGGATTCACTTGGCTTCTAGTAACCATCTTGGGTAGGTCAGTCTTGGTATTTGGGGTAACAATCGGCTTTCCAGGTTAACTGGTCTTTTTGACAGTGGAGATGATTCCGTGCTCTTAGCTTCTTGATTAGTAGATTCTTTTTTCCCCCGCTTTGGGGTTACACCGATCTTGGTGGTTCACCTCTTCCTCCCCGAGTATCCTTGCCTCGTATTTTTAGTTTCCTCGCTCCTTCCTCTCGATTTTTCTCCTCTAAATCCTTCTCTTGAGTCTCCTCTACCTCAGATTCCACTTCTTGGCTGTCCATCTGATCTCCCTTCAAATGATTTAATGCATCAAAACTGTTCTCCACTCGGGATGTTGATCTCCTTGGAATTTCTTCCCATAAATTCCTCTGCAATACATGGGACCACTTCCACCGAGCCTCCATAGGCCTCCCGTATCACCCAATCAAACTTACTTGCCCCAGGGCGTTGATCTATGGGGTTCTTTCCTTTGTGATTTGGCTCTGAGGCTTGCTGTAACATCTTAGGAGCAGGTTGAGCTTGAGGGTTCCCATCAAAGGGACCAGCTCCCCTGTGAGAGGGTTTTGGGGCATAGGAATTTTTGGGAGGAGGGTTAAAACGTTGCCTCTTGCTTACAATAGGGCGAACAGGGTCTCTGATATTCGGATTTCGAGCTCCACGTCCTTGAGGCCCAGGTTGGGTAGGAATGGAGATCTGCGTGGGGAGGGATATTATTCCGGGTTTGAGGATCGGTATTTTGGAGTGGGGGTCGGTTCTTGGAAATGCAAGTGGATACCCCGGTGCCCTACCTTCCCACAAACACTACACTTAAAAGACATATTTTCATATTCAAATACCTGAGTATGAAGGCCAAACATAGACGACAAAATAATGGATTTAGGGAGCTCTTTACTCAGGTCCGCCAACACACACATGCGAGCAGACAGGAGTCTTGTTTTGCTCAAGGTTGCAGGATCAATAGCTATTAGTTCTCCAATCTCTGTAGCTATCCCAACCAATATTTGTTCGTTCCAAAAAAGCAGAGGTAATCCTGGCATCTTAACCCAAATAGGAGCCAAATCCAAGACCTGAGTCCTGGGGGTTGAAATCGGGGGACCAACGCTTCAGATACAAGCCCCTTTTCCCAAAAAACCAAGGACCTCCTTGGAGAGTCCTTTCCATGTCCTGTTCACATTGAAATGTCACCAAAAGAAAACTCTTGGGTAAAGCCTTAATCATCATACCGGCCCTTGGCTGCCATTTTTGGATGGCCCATCTCCTTATGACTTCCATGTCTGGCCTCACCCCCATAAATTTAGCCACCAAAGATGTTCTGCCCTCCATAGCCACATGCTGAGCTAAGGAATCTGGGACGTGCAACCTACCATTGACATATTTTAGATTAAAACAAGAGTCGGATAATTTTTGCTTACCGCGAAGAGCATTAAGATATGAAGGTCTCCAGTTGCCAGGTTTCTCTTTGTCTCCTTCTTGGGTCTTCCTTTGATCCTGACGCATAGAGTCCTGGTCCCCCTCAGAGAAATCTTCAACCGCATCCGCCCAACGCCCTTGGACCGGTTCCAATAGAACTTCCTTGTCCACATCCTCCGCCTGGGGGCCTGCTATCTCGCCAGAGCCCCCACCTGCCGCGTCTGCTGATCTGCCCTTTGAAGTCCCACACCTAGGGTTTGATGCCCCTAGACCTCTCGCTCCTCCTCCTTGCTGCTCCATCCGTCACAACTTGAGGACTGTGATTATTTCAATATTAAAATTTATTCAAATGAACACACATTATTGTTACAAAATAAAGTAGATATTACCAATGGAAAACATTAAAGTAAATCTTAATCATTAATTGATTCAGACAATCAATATTTTTTTGTTAGCTTCAACTAAACTTTCTACTTCCTCTAACCATGGAAAGGAGAATTTAACTTTACGGTCCTCAATAAAAATACCTCTATTGGTTAGCTTATTCACCCCTTTTTTCCTTCCCTTAATATATGTGTAAACCTGATTACTTCAAACTCTTTAAAAAGATCTTGAATTTCCATAATTATGTCTTGTTTGTTCCATGGAGCCTTTGCTTTCATCAAAATTACATTTATTACTATGAGAGAATCACCTTCCATCCATACTCTATTCCATTTCATTTGTTTACATATTTTTAACCCTTCTAAAGTTTCCCAAGCTTCAACTTCATTATTTGTCTTAAATTCGCTATTGAAAGTATAATGATACAATACTTCTCCTCTATTATTACTAATTATTCCTTCTCATCCTGCCAGTCCTGTATTTTCTTTATATGCTCCATAAAAATTAAATTTAATCCACTCCACATATGGTGGTTTCCACTTTATATTATTTACCTTCTTTTTACTTCTCTTATACCCAACATAATTCTTCTAATTAATGACTTGAATCCATCTATCAAGGCTCTTTGCTTCCATATTAGGGAGTGGGTTAGTTGATAGGGTTGGTTTAGACTCCTCTATGGCTAAACATATCTTCTTTTTCATTACCTCTAAATGGATTTCCTTTCCTCTAAATATCCTTCTATTTATTTATAACCATATAGTCCAAAGTATTATATCTTTTGATATATCCTATATTTTCTATAAAGCCTTACTTTTATAAGTACTCTACAATTGCTTTAACCAATATTCAATTCTTCTATTCATCACCATGCATTTACCAAACATATTAAAAATCCATTGCAATAGATTCTAGACTATTGAGCAATGTCCCAAGAGATGGTCTACACTTTTTGACTCCTTTTTACAAAAAACACATTGAAAGGGGCTATGAAAATTCCTTTTCATAAGGTTATCCTAGGATAAAATTCTTCTATAATCTATGAGCCAAACAAAAATTTTAACTTTAGGAATGCTTGGGTTATCCCAAATATCTATCCATATTCTAGTGACATTATTATTTTATTGGTGTTGAACATTATATCCACTTCTTTTTGTGTATTCTCCTGAGATATTCAACTCCTACATAAATTTATCCCTGGATCCCCTTGGAATAATCACAATTGTTCTTTCTAATCAATTACCTCCTAGCATCAATGTATTGTATACTTGTAAATAAATCTTCTTTCCATTTGTATATTCATTCTTGATATCTCCATGTATTAATTAGTTAAACTTAACCTTAGAAATAATAGCCCTTATGCCTCCTTAAACTTGATGGAATGCAAATAATAATTTAATATCAATATACCTTTCTTTTTGGTGAGGCACTACGTATTGATTGGCCCCTCCTTTGACTGCACTTTCCAAGCTATTTAGGTGTTGTTTTCTTCTCAATCTTCTAGGAATGACAATGTTCTTCTATTGAATTAAATGCTCCTCTTTTTAATGGTGCACTCTTACACTTTTTATTGTTCTCCTTATCCTCTTCATAATTATTTGACCTTGTATGTTTGGTATATGCAATCTCTTCAGGTTTGGGCTATTAATACTTGGCTATATCCTTTGCCTTGCATACCATGCACCCTTTGGATATTTCTCTTCTCTGTTAGGTGGCATAAGTGTTATCTCAATATTTGGATGTTGCTTTTATTTGTTAGATGGTGCAGGTATTACCTCAATATTTGGACATTGTAGGTTTATGATGATATATTCCTTCCTTTATAAATAGGTGCTCATTTGAGGAATTATTAAAGTCTATTGGCACTTTTCCATTTTATGCCAAGTGGCATATGATTTATATGTCAGCCATGAAAAGTTTTGAATCCTTTATCTTGCATGTAACCTATCCTTAGAACTCAATGTTCCTTTATTTTTTAACGTTCCTTTCCAACTCTTTGCAAGTTGTTTTTCCTGCATTTTGCAACTGTCAAGTTATTATTAATTTCCAACATATGATGGTGGCTCTTCTCCTTCGATGAATGCTCCTCTTCAATGGTGGTGGCTCTTCCTTTGGTGGCATTACAACATTTCTTTCCTTAATTACTATTTCAATATTATTTTGTCCTATATTTTTTGCTTAATACTTCCTCCTTTGTATTTTTCTTCTTTCTCTTACCGCAAGTTTTGATCCAATGTGGACACTACTTTATTGGATTTTTGGAACCCTATTTGGTGTCTTTATACACCTTAGCTCTTGTCCTTATTTTTCTACTTTAGAAAATATAAATATGATGCTTTAATAAATTGGAAATGAATATATTCTAGAATAAGATAAAATACCTTTATTGCACTAGAATTTGACCTATTTAGTCTCCTTTTGTTGCTTGCCTTCTAGTCTTTATCAACTAGCTTTTGCTTTAATATGATGGTACATACTCTTTCTCTTGGTGGTTCCTCTTCACCAAGACTTGCTATTTTACATAGATTAAGAAGGCACAAGCTTGTACCTTTCAAATACTTGCTCCCCTATGCTTTCAATCTTCACCCTTGCTTTCATGAAAAAAGGTGGTTTCTCTTTTACCAAGACATGGTAATGAATTCTTCTACATAGCCTTTTCCTCTTTGACTACTTTTCTACTATATCTCCTTCTTGGCTCAATGCTTTTTTTTCTTCCTTATGGTGACTCCAAGATTCTAAATCATACTAATACTTTTACCTTTTGGAGAGCTTAGTATATATAATATTTGCTATACAATATTGGCTTGTTTTTCAAATAGATAGTAAGAAGTTAATGTTCTAATTTTTCTTGTATTATATTTAACTTCTATTTTCTTTTATGCAGGTTTTAAACCCTTGCAATACTATCTTCTTAAATATTGAAGACATAAATTTGAGACCTTTCATTTTGTAACCTTAAAACCATGAAATTTTGTGCCTTTAAAAACTTAAAAATAAGCTAAATATGAATGTTAAATTAATGAAGTTTTTGCACCAATGTTGCATACCTTTTGGTATTTGTTTGGTGATGGATTTCTTAGTGATTTGACTCACATATTTGCTACTATATCTCCTTAGTGATTTTTATACTTGGATTCCTTAGTGATTTTTATACTATATCTCCTTATTCCTTTTCGGTTTGTTGTCATATGGAGACAATTATCCCAAATTCTTCTTTATAATTAAATTATCCTTGCTAGCAATATTCTCCTTTGATCTCCCTTCAAATCTCCTCCAATGACCTTCAAATTTTGTAGCTCCTAAAATATTTTTTTGAAAACTTCAATGAGACCTTTCCTTGACCTCTTGAATATTTAAACTATGGAAGTTTTGCAATGAGATATCTTTTTTGGATCTTCAAAATCTACTGCTTCTAAAATATACAATAGGACTTTTTATAGTCCTTCTCTATCTTCAATATTTTAAAATTGGAAGTTCTTCAACGGGACCTCCTTTGGGCCTTCTCTTCAATCTTCAATGGAGATCTCTTTCTTAAGTACCCTCAATATTCAATATTTAGTAGGCTCATTTGGCCTATTTCTCTCTTATAAATATTAAATATTCTATGGGAAGATCTCTTTCATGAGTCTCCTCAATATTTTATCTTCAATTTGCAAATTTTTCAATGGGACATTTTCCTTAAGATCTCCAAAATCTTCAATTTTCAACTTGTTGCTTCAAATACTAGATTGATTCTAAAGAAGATATTATTCCTAGATCTTGTAGGAATCTTATCAACTTTCTTTGAATCTTATCTAAAAAAAAGTATTAGAAAAATGATATTCGAAATTTATTTAAATCTAAAGAAAATGAAATTCACTTGTTGATTTATCAATCTAGTGGAATCAATGTTGAGTCCTAGTCTTCACGAGTTTTTTTGTAACTCTATGGAAACACTTTAGAAAAAATTGAATTTCAAAAATTCTAAAAATAATATTTCCTATCTCCTCTAAATCTCTCTTGTGGCTCTCTCTATTTTCTATCAATATACCTTGTGCTATGATACCATTGTTAGCTGTTGATTCTATATATTAAAGGAAATGCAACAACAAGAACTGAAATGAGCAAGAAATATTATATCTATGATAATGGAAATATTCTAAATAAGCAATAGCATGAGAAAATTCTAAAAATACTCATGAAATAGCCATTAATGAAAGTTCATGAAAATAGGAACTTCATACAAAATATGGAGATCTCAAATACTCCATGCTTCATACAAGTTCTACATTGTATCTACTACTATTCTACTCAATGCTATCTATATCTTCTATTTCTCCTATTCCCCTATTACTTCTATTAAAGGCCTATATATAAGAGATATGTTTCTTGGTCTTTCACCTACCTATGACTTCATATTCCTATTATGTAAATGTGGACTACATGCACATTTACATTATCAAGTACTTTGCATATTCTAACACTTGTGCATTTATTACATTGAATAAAGTAAATATTCAAATCCTAATCTAAGATAAAATCCTGATCTAAGGATGTATCCAAGGTGGTACATTGGCATGTACCAAATAATGTCATATATTCCAAAAACATCATATTTACATTTTATTCCTTGTTAACCTCAAGTGTTATAAGCTCTTTTCTTAGCACTTCATCAATATTTTCATCCCTAGTTTCAAAAGTTTTATCCATTTTCTCATTTACAGTTTTCTCCTTTTCCTCATCTAGGTTTTCTAATGAATCAAATGGATTTTTGGTAGAAATTTCATTAATAGAATGAATTAGAATACAAATAAAAAGGAATACCTTAATATGATCATCTAAAATATCACCCTCTTTAAACAAGACAATATATAATCCACCATATTTATTTCAAAAATTCATTTGGTAACCATCATTCGATCCTTGCTTTCCAAGATCATATTTCATCATTTTTCCTGCATTTGTCTTTTTCCAGATCTACTACTATTTATTCCCAAGATGATTAAAGAAAAAGTTCCAACATGACCAAATTTAAAATACATGTTACACTTGATAGGCAATTTTCTCAAATTCAATGACTTGCAACCACTTGCCAAATTGTGAAATCGGTAAATCTTTCTTCATATTGATATTAACACAAAATCTTGCCTAGATTAGCCTAGATATTGTAGCAGTGACTGGATAAATTGACATTAGCTATCCAAAATACTTTGCAATTATTTAAAAAACATCCTCCTACCACAAATGCAAAGGAAGTCTACATAATATGATCCAAACTAGAGCCCATGGGATGTTTTGGTTGTAAGGATAATTTAGAGTCTAGTTCTTTAGAAACGAACCCCTTCTACGAAAAATCCAAGGACTCTTTTGCAAAATGCTTTCCATATCCTCATCACAATTAAATTTAACCAAAAAAAAATTAGGAAGGGCCACAATCTCCATAAACCCCAATGGTTTCCATTTAGCATGGGCCCATTTTTGAATTGAATCCAAATCAGGTCTAGCACCCAAAATTTTTCTAGTTAAACATAGATCACCTTGTGCTACACCTATTTTAGCCAATTCATTTGGTATAATAAATTTTCATTTCTCCATTGCTAGATTGAAATTCTTATTTGGTATTTTTTGCTTTCCTCTAATAGTGTCCAACCATGGTCTAGCTCCATGATTAAAAACATGAGAATGAACCCGCTTCTCTTCAATCAAATACCCATCAAATTTGAACCTATCCTTTGGTAGGGACTTCTCTAGTGAAATTGTTGAATCTCCAACTTCACCATGAGGATGAAAATACCCCTCCTCATTCCAATCATGAAACTCAAAATCCAGCCCTAAGTTGCATACCATTATTATGTATCATTCTAATCATAAAACTTCAATTTCATTCTACTTGCAACATTATTGCAATTTGATGTGTTGGTAAGATGGTGATTATGGTAGATCAACCACAAGATACTGAGATGATGGATCAATTACAGGCTATTGAGGAGTTAGTGGATAAACCATAGGTTGTAGAGGTGA
Source organism: Wollemia nobilis (assembly GCA_028583015.1). NCBI lineage: Eukaryota > Viridiplantae > Streptophyta > Pinopsida > Araucariales > Araucariaceae > Wollemia > Wollemia nobilis. The sequence continues at coordinate 4,266,610 of JAQPPZ010003563.1, read as the reverse complement.
TGAATTCAATGAATCAACCATAAAATACTATTATGGTGGCAACAATGGATAAACTATAGGTTATAGAGGTGATAGTGGAAACAAATCAACCATAGGCTACTGAGGTAGTGATAGATCAACCATAAGCTACTGATGTGATGGATCAACCATAAACTATTGAGGTGGTGGACCAACCATATGCTACTAAGACAATGATGGATCAATCATAGAATATTACTATGGATCAACCATAGGATGTTGAGGTGACGGATAAACCACAAACAACTATGATAGTAGCAGATCAACCACAAGCTACTAAGGAAATAGATCAACCACAAGTTATTGTGGTGATGATATATCAACCATAAGCTACTTGTTTTATTTATTTTGGATTTGAGTTGGCATTACCTATTATCAAATGTGTAATACCTCCTTAGGCTTGTATCAAGCACTCTTCAATAGATAATCAATGCACCATCCAATTTGTCTAAAATATAGTGTTCCATTAGTGAAAAAAACACATAGAGATATGAATTCAGTTTGTGATATGGTTTCATGCATGTGGGATGCTTGATATAATTTTTTTGTCTTCATTAGAATAGGTAATAGATATTATGACCAAGGTCATCCTCAACATCAATTTTGAGTGCATGTAGGATCTTATCGGAGTTAAAACGTGTCCCATAAGGACACACTTCTCTTTCCATATCCCTTGTTCAAATTAAGGGGGTATGTTATAATATATTGTGGTTAAGCTTCTCTTGAGGTAAAGCTCAACTTTATTTCATAGTTGTATTGTTTGTAATTTCACTTTGGGCCCATGTAAACCTTGAAAAAGGTGATTTTTAATTTTTTATAGTATTTTATTCTTAAAGGTCGGTTTAAAGGCAACTTGTATGTGGGTATAAATACCTCTTTAAACCAACCATTTTTATTATTTATTAGAGTGTAATTTTATTTCCATTTAGTGATATTATTTGATTTTCAAGGACACCCCAAAAATATTCCATGTTCTTTATTCTTTTTTTTGTGTATTTCTTTTTAAGCAATTCTAGGTAATATTTGATTCCATTCATTTATGAATATTGTTATAAAATCTAACACTCTTAGATGCCTTGCTTACTACATAATTAATACTTTCTCTTATTGACCAACCTTTCCATGAGGTACCCATGACATAATCGATAAGGAGTTGAACCGATTTGGAGGAGAGAGAAGATGTAGATAATATATCAAATGCAATGTGAGCTCATATGCCACCATAATGATGATTCCACTAGTATATGTCTATGTCAGACATGACTATTTTAAATTGTATATAGTTTTATATATGAGTTTGTGTGTGTTACATATGGGTGCATGATCTATTTTTGTATGAAGCAAGTAGGTTAACTTTTACTTGTAGAGATACAAATAGTGAAGGGTAGGTAATAGTTAGACAATTAAAAATTTTCAACCTTGATGATACTCTTGTATATATAGATCCTTTAATTTCTTGGTTGATAGTAATTATAGTTTAAGTTGTACACATTGGATGAATTGTACATTTTTGCATGTTGCTTTGTTAATCTAATGTTTATATCATTAAATCATTATTGTGCATTCCTATTTATTTTCTAAATGATTAATATTAGCATGTATTAAAATACTTCTTCCTTGCAATATCATATTATTTGTATTGCATATGAAAAACCTATTTCCTGTAAAACAAGTTCCACCCATATTATTTCCTACCTATAATATTTTTATCTCTAGAGATCTAAATCAACCATCTAATTATAATATTCAAGTATTGTTCACAATATTCATCATAGAACACCATATCAATTAAATTTTAACAATTCCACTTAGAATTTGGCTCCAAGGAATGAATTAGCATCATGCTCCATACTTTTTGCTTACTCAAAAATATATATGAAATAACACACTTACCATTACATTTTCTTCCTCCCTTAATCCTACACATATTTTTGTATCCCATCTAAGCACCCTCCTTACAATTATTTACAATACATTAGCATCACCTATTTTATATATCTTCCCTTTCCTTCTTCACTATGCATGAGAGATAATTTAATCCCATATTAGTGGGACTTATTTTGACCTTCTTATTTTTATTTAGTATAGAATACCAAACCACTATACTTTACAATAAGGTCCATCCATGTTATTGCCTCCCTATGATAATTTTATCTTTTGAGATACAAAACAATAATCCAATTACAATGTTAAAGTAGTGCTCGTGATCCTCCTTATAAACCACCATATATTTAACAACCCCACTTAGAAATTATATCTAAGAAACTACTTAGTATCATGATCCATAATTTTTTCTTATTCATTGATGCATATATGAAATAACACACTTAAAATTATCTTTCCCTTGTCCTTTAAGACTCCATATATTGTCATTTCTTGTCAACACGTCAACATCGTCCTCTTTCTCTATCTACCCTTCCGTTCTTTACTATAATGTGAGGGATCATTTAAACCCAAATTAGTGGGATTTCTTTAACCCATAACTAGAAAAACCTATCCCTAGGATTATACCCCATCTATATTTTTATTTTTCTTTGATCACCACATCAACCCTACCAAACTTAATGTTCAATTCACAAGTACTTATGCACATAACTACATTTATTTCTTTCATAAATCATATTTTAAGGAATATTATGGGATGTACCATCAAGATCCACACTTTATTTATACATGGATGTCCATTTAGAAGGTACACATAATAATGCTCTCTTCCTCTTGCTTCATACTATTGATATTTTTTTATTGATAAAATAGAATTGTAATTACATTCTTTACTAGGTCAAGGTTAAAAGGATACGAATCACTATATATACCACCATAAAATTACAAAAACAAATCAAAGAATAGAAAACATACCTACAAAATTTTGCAATAATAATAGACTAGAAGGATATCTTATAAAAGAAAAACAAATGTAAGTTTTTAATGTAATTTAGGACTAGGTAGAGGCAAAACAAATATTTTTTGAGAACTAAAACAAAAATATGTATACAATGTCACTTACATTAATTATAGGGGTTCATGTTTCAAGAAACCAATTAGTATAATTATCTATATTTAAATTTGTATTCATTAATAAAAATGTAAATTAACACATTTATCATCACCTTTCCCTTAAGATTCCTCACAATATCGTCTCCCACCTATGCTCCTTTATTTTATTTCTTGTGAAAACATCATCACTGCCCCTTTTATCTATCTACCCTTCCCTATTTTACTATTATGTGGGGAAGATTTAAAAGTCCACTTGAGTGATATTTATTTTCCTCACTATTGTCTAGTAATTATATTTATTATTATACTATTGCATCTATGCTTTTTATCACTATGCCATCCCCTCAAAATTTGTTAGTCAGGTTACATGTGGTCTCCCAAATAGCTACACTTATTTTTTTCTTAAATCATATGTTATGGCAGATAATGGATGTTAATTTGAACTTCATATGCCTAATACACATGGACATGCATCTGATAAATTACCATGATGACACTCCCTTCCTCCCACTTTACACTATTGATATAATTTTTACTGCTTTACACTTACATCAAAAATTTCTTAACAAACCAAGATTGAAAGGATAAGAATCTGTGCACAAACCACCACAAAATTACAAAAAGCAATTAGGTGGAAATTAAACAAACCATACCAAAAAAATAAAATTGAAATGAAATACTACAAGCTTCCATCTTGCTTGATGACTAGGCATGGGCTAACCAAAGCCTTTCCTAAGAGCTAAAATAAAAATATATATATTATCATCCAAAACAATTATAGGCCTTCATAAATAACAAAAAGGCTATACATAAGAAGACATAATTCAAACAAATATAACCCAAATCAAGAAGCAATATCCATTAGGAATAATATCATATATTTTATTCAACTATTAACATATCAATGGTTGTGGTTAATGTTACCAATTTTGGCAAATTTATTAGGAATGTATTAAATTTTATATATACCTTACCTTTTATTTTATTTTTTTCAATATTTAGTTTTTCAAGATATAGAATGGAGTCTCTTATATATGGAAATAAAGACAAAAATAGGACAATCATTGAGACATAACTAGAAGAAATGTGAGATTGCATCAGATGATCCCTAATTTGTTTTAAAATTCAAGTTTAAGGATTTATGACACTTCCAATGGTCACATTAAGGGAAATATCCAAGATCTTTCCAATATCAAGATCCAAGGTAGTACCAGTACACAACATTGGGATAGAAATAAGGATTCTTCTAGTAACTACCTTTTGAACGAGATCCCAATTACATCTACATTTTACACATGCATATATAATTTGCTATAGGATATCCTATAGGTATGGATGAGCTTAATTTAGAGTTTGATATTTCTTTTGATTCCACAATAGGAGGTGATATATTTTTGTTTAAATGACCTCATGATGTGATAGTTCCTAGAATATTATCTTCATCTTTGAGGGCATTAATCCTCATGGTTGAATATCCAATATGGATTGCCTCATATGCTTACATTATGTTTTTGAGAATGGTAAAGTCACTTTAGTTGATTCTAATATGGGTGTGCATGCTCATCAATGGTTTCTTTCGTAACTAAGATATTATGGACATCACTTTTATGGTCAGAGTTCAAAACGATGTTTTTTTCAAGTTTGATAAGGGTCCATCTACCTCTTATGTGGTTTGATTGATGTAGACCAAACAACTAATATGATAGAGGAATATTACATTGAATTCATGGGCCTCCTCACATATTCCTACCATTTGGATATGGTTGTGATGGTTTCATTATTTTATCATGGCCTAAATAATGATATCAGACAGGAAGTAGATATGCATGATCTATATACCCTATATACCCTATATACCCTATTATTTGGCCTAAATAATAACATGATTTTGATACTCGTCAACCATAATTTAATAACCTCAATGAGGAACACCTATAGGGTTTCCCTTGTTACATATCTCGATCATACCATATGTGGGTTTAAGAATGCAAGGAATGGTGTTAGATTTTTATGAAAACTAAGAGGAGGAAATTTTTGCCTTCCCTTAGTGACAAGCACCAACCAAAATAGAGGATCTAGAGAAATATATGGATACTATGAGCCTTTTATAGTTTTCTCTTATGGACTGCATGATCATAGCACCATCAAGTTTTAGGTCCTCATCAAGAGACAATAGATTAATATATTGTTTGATTTAAATAGTACTCATAGTTTTATTCATAGTAATAAAACCCAAGCCATAGGGTTGTATATTAATAATTTAGACTAGGGAAAATTCAATGTGTTGATTTCCAATAGGGACAAGGATAAATGTGTGATTCATATTGATAATTTCCATATCTATATGGGTCCCTACACATGAGTTGATAACCTTTATATAATGGAATTGGGGATTACGAATGTTATCTTGGGACCTCAATAAAATTCTCAATTAGGGGATGTTACCCTAAATCTATAATGATTGTATGTGCAATGAAAAAATAGATAGGTCATTATCTTTAATATTTCCAAGGTTCAAACCCCACTCAGTATGAGGGGACCATGAACCCTCATAAAAACATGTGTAAACTCATTGAAAAAAATAGATAGGTCATTCATCTCTAGGATATCCAACCTCTACTTTCCAAGGTCATCATATTCCACCAAATAGAAAAATTATTAAATAAGGGTGCTAGAGGATTTATTGTAAAAAATAATTGCATGGAAGTATAGGTAACCAAGTGGTTGTCTCTCGGTATTCCTTCTGATATGTGGTAACTTATTGATTGATATGTTATAGTTTTAAATAAACCTAGGGGACTTCCACCTAAGTGTACTTATGATTATACCATCCACCTAGTTGAGGTTACCAACCATCCAATATCTATCCTTACTACCATCCCTCACCCAAAAACTCCAAAATAGAGAATGGTTGAAGAGATATTGGAGGAGTGTACACTTTATCCTAGTACCCATCCTTATTTATCTCCAATGATCATGGTTCAATGTAAGAACAATTCTTGGTGTATGTACTCTAATTTTTTACCCATCAATAAGATTACATTCAAATATAAGTTTCTTATAGTCCTATGATGGATATTGTAGTGGTATTTATTTGGGTTTTCATCCAAGAGATCCAAGTTCAACCCCTGACATGAGGTGACTAGTACCATTCATAAAAACCCACATTTTGAACTCAAAATTATATCATGAAGGATACCATAGTGGTATGTATTTGGATTTTCATTTAGGAGATCCAAGTTCAAAACCCAGTATGAGGGGACCAAGACCCCTCATAAAAAACCATATTTTAAACTTAATGAGGGATACCATAGTGGCATATCTTTAGGTTTTCATTTAGAAGACCCAAGTTCAAACCATAGTATGAGGGGACTAGGAACCCTCATAAAAGCCCACATTTTTAAGTCAATTTTTTTGTGAGGGATACTTTAGTGGTATGTCTTTGGGTTTTCATTAAAGATAATCAAGTTCAAACCTTGGCACAAGGGGACCAAGACCCTTCATAAAAAATCATGTTATTAACTCAATATTTTTGTCTTGTGAGGGATATCGTATTGGTTTATACTTGTTTTTTCATCCAAGAGATCCAATTTCAAACCTTAGTATGATAGGATTGGGATTCTTCATAAAACCCATATTTTTAACTCAAAGGTTTTTCCAATGAGGCCTTGCTTAAATTGTTGGGCATATGGATGATGTAGCCCACACCAAGGTTCAAATCTTGGTGGCATCAAATAGGCTAACTAAATCGATGTGACTAAATTGATATAAAAGGAAATGACAATCCTTACAAAACCCTATTTTAACTATATATAGATAGATAAGTTTCTTATTATCTTCTTGATAATATTTTAGACAAATTACATGGTACAATGTTTTTGACAAACTTTATTTATATTTTATTTTTTACCAATTTGTCAATATTATGGAAATATTGTAACTACCCTAATTACTCTCACCAATAAGTATTCATATGTATGTTCTAATGATGCCACCAAGGAATTTAATGCCTTAAATGAAACTATGTGAACCACCCTTTTTTAAACTACTCTCAACTTCAACAAGCCATTTATCATTGAGTGTGACTCATCAAGAATAAATTTAGGACTATTTTGATTTAGGAAGGCCACCCTCTAGATTTTGAACGAAAGAAAATATCCAATAATAATATGGGCCATTTCACTTATAAGAAGGAGATATTGGCCATATGACATGTGAGTAAGAAATTAAAGCATTTATTGGGTCATTGCTTTATTATAAAAAAATCATAGTAGTATCAAACACTTCTTGGAATTAAGTCTCTCTTGTCAAAAATAAAAATAGATGGTTGACCAAGTTGTTGGGTTATAAATTTTTTATTTAACACAAGAAAGGAAAATAGAATGCAGTGTTAGGTAATCTCTCTTGTAAATATGAATACTATTGCTTTTAATGCTATCTCCAATCCCCTCCCTCAATGGATTTCCCAACTTCATGAGGAATAACAGATGGATCCCAATATTATCTATGTGATTCATGATATGGATGTTGGTAACTAAAACACATATTTATTCTCTTATGTTAATGATTTTCTTAGGTAAAAGAATCATATTTATCTCACTTGGTCTTGCATGGTAAAAAATAATATTATTCAAGAATTACACATTTCACCATTACCAGGAATTTTAGGTTTCTCAAAACCTATCTATACGTGAAGCATTAATTTTTTTAGAAATAAATGATAGTATATATCAATCCATTTATTGATAAATATGATGTGTGCTAGAGTAATAAGGAGTAAACACTTAAATCTACATGTTTATTACAACCTATGCCTATCTTGGATTGCCAATGAGAGCACATCTATATGGATTTCATTACGGGTCTTTCCAAATTTGAGGAAAAGAAAAATAGTGATTTTTTCATGGTGGATCACCTTTCAAAGTATGATCACTTTTGTGCCTTATAAAACCCTTTAATTTCTAGTAAGATAGCCAAGGTATCCTCAAAATTTATTTTGATATTATATCCAATTCTATTATCAATGATGATGATCAAAATTTCACCAACAACGTTTGGATGTAATTTTTCACTCTTAGTGGTACTCAGCTAAATATGACCTCTTCTTATCACCCTCAATTGTATGTCCAAATGAAGATTGTGAATAAATGTATCGGTAATTACCTTTAATGTTTTCCCAATAAAAATAATATTAGGGGGTTAAATAACTTCATTTAGCTGAGTGGTGGTATAATACTTATCATTTTTTCCTCAAGATGTTTCCATTTAAATCATTGTATGCTGATAAACCATTATCTATTGAATATTATGTTCCAGGATCCTCTACATTGCCCTAGATGGATGATTTTATTCCATAATATTAGATTGTTATCTAGCTCTTTAAAGAAAATATTTTTTAGGAAAAACCCATATGAAGTAATTATAGGATTTGGATTGCTCATAGTGATAATTTGAGCAAAGCAACATGAAATTTTTGTAGCTCTAGCCTTATAAGTAGTTATCCCTAAATACCAAGTTCAATAAGAAGTTGAAACCCTAGGTCTATGGTACTTACATGGTGGTTCACTATATTGGGGAAGTGGCCTATCAATTGGAGCTTCCTCCTACTTCCAAAATTCATCATGTTTTTCATGTTTTTTGTTTTAACTAGACAATTAGCCAAAATATTCAGTCATAGATGATGCTTCTAGTTATAGATAAAGGGTGGGTTGAACTTCAACCAAAAATAGTCTTACAATATTGATTCCATAATTAGCAATATCACTAGGTGTAAGAGTTCATAATTAAATTGTAGGATCATCTAGATTAAGATGCAACATGGAAGCCAATAAGCATTCTCTATTCTTTTCTAGATTTGAAGACAAATCTTAATGAAGGGCGATCCATGTAACAAATCTATTATAAACACATTGAATATCTTTGATATATTAGCTTGGCCCTATTGGATTTCATATTTCTAAAAAATGAATAGAAGCAATCCATCCACTCAAATTTTATACATAGATTATAAAAGGACAAAATAAAGAAAAGAGAGACACAAATATTTGGGGTTACTCATAGGAAACATAAATAATCACTCTAAAAATCCATATATTACATTCAAAAAACTTCAATAAATCAAATGAGGAGTGGTAGGGGATATTTATACCAATACCAAAATCCTAATTACATCATATAGTTATACCTAAGCCAACATAACAAGAAGTATTAAGGTTAATTACAATTTATAAAATGGGTTTATCCATAACAAGGTTAATCATGATTTTTAAGGATTACATAGGAAAATATTATAATAAATTCGATACATTGTATAATTAATTTCCTTAGGCCTAACCAATATTACATCACACAATGTTGGCCTTGTCCATGAATCAGATTATAATTTCAACACCCCTCATAATCTAAACTAAGAGGCCAAGTAAAGAAGACATTAGAAATAATATCTTCCACCTCATAATGGATGCTCTAGTGGGTCTTTGTAGTTGAGGTAAATCATTTAGCATATCCCTAACCATTTGGAACAAATCCATTGATATTTAGGAACTCAACTTCAATCCTTTGCAATTTCAACAAGAACTTCTTTGTCGAATATCACTCCTTGCAATATTTGCAAGCGGTCTTTGACTTCTTTGAATATTTAACCTAATCCTTGAGCCCCTAGGTCTTAGCCTCCTTAGATTTGATTTCTTTGTATAAGCATGTATTATTGATTCCCACCATAGTTTTATATTGGTACGTAGACATGAACAAGGACAGAAAAAACCTATCAAGAGTAAAAGTCTTTTGAGATTCCAATAATGTAGGAATCATATGAACTATTAAGTTCAATATTTAAAAATAAGGGGATAAATTAAAAAGGACAATATTCATACATTATGCATAATATTTATTTTACCTCTAAAAGATGCAATATCTACCCTCAATGCCTTAGATCTCACATTATAGGCCTTAACATTATCAATATCAACCAATTTAAGAGAGGAGAGCTCTAATTTCAAGTAATGCATGCAATTTTAACCATACCTTGATAGGGTCACTCTCCTCTTTGATGTGGAAAAGTAACTTTTGGTTTAGTTGGCAAGGAAAATAGTAAGTTTCTTCATTAAGAACAACTACTTTATCTTATTAAAAGATGCACCACTTGTTCTTACTTCATAATAGGTCAATAATTTGGCTGAATAAATAGTAAAATTTTACCCATTAAGGCAAGTAACTAGGGATTTGTGATACATATTACAAAATTTAATCCCTAATACCATAAAAAGTCATGAAATGATAACACTAGTGTGTAGAGCTCAAAAAATCATGTTATTTTAAAAATATGGGCTCAAAATGCTTCTCTATGTAAAATTTAGGCCCTCTAAAAGTTTTTCCCTAGTGGACTATAAAAAATAAAAAATTAAATCCTCTAAACTTAGAAATGTAATATCTAATTTCTCTTTACCACCTATCATGTTGCAATTCACTAGTGCTTCCCACTCATGTCTTGTCACTTTAGAATTTATTTTCTTGTGTGATTGCGATAGTTGGAGCATTTCATTTTTTTGAGATAATTTAAATATGACACTAGCCACAAAGACATCCATCCCACATGGACAAAGGCATACCTCTTTTGCATGGAGAAGGGCTTTGTGCACCTAGAGTTACACCAATCCAAAGCAAAATGCATATGCCAACATGTCCTCACTTTCAAATTTGAATTTTCTTGTCATTTTTGTAAACTACTCATCTACCTTGTGCTCCGTGCATTCAATGACATAAGATAAAAATCCAAAGATCTAAAGTGATTCTTCAAATATGCAAAATATTTTATCTTTAGTGCTTTTAAAAATGGATATAGAAAAGAAAACCTCTTTGCCTCTTATGTGAAAAGTTCTTATGAGGCCAAAAATGAAGAAATGTCCAAGGGTTCAAAAGAAATATTAGAGGCAATAAACTACATTTCTACATGAGTAGCTCAATACCCACTCAAAAACCATGTTGTAATTCACAATAATATTTAGAAATGAATAAAATAAATCCATCCACTCAAATATTAAATAGTAATCATAAAATGATAAAAGAAATAAAAAGAGATAGATATTTGGTGGTGCATGTAGGCACCATAAATAATCACTATACAATTTATAGATTACATACAACACTCTTATAAATCAAAAGAGTGGTGGGATATTTATACCAATACCAAAACCCCAATCACATAATAAAGTTTAACCTAAGCTCATATAGCAAGAGGGCTTAAGGTTAATAGCAAGTTATAAAGTAGATTTAACAATAACAAGGTTAGTCGTGGCCCATAGGGATTACATAATAAAATATTACAATAAATTAAATACATTGTATAATGAATGACCTTAGATGTAACCAATATTACATCATACAAATCGACCTTGGTTATGAATTAGATTACAATTTCAATAGGCCTTAGGTTAGTTAGAGAATTGGGATAAGGGTTTTGTTAATTTTTTAGACTAAAATATAAAAGTTGCATTATGGATTTTTGAAAAAGAATTTGAAAAAATATATAAAAACAAGATTATTTACAAGTTGGGGTGAGGATCCTCCCAACATTAGCCAACAAGAACACCTATTTCCTCCTTTTAACTTTCTAACAAACTTTGATAACTCTAAAGCCCAATGTCCTAAGAACTAATAACTTTTGGTTACAACACTAGAAGCAAACATCCTAAACCATATATTTGCAATGGCTATCTAAATTAGCCAAATGTTGGATTTACTCACCAACTTGCCTAATCCTCTCATCCTCAATTGCCATACCACTGTACCACTAGACCCCTACCTCCTTATTAGTACCTATCTTAACCAAGAATTTTACCATTGTATTAAGAGCTCTACCCACATAAATTGAAATCACAACATCCAATTTCCTCCACACCTTAATTTGGGTGACAAGAATTGTCAACCACCACATGTCCAAAGCAAATTTCCTCATATAATATAGAGCTCCTACCAAGATTTAAGAATTTGATTCTATGATTATCCTCCTATAACCTTATCTTACCACCTAGATAGAAGCATATTTGATAGCTAAGGCTTTTGCTTCATTATTTGTGGCCTTACCTAGGCTCTATAATTCCTAATAGAGCACTATCCCAATATGATTCATGTAGAACACTCCAATTCTAGTTCTATTTGAATTACCTTTTGCAGCTTCTTGAATATTAATTTTGTAGACACCAAATTTTAGTCATTTGCACAACCAATCCATCAAAACCATCAAAACGCTTCTCTACTCTATAAAAATTTTCCAAAACCCTAATTTGTCACAAAACCTCCATCAATACTTCAAATTCTTCTTCAAAACGCTCAGATTCCTCCAAATTTCTAATTTTTCTATCTAATCCATCTAAATTTCTCTAAATTTCTCCATTCTACTAATTTTTGTGAAATTCCTCTCACTTCCCCTAATTTTTAGCAATTTCTTCATATTTCCTTCTAATTCCTCCTAAATTCTTCTAATCTATCTTGCGTCCCCTCTCAGTGACTCAATTTACCTATAATTCCTTCTAATTTCCCTAAATTCTTTTGAATTCCTTCTAAGCTTTCTAATTCTATTTTAATTTCCTTAATTTCTTCTAATTTCCCTAAGTTCTCCTAATGTCCCCCTAAATTTTCTAATTTCTCTCTAATTTCCTGTTTTCCTCTAATTTCTTAAATTCCTTTAATTTTCCTCTAATATTTCTTTAATTTCCTCGTACTTCGTTTAATTCTCATAATACTTTCTTATCCCCTGCTTAATCTCCCAATTTCCACCTAATCTCTCTCATTTATTCCTCATTATCCCCTCAATTTTCTCATAATCCAATGTATCCATCTAATCCCCCTAATTAAACCCCTCATCAATCCATAACCCCATCTTAAGTCACAATCCAAATTCCTAGGAGATATGCACTCTAATTAAAATATCTCAATTAAATCCCTAGGTCTACACAAATCCCCACCTAAAACACCTTGGGATTCCCTTCATGTAATCCACTTTGTCCCCCACTCATTTTCCCTCCAAATTGGATGTATTAAAAATTGCAAAAAAAGACCCAATTCAAAGCAAATCTAATATGCACAATAAATTAGTAAGTACTTTTTTTCCACCTTGGTACATTTTATAAATTTTAAAATTTTCACACATCATCCAAGGCACACATGCCCCTAGCACATTTCACATCCTCCTAGGTCAATTCATGCGCCCTCCCCATTTAATAGTCGTGTATCTTCACCAAAATTCTATAAGTACCCCTCCATTTTCTTCATTTTCATGGAGACACATTGGCCCTTACCAAAATGCTGTCAAAATTCTCCTAGGACTCAAGTATGCACATTTACATCTTTTATTTGCTATTGTTATTTTATGCTTAACACATATGCTACTAATGATTTCATGTTTGCATGTGTGTAGGACTCAAACGATTCAAATCAATTCAAATCGGTGTTCATGACAAACCCACCATACATTTGCTTGTGGCATAGAAAAGAAGACAACACCATGTTCATTTTGTAAAAGGAATCACTCCATTACACATTATTTGTAAAAACACCCTACAAATTGGTTTCATTGTATCATAAATGACTTTTTTTTATATCATGTTTTTATTTATTTTCATTGCAATGGTGTATTTTCTATGTCTCCAAATTTTAATCCATAATTCCAAGAGTGTTTTCCAATTAGCTCTGTCTTACCCATCCTGCACTTCAACTTCCTTCTTCATTATCCCTATATTAGCATGAGTTTCCTCTTTAGCATACATTGCCATAATTTATGTGACTTTGCTCCAAATGATCTGCTAGACGCCATCCAAGGATGAAAAGGTTTCTCTAAAAATTCTACTATTTCTCTCCAACCATATTAAACCAAGTTTCCACCTAATACAAAGAGCTTTAGATTTAAATATGTCCCTCTTCCATATTTCCAAAATTTTAATCTGATTTATATCATCACTAACTTGGATATTATAAGCTAAATACCGTCTCCCCCAGATCTGGCATGTGAAAGGGCACTCAAAAATTAGATGATTAGATGTTCCCTCACTTTTGTAACATAAGACACACTAGGATGAGTCAACTATTCCCCTATACCTCATATTATCAAAAATAAGAATTCCATTGTGCATGAACTGCCAAGCAAAGAAGTTTATTTTTAGCCAACCCTTAGATTACCAAATATTTCTCCAATCCTCAACCTGATATGCATGAGGAGGAGGTTCTAAAAGGATCTTTTCATATCCATTCTTCACCATGTAGACTTCAAGGTTCACATAGACCCAAGCTAATTCATGCTCCTTATCCCTACTTGTGAGATATTCTACTACCAAGATTTTAGCCATGATGGATACCAATTCCATAGGGATTGGAATTGGCCACTCATCCAACTTTTTAAGTTGCTTAAACATATAATTTCCTAGTTGACTAGTGTTGAAATAAATTTCAATCTTGATCCAACCCTTGCTTTCCATGATTTTTTTTGCTAGTTAAAATTCTGTAAATTCAAAAATGATAGGTGGGTATTGATCTATAAATTTATCCAAAATTGTGCCTTCTCTTCTCTTCCCACTTTTCAAAATAATCCATCTTTTACTGCTTGAGATCCTAGCTTTAGAGCCTGCCACACTAGGGACCCATTACCATTCAAATAAAAATGACTCATCTCATTCGGGTTTACTTGTCCCAAATATTTACTAGTTAAAACTTTGGTGAATAAAGAAGTTGGCTAGGAGATCCACGTCGAGTAAAGCTTTCTAGCCAAATCTTTATTATTTAGCTTTGATCTCCTTAGGCCCAAAACTTCCTTTACCTTCGGTTGTTTCATAATTTATACTTATAATCTTTTATTACCTTTAGGATTGTTGTATGACTTAGAATCTAGATTTGTTACTTGTTATTATAAACTTTTGTTGTGGAATTTAAATTCTATTTTAATAAATATTTTTTTGTTACCACATTGTTAAGATTTTCTATTATTATTATTTCTGAGAATTGATTATTACAACAAAATTATAATTTATAAATACCAATTTTTAAATATCAATATCTTATATACAAAATATTATATTAATTTTTTTTTTATTCATAGGAGAGTTAGTTACAACCACACTATTTTTTAGTAATTGTCAAGCACAAGGTTCAAACCACAAAGGTTGCTCCCACCAAATCTATTCTACCTTGTTGTTATTGACCCAACGTGATGGGAATCATCGATCGCATGAGATTCGGGATTCGTACTGTTGTCATCGGTTTGACCCACACTCATAGGCTTCAGATTAGACTACTACCTTTGCATTCAGGTTGCCCCAAGGTTTGAACCTGGGTGTCTCCATGTCCTTGGCAGACAAGCAACTACCAATCCACCTAATCTTTGGGGGTAATTATTATATTAAAATTAGCAATGTTTATTTTTTTGGTTACATAGGAGAGTTGGTTACATCCACTATTTTTAGTAACTCGCCAAAGTAGGGTTCAAACCATAGGCTCCCAACAAACCTATTTGTCTCGTTCTTGTTGACCCAACATGAGATAGGGACCACCGGTTGCTCGGGGTTCATACCGTCGTCGTCGGTCTAACACGCACTTAGAGGATTTGGAGTAGACTACTAACTTTGCAAAGGGTTGGGTTTTCCTCAATGTTTGAACTTAGGCCTCTTTTTGGTAAGTGCCCAGCCACACCTACACTTACCAATCCACCTAGCCTTTACCTTTGAAAATTTTAAAATTAACAATGTTACTTGGAGAACAATATAAATATCAAACCTTTATTTTATTCTAAATACAAATATTGAAACTCATATAATATTTTATAAAAAAATATTTTAAAAAAACACATATATAAAGTTTAAGTGTGAGAAATAAATTATATATAAAGTTGAGACCATCATGTTAAACATCTTCTATCTATCGTCGATATTATCATCTGCTTCGTCTTCGAAGTTAGAGAAATAATAGTAGGATATTAGTATATCCCTTTAATTATTATCTTGGTTGAAGCATATCCTCTGTTAGATTCTCGTTCAAAAACATTTTATCATTATAAGATCATAATTAAGGTTGACATTTGAAACAAATGACAGAAATGTTTTAGAACGAGAATCTAACAGAGGATAAATGTTTTTGAACGAGAATCCAACAGAGGATATGCTTCAACCAGGATAATAATTAAGGAGATATACTAATATCGAAGACGAGGCAATTCGAAGACGAGGCAGTTGATAATATCGACGATAGATAGAAAGATGTTTAACATGTCGGTTCCAACGATGTTTACCATGTCGGTCTCAACTTTATATATAATTTATTTCTCACACTTAAGTGTTTTAAATTTGTTTTTTTTCTTGTTTTTTATATTTAAATATGAGATTTTTCAAACAGAAATCAAAACTTTTATTTTCACAGTAAACTTGTAATTTTTAATTATTATTTTTTAATGAATTTAGATAGATTTTATAACTTTTAATTATTATTTTTTAAGAATTTACACAAGAATCTCTATCCTTTCAGGTTAAATAATATTTGAACCTTAAAAAAAACCAAAACTATTTTTTAATGAATTTAGATAAATTTTATAACTTTTAATTATTATTTTTCAAAAATTTATACAAATTTTTTTAAAGGATCTCTGTCCCTTCACGTTAAATAAGATTTAAACCTTAAAAGAAACCAAAACCATGCAGTAAGTTACAACTCTCATAAATACTATGAATTTATGCATTGTACTCTCCATCCAATGTTCTCTAGATGTTTCGGCAAAGCATTTTTGTTATGTTCTTTAAATGTTTCGGCAAAACATTTTTGTTGATGGAGCCTTTATATAAACACCTCTCAAGGACATAACACTTTGCATTTCACCAACAGGTTCAATCGAATCATACCCATTGATCTTATCTGTATTGGGTTTCCTTTAAATTCTTAGCCTTCTCAGTAACTGACCATGGGCGGTAACACATCAAAAATACCCACTACTGTTCATGACTTCAAAGTCAAGGTCATTTATATTTCTATCATTTATTAACTCAAATCGTTGTTCTGAATTGTTATTATTCAAAATTAGTCTTAGAAGTTAGTCCTAAACCCACGCTGTCGAATTGCAGGACATCAGGGGCAATGATGTGAATCTCAGCATTTACAAGGGCAAAGTTTTACTTATAGTGAATGTTGCCTCTGAGTGGTAATTTTCTTTTATATATACACAACGTGAAGTCCTTGTGGGCATATAGTTTTCTGAAGTTTTCTGCATTTTCATAAATGGGTACTTATGGCTTCAAGTTCTGTTCTGTTTTTGGCAGTGGGCTGACAACCTCTAACTATAAGGAGATGAATGAATTGTCTGCCAAGCTCAAGGACCAAGGTAATTGATTATCTGCACACATAGTCATATAACATCTGTCAGTTTGTTCGTAAAGATGTTGTAAGCAGCAATTTAGATCATAAGAGGTACTGTTAACTGCAGAGGGGACTTGAACCTTTACCATTCCTTTACCTCTTCACAACTAATGCAAAAGAACTCACTCACACTTCTTATCACATATGCCAGTTTTATTTTTAGTTACTGTGTGCTTTGGCTATATATTTATGGGTTTTCATATTGGCGTCTAGGCAAGGAAACCCACAGTATTATACCTATTTGCTTTCTTCATATAACGTTGTCATGACTTATAAGCAAACTTGGTATTTTGAATCCATTGGAATATGCTATAGCATGCTGTTATGAGTGGCAATATTATTAATCAAAATCTAGTTGAATCATACTATACAAAACATATTATGAGTGGCAATATCTAGTTGAATCATACTGTACCAAAACATCAACAAAAAAGGGTGAATTGGAAAATATTAGTAATCAAAATTTCCCACAAGGTGTTTGCATGTCTAAGTAACTGAGCGAAAGGAAACTAATAGATTTATTCAAACATAAAATGGTTGTCTAGTATATTTGTATTCATTGTATTCTTCTTTACCTGTAAAAGAGAACTACCTAGTAGATTTGTATTTCATTGTATTCACACATAAAATGGTTGTTTAGTAGCACAGGGAATCAAAATCAAAATTTTGTATTCATTGTATTCTTCTTTACCTGTAAAGAAAATGAGTGATGGAATAATTTTTAATTTAAAAGCTGGCTTTTCCGGTGCAATCAGTTGCAATACAGAACCAGGTTTGAGTAAAAATTTTAGCCTCAAAGTGCACTTCTGAGCTTTTCAAACAACTTACATTGTGTGGGGTAACTCTTTGCAGGATTGGAAATACTGGCCTTCCCATGCAACCAGTTTGCTGGTCAGGAACCAGGTACTAATGAAGAAATTGCACAAGTGGCATGCAATCTCTTTAAAGCTGACTTTCCCATATTTGATAAGGTAATTCTATTAAGTATTCCCTGGATGCCTTTTCTTATTGTGCAGGGGAAGGAATCTCCAATAGAAAAAGCAAAGTTTGTCTTAACAAGCAACCATCTTTCTTTATTTTATCATAGTTATTCACTTCCCAATACTGTGACACAGGTGGAGGTGAATGGCGATAATTCAGCCCCTCTCTGCAAATTCTTGAAATTGAGCAGAGGTGGAATTTTTGATGAGGACATAAAATGGAACTTTACCAAATTTTTGGTTGATAAAGATGGAAACGTATTTGATCGATATGCACCAACTACTTCTCCCTTAGCTATTGAGGTACTTGATAATCCCTCTCTCATTTCACACACATACAGATATCTCTTTGGTATAAATGAATCACTTGTCCAAGATTTGCTTTATGTTAGCTACTATAAATATTGAAAGCTTTATTTATATTATAGAGTGGAGTTCACCTCAGACATGAGAATAATTCATCAAAAGTCCGTTTGAGTGGTAAATTGAGAATGATACTAATTCATGCCCTCGAGGAATGGTTGCTAATAGTTGCGGTTCTACCATTGCAGAAAGACATCAAGAAGCTGTTGGGAGTTGGCTGATGCTAGGGAGGAAAATATTAAAGCCTTTTTTTCATGCTCTTATAGTACTCATTCAGTGCGATATGATACTGGCTCCTTGCATGTAGATTTTTATATTAATTGTTGATCGGTTGCAGTTTTTGTTTCAGTTTTGGACTTCAAGGAGATCTTAAGGAGTTTTTGTATGGGTTTGGGGATCCAAAACTCCCCCCTATTACCTTAATAAAAAAAATCATAGGAGATCTTAAAGGAGTTTTTGTATGAGTTTGGGGATCCAAAACCCCCCCCTATTACCTTAATAAAAAAAATCATAGAGATCTTAAAGGAGTTTTTGTGTGAGTTTGGGACCCCAAACCTCTATTACCTTAATTAAAAAAAATCATAGTTAAAATAATGCATCTAATACAGTATTAATCTGCAATATATAATATTTTCAGAATATGTTATGATTGTATCCCTCAACAAGGTTGGCTTCTTTCAACTAATACGGGTTGATAATATCATTTAACTATTTAATAATACAAAATTATATTATTTTCTGATTCTATAAGTAGATAAGTAGACGATAAAAACAATATTACCACAAGAAACCACTTAATCACCGCACATGAACTTCAGTTGATGTATTAATATATAGCAAAATATTTTTGAAACATTAGAAAAGAGTTTGATATAAAAGTCATCTCAATAACATAAACACATATCATAAAATAAAAGTTTCAATATAATGAATATTCCTAGTTATATTAATATAGTTAAGCTACTATTGTTAATAGGTGTTATCTTTGTATGTCTGAGTGGGAGTCTATTGATCATTTGTTTCTGTATTGTAATTTTTTTGTCTCAATCTTGTTAGGTCTGTTACAAGTGTTTCATATTTATTGGGTCCATCCTCAGTCCATCTTTGACTTATTTGTCCAGATGGCCTTCTCCCTTTTTGAATAGGCGTCTTAGGTATATGTGGAAGATCTGCCTTCATCACTACTTGTGGCAGATATGGTTGGAAAGGAATCGTCGGGCCTTCTTGGATAAGGTTTCTCAATCATCCTCTGTCCTGTCAAAATTTTTAGTATATGCTAATGAGAATGCTTGTTTAGTGCCTGCAACATCTAGACCTCCAAATCCTTTTGAAGCTTCATTAGGCCAGTCATTAAACTTACCTCTCACTGATGGCCTCAATCATCCTCAAGTCTGTCCTAGAACCATGATCTCATGGACCCCACCCCCCCTAGGGTGGATTAAGTTAAATTTTGATGGGGCATCTAGGGGCAACCCGGTGAAGTCAGGGCTGGTGGCTTACTTAGAGACCACAAGGGTGAGGTGCTAATAGATTTTGTTGAACATCTTGGAGCTCAAACTAACAATGTTGCTGAAGCGAGGGCAGTTTGGAGGAGCCTCAAGGTGGCAGAGAATTATCCGGGGAAACTGTTGGTGGAAGGTGATTCTCTTATTATTATAAATCTTCTAAAGAACACTAAGAGAGATCCTTGGAGATTTGATGACTACATCCACGAAGCAAGGGCTCTAATTCATGATCGACCTGAGGCCATAATTTTGCATACCTTCCAGGAAGCAAACATGGCAGCTGATAGGCTGGCAAATGAAGGCATTGTAGCAGCAAATTTGATCACGTGGACTGAAAATCTTCCTCATGCAGTCTCAATGGTGATAGATAATGAAAAATTTTAGATTGGAAGGCTCAAAGTGGATTTTGTCTTTGTTAGTTCTATTTTGCGTCTTTCTTTTCTATGGCTCTAATATTAGGCTTCCATAGTTTAGTTTGGTTGTATTCTGTTGGAAGAGTAGGTCTTGGCCCTTTTTGTTGTCAGTTTAAACTTTCAGGGCTTGGCCTTTGTCCAGTTGGTCAGTGGACCCTATTTTGTAAAATGGTTTTGGGTCAACCAGTTAAAACCCGGTGTTAATCATAAATATTCTATTACTTACCAAAAAAAAAATATAGTTAAGCTACAAGTAATCATGAATTTCAATATGTTTTAAATGTCAATCAAAAGTAAAAAACTAAAAAAAGCATCCTTAAGAAGAGTATGAGGATTTCAATAAACACCAAATTATGGTTTTGAACAAAGATGCATAATAACTTTGATATTAAGGATGGATGCATACTAGTTTATTCATACACCTCAAGTTATGAAATATTGAATTCTAAGATACAATAAGTTGATGATCCATGGGTTGCCATCTAAATTTATAAATCAACATAAATAACCATAAATAAATCCTATATAGACCAAAATTTTGTATTTACCACCTAGAATAAAATCCTTCCTTAAACTAAACTAGAGAAGGCATGAAGGTGACATTATATTTCATCTTTTCTTCATGTCAACTTCATGTAGTCTAAGTATTAATTAACCTTGATAAACTTGCCTTATAGTAACGACTTTAAAATAAACTAATATAATCATCAATTTCACAAAACAACATTAGAACAATATCCTTTTGAATAAACTATCAAGTGTAAAAGTAGTGGATTTCAATATGCATTGTCCTACTATGGGCTATGGGCAACTAGATTGTAGGCTAGATTGATAGCACTTTGCTCATTATACATAGATTCTCCTTATACAATATTTTGAAGAAGGTTTTAAATCCATATGGACTTTACAAATGGATCAAGAACATCATGGTAGTCAACTTTCTTATATAGTGGATTGTGACATTGGATTTTGTTTCTTGAACAACCACACAACATGACATCTTCTAAGGCTGAACAAGCATCTTGATATATAGGTTTTTGAAATCATTTGAATCTTCAACTTAATTTGAGTTAGCATAGCCTCTCAATTCCAAGTTGCTTCCCATTTGAAAATGCAATACCTTGGTCAAGGGTCTCTCAGATATATGACATAATTCTCTTTGCAACTTGCATGAGAACCTTCCTTCATTCCTATAGGTTTTTGAAAACCCATTCTTGAAACAAAGGCGATATAAAGATTAAGTATCATCAAATATCATGAGTTCAAGTGGCTAAAACTATAGGCTTTCAAGGTAGAGACCTAGGTTCAAATCTTGTAAAGAGATATATGCATAATTGTCAAAATACCATTGTGGTATATTGAAATATTATGGTAATGCCATCATGATGTAATATAGGTAGGACTCATTTCAATCCCATATAACTAATTTAAAAAATATAAAATAATGAGTATGATAAAATTATAAAAGTTCCAATTAATTGGTGTTATCTCAACCGATTCAATTCCTCAACTTTCAATGAGGAGACCAAGGTTTGGATCTTGTCAAGTGATACATGTGTAATTTCTAAGTTCTTATAATACCATTGAAGGATCGTAATATTCAATCCTCTTTAAGCTTTTTCAAAAAATTATAAGAGTTCCATAAAGTTACATTTTCCCTGGTGGTATTAATCTTGGGAGTATATGTCTTATACTTTACTATGATATTCATTTGTCATTTGGGAAATATTTAAAAGTTTTTCTGATGTTATTTTTATCTCTTAAAATATTTGTCACATTATTTCCATGTTTTTATACTCACATTATTTCCATTTTTATTGAAAAATCCAAATAAAAAAACTATGAATGAGATACTCACAAGACTCATTTTTGTATTTGGATGTCGTTTAGCAAATTTACCAAACAAAAGGGAAATGTGAGATAAGAAAATGGTGGCTTACAGAAGATAAAATCTTAATATGTGTAAAATTATAGGTAAACTTTGAATCATATCCACTTATATTCCCTCATGCATTATACACTAGTGTAGGAGTGTAATAGAAAACACTCAAAATGGGAAAGTCTCATGTTTAGGGTTTAGTATTGGCAATCAAAAGTGATATATGTGAGGGTAACCCTTTGCATAATTTTAACTATGACCATCTTCACTCTCTTATGCTATATGATATTAGCATAGAAGCATGAAAAGGGATGACCAAAGCTAAAAGATTTTTTTAGTTGGGGCTAGACTTTAGAAGTACAAAGAGAAGGGACTAGAAGACATAATGGGATATTATTATGCAAAATACATTATTCACATAAAAATGTCTATGCTATTAAAAAGAAAAATGAAAATATGCCAATTAAATGTTAGTTGTGGAAGTTAATTGTAATTATTGGTTGTAAGGCTTATTTACAAGTTAGACATTAGTTGCAAGTTAGGGTCTAAGAAACTTAAATTGTCTCTATAATGTTATTCTAGAGATATTTACTCATATCTACAAGGTGGTCATAAGGTTGAGTATATTTAGATTTTCATTGGGCATGGGAGGATAATACATGTACAATGAGTTGACTTTTAGAGAATTTTGTGCCTTGGCCTCTATCATAGGAGGTGGTGCAACAAGAATTACTCTTCTTTTATCTTATGGTTGTTAAATTATTTGTAATTTAACCTTATTAGGACAAGGTTGATAATGATTAAGTACCTATAACTGCTCTTGATTTAGCCTATAAGCAAGTGTTATATAAAACTTTAAGCATATTTGTAAGTAATATTATGAGCATGTTGATGTAAGATTATAGGCACTTTTGATGTATTTACCCTTAGTGATATTGGTTAATCCACCTCTGTGGTTGACCTTGATTAAAAGGAAGGGAATATTTATTATATTGTAATTTAACATTCAAGTCAAGTTATGTTGGCCTAACTTTAACATTTAATTGGGAATTTGGTATAACTATAAATACCCTACAATGACTAATCCATTATATTAATTTTTTAATATGTGATATCATGGGGGTTGCCTTGGTGCACACACCTTTTAGTCCTTTTATTTATCGTGTCTATTCATTTTGTTTCTCTCTCTCCATTTGTATGCTTCTTTATTTTGCTCTTTTTTTAATATATATATATGATTGTGGTGAATGTATGTTTTAGGATGTTTCTAGAAAGTGCTATGAATTCCAACATGGTATTAGATCCAAAACAAAGAAACTTAACTTTGTCACACAAAAATGTTGTATAGAGCAAACTATGATAAATATAAATGAACCATCAATTTTAGAAGATTCCATATGATATTTTAGGGGATCCTAGTTCAACACTTTTGGATATTTCATTGTTTTAATATCTATTTTTATAGAAAAATATGCCTACTTTTCTTTCAAATTTTAAAATTTAAAATTTTAGATGAAAATATTTTGTTGTGCGGTGGAGAGGCAATGAGGCACACATAGGATTTTTGGTGAGAATTCAATTTTTTTATTCTTGCAAAGCAGAGTTGTTTCTATTCGTAGGTGTGGTGTAAATATTGGACGTTTGCCTGCAATCAATCATGTCCAAAGTTCAAATATCATAGAGCATACTTTTTTTTGTGCATTATTTTCTCCTTGATGCTTTGCAAGGTGACAACATTAGAACAAGAGACTACAAGGTGAAATGGTTCATATGATCATTGACTAGCCCAACATCATGGATTTGAGTCCCAGTGCTACATGTCTTTTATGAAAATTGTCATGTGATAATTCTTTTTAAAGAATATCATGCAAAACTATAATACAAATATAACTTGGTAATTCTAGTGTAGTATCGATGAATGGGTAATGTGGAAAGAAGGGGTCATTCAAATATTACCAACATATACTTAGAAAAACTTTTGCAACTTGATGAAAATATGTGGATTTGGGATAATCTGATTTTCAAACTATCATGTTGGTGTAGTGGCTTGCGCACACACTCATAGGATAGAGGTGGCAAGTTAAGCTTAAATGCACATTCTCCATTTTTAACTATTTAGATAAATAATGTATTTCCTAGCACTTGGAAGCACTCTTCATTTTTTACATACATGCCCAAATGGCTCAATAGTAAATTGTTTTCCTTGAAGGAAGGAGGTCTCATGTTTGAATATGATATCATTTTTTTGTTTGTTTGAAGTGTTATGATGTGTTTCAAATGAATAAAATCCCTTCTTGATATCATGGTTATGTAGGTGGCACAATGGTTGTTGTCTTTCATTATGAGAACAAGGTTTTAGGTTTATTCTTATTGATGCCATATATCATACCTTATGCATTACATTATATATATATATATATATGCCAATTGTCACAATATGATTTATCCTTCATTGCCCTAGTTAGTAGTCCTTTTAATGAATCATATTAGCAGAAGTGGTACCTAAAGGTAACAAATGGTAGTCTCTAGTTAGTCAAAAAAAATCAATGGTCTTAATATAATATTTCACACATTTAAGCTCTTATATGCCAAAACTTTTGGAGGCCATAACTTTTTCATACAAATATTTTGAGCCATTTTTTTTTATAGTACATTTTTTTGGTCTTTATAGATTAGTTATGTTAGTTCAAGGACATGTTACTATTTCTATGGGATTTTTCTATGTAAGACATACCTAATTGGCATTTCCCTATTTAGTGTGATATTAACTCCAATAGTCCATTGGTGAGACAATTAGAAAATTTACTCACATTAATACATATATGGTTTAAAAGCCCTATTCAACAAGTAGGTCACATGTTTAAAACTATTTTTATCTCATTTTTTTTATTATAATATGTTTTATGTCTTCACAGTGCACCAATCTAATTCCAACTAAGCTCATTGATGTAGTGGTTGGTTAGCTATACTATATTTACGTGATTTCAAATTTCCTTTGTTTATTCTAATATTTTCTCATAGTGGATGATTTCTCTAACTCCAAAAACTTGTTAGCATGGCGATCGATAATTTTTTGGGTTGCAAGAGGAGTAGGTTTTGGATGATCAGTGCAAGGTATGCCTTATTCCTATGGGTCCTTTCTAGCCATTAGGGTTGATTATTTAGAGACTTTCCTATTGCTTCATGATTTAGCTACTTTATCTTAAGATCATATGATAAATTATTGTCATCATAGTGCATGTTGAATATCTTCTCATGAGAAACTCAATGTCTTAATATAGAAGGTGGATTTATGATTTCATGTTTGGGATAGGTTGATCTATTTCATGTACCTTTGGCAAGAGAAGATAACAAGATCTATTGGCTTTACAAGCATATATTATAGAGGGAAGATGAATCATCTCTAATGTATTATCTCCATAGTGATACATATCTAATGTATTTTCCCCTTGACCCCTTAGTTCAAATTAAGGGGGGTGTCAAACTATTTGTAATCTCACCTTACTATACCAAGGTCAATAGTGATGAAATACCTACATGTTCTCTACATGTATCCTACAAGTACCTCTCCATGTAAGCTTACGAGCACTTTTGATGTATTTCCCCTTATTTATTGTAGTATGTGGTACTACCTGTGACACACCACAAGTATCTTGATAGTAGTCATCAAATAATGAAAGCATAACGTCCCAAGATGAGGAAAGATGAGTCGATAATTTTAAGGCCATATTACAGCAGGAATGACTAAGTCCTTTCCCAAATCTAATCAAATTATAATTTTTCAACCTCTAATTTGTCAATGGGGTTAATGATTTGTAAAAACAAGTGGCCTATGCAAACAAATATAGATCAACAATGATGTTTTATCTTCTTGCTATAATTTACACATGTAAAGTATTTTCACTCAAAATAAAAAAGGTAAATTTATTGTTATAAATAAGGGCCTAAGGCTCATTGTAGATTATACTTTAACTATTTGAGAAAAGGTTATAGCTATACTCTTTGAATGTAATCTCTCACATTTTGATTAATGGAAAATTGTGCATAGCTTTCATATATAATTATGTCCCGATTGGTCAAACCTCTCTTTGTAAGTATGTGTGACTAAAGATGCCCTAAATTTACTTGTTAGTCCTTTCCTCTACTTTGGACTTGCACATGGGATGGATTTAGACTATTGTTATTCTACTTTTCTAATTTAGTTCAATTGATCACACATTAAACAATAATACTTCAAATCAGTGAGGAAGCGAAGGATTGGGAGATATGAGGAACAGTGGAGGAAGCAGAGGAAGCAGAGGAGGAGCAAAAATGCCAGGCAAGAATTTTGAACCAACGGAAGGAGAAGATCCAGAGGCAGGGTAGAATGTTGTAGCTAGAAAGGAAAAGGATTCCCTGTCATCTCAGTTCAAAAAGGCTAAAGGTACAGATCCTCTAGATAAACCCTTAGAAAAAGGGTCCCACTAGGGTTCGAGAGTTGGCAACAAGGGCCCAACCTTTTTGGAAATGCTGAAATGGAAAAAAAAGGAGCTAGTCAGTGAACTACCATCCCTAATACCAAACAATAATAGGTTAACTGCGCCAGTGGATATTATGAAAAGATTATTGGATATGGAGGCATCATCCTTAGTTGGCAAGTTTTTGGGAGGAAGGTCGGACATTGAGACTATTCACTCATGGGCCACGAAAAAGTGGAAAACTTCAAGAAGCTTAGAAATCGTAGCCATGTCAAGAGGTTTTTTTATTATAATACTCAACAACAAAGATGATGCAGAGCGCATCTTGATAGGAGGACCCTGGTTTCTAGGAAGGCATAGCCTCTTTCTGAGGAAGTGGGGGGAGGATTTCAACCCTGAGAAGTAGGACATTAATATAGCACCCATTTGGGTCCGCTTACCAAACCTCCCAGCCCAGTTTGTTAATGAGTACTGGCTTAGTGGCATATCAAAGATGATAGGATAGCTCATGGAAATATACCATTCAACCTGGGCAAGGACTAGACTGACGCATGCCAGGATCTGTGTAAATGCAAACTTGGATTCTGATCTACCTTCTCAAGTGGAACTAGCATATGGAGAGTTTCTAAGGATTCAGCCTGTGGAGTATGAGAACAAGCTAGCATTTTGTAGCATGTGCAAAACCCAAGGCCACCTTCAAGCCCAATGTATGACAATAACTGCAAACAAGGAAGCCACGAGCGAAGGTTTTTTGGGGAAAGCTAATGGGAGAGGGATCCCAAAGTTTCAAGGACCGCATCTTAACTTGGAAGGATACAGATAATTTAAGAATAACCAGGCTAACCAAGCCAACACAGAACTAGAAAAAATCCAAGAGAAAGGAAAGCAACATAATGAGGGAGGCAAAAATCATAAGGTATGTAATAAAGATCCCAGCTTGAACATGTTTGATATCCTAGCAAATCTAGAAGTTGAAAAATAAAATAGTAAGGATGATACCATCAGTGTCAAGTTTCCTGAAACCCTAGACTCCCCATCCAAATCGGGACCATCCATAGCTATGACAAAAAGCCCCAAAATATATGCTCAAAATGAAGAAAAATTGCCAGGTCATTTCTGTTTATACATGGAAAAAATAGAGTCAAGAGTCGAAGTTGTGGAAACAAGAGCCAGGAATTTAGCTCCTAATCTGGTAGTGGAGCAAATTATCCCTTATCAGACGAGCCCAACGATAAAATGTTCCTTGAAGGAAAGCCCCCTATTTTGGAACCAGATAGGAGAGGTGAACCAAAACAAGGATGAGGATGAAGAGGGAATTGAAAACCCCCAAAATGAGGAAGAAGGTTCAAGCACTAGACTATCACAGTATATGCCCCATCATTTCAGTCCAAAATAGACTAGAAGCACTACCAAACCTCTGATATATTATGGAAGTTAAAGAAATAAAGGGAGAATATCTACAGCAGAGAACTATAGAATGAGAATCAATGAAGATATTGCAAATGAAAAGCAAAGAAAATTGTTACAACAAGCTATTCCTGGCCAGGATAATAGCAAAATTGACAAACCCCCTTTAGATCAGGGAAGGGGGTGGGGAAAAAATATCAAACATTCTAAATGAAGGTTCTCTCATGGAATGTGAGAGGCCTAAACGGCCCCCCAAAACAAATTATGGTGAATTCTATAAGGAAGGATTGGAATCCTACTATTATTTTTCTTCAAGAAACCAAAACAAATGCGGCACAATCAACACTTATAGCTAGAAGGATTTGGAAGCAAGGGGAAGCGGCCTTTAAACAAGCGAGAGGAGCATCTGGGGGCCTCATAATATTATGGGATCCTATTAAAATAGAAGGAATTATTATTCAAGCAAATGAAAGAGTCTTAAGTGTATTATTTCATGATTTTGATACTAATAAGAATTGGATTATGTCAAATGTTTATGCCCCCACCTCTATCCAAGGGCGGTCTGAACTGTGGGAGTTTTTGGGGCATTTGAGCCAAGCTTTTAAAGACATTCCTTGGGTGATTGTGGGAGATTTCAATACCCCCATTTACCCATCTGATAATAAGGGAGGATCTAGGTTACCCTCAAGGAGCATGGAGGACTTAAATGAATTCATTAACACAAATGAATCGATGTATGTAAGACTAAAAGGAGCCAAATTTACATGGAGTAACAAGAGGATAGGAAGTCAGCTGATTCAAGAAAGGTTGGACAAGTTTTTTTATCCAAGGAAGCTACAACAATGTTTGGTGATTCAGCGTTACAAGCCCTTCCTAAATGCACTTTAGACCATAATCTTATTCTATGGGAGGCATTTCAGGCTAACTCCTTTAAAAATCCATTCATATTTCTATCAATGTGGGTTAAACATCCGGACTTCAAGAAACAAATAGAGGAATGGTGGCAGCAGCCTATCCAGGGAAGTGCTTCCTTCAAACTATCTCAAAAACTTAATATGGTGAAAAAAAACCTTAGAATATGGAATAAAGAAGTCTTTGGAAATATTTTTGAGAACAAGAGAGCATTGGGGGAAAAAATGATAATAATAGAAAGCAAAATCCAAAATGGAACCTATGATGAGGCGACAAGGACTGAAGAGAAGGAAACCCTTTGTGAGTTTTATAATATTTTAGCTTGTGAAGAGATGTATTGGAGGCAGAAATTGGTAGGAACCTAGGGTTCCTAGCACATAAAATAATAAATAAATAATAAATAGACCTAAAACTAAGAGAATCGCTTTTTGTATTATCGGGAAGTCCCTTCAATAAATTGTATTATATTTCATATTCATGGATGATTGAATGATAAGTTCTTACAATGTTTTATACCCCTCTAGGGTTATAGGTGAAAGGTTGCAATGCTTCCTAACCCTAATATTATAATAATATAATAAATAATATAATTAATTATTATATTATTTATTATTATATTATTTTATTATTATGACCATAGGATATAATATATTATTATTATTAAGATTATTAATTAATGTTAGGATAGGATCCTAACATTCCACCCTCCTTAAAACAAGATTTGTCCTCAAAGCTTGGAACTATAGTGTGTAAGTATATGCTCTTCAAATATTCCACCTTGGAATAGTACTTGCTCTATGGTTTACTAAGGGAGTAGGTTAATTTGACTCCAATGGAGTAGTAAACTTTATACAATTCACCTTTAGCTCCTTTTGAACCTTAATAAAAAATTATCTCCTTTAATGAGTTCGAGCACCACCTCATAGACTGTGTAAATTAGAACGATTTCTTCCAACTTATACGTTTTGGTATCGTTGATCAATCTCGCAGTCAAGCACACAAGATGGAGAGATTTGGATCTCTCATCAATCTGGCACATAATGTTATCAGTGACGACTCCTCCTATTAAATGGATTAATGTGAGAATCTTCGTAGCAAATCCAACTGATATTTTGGAGACATCTAGGTATTCATGCCAACTCGGCATGCATTTCTACTTACACCACTCTGCTTCTTTGCTAAAAGCATGAAGTTGGATCTTCCACAAGTTTCTAAAGTGCTGGAGCATGTCGCGTCCTTGAAGGTCACCATCTTCATCTGCTATCCGATTCACAGTATTGTACAAGCCAAGAAAGCAACTTTTATGTGATCAGGCATGCCGTCCAATGTATTGAGATCCCACCTGGAAAATGCTTCATTGAGTAACATGGTATTGTCACGAGAACCATACTTATCGTAAATATCATCGAGAACAACAAGCAAGCAACCAATTTTTGCAAATGCCATTCTACCTCTACCATATTCAGGTTCAAACATGCTAGCTGCCATTGTGAAAAAATATCTCAATATGCCTCTCGCGGGTGAATTTCAAATTCCTAAAACCACAATCTATCCACCACTTGTGCACTTGCTGGAGCTCCATTTGGTGTATAGACTGCATTGCATTGAAGTCAACTTTAGCCAGCTCCACATATTTCTCATTGTTAACATATGGCAACCTACAAATATTTGAGGGCACATTATACAAAGTCTTCCCTAAAAACACTTCATTTTCATGACCACAGATATCGATATAAGTTATTGCCTCCATTATGGGTAAACTCCGGTGAAACCCAAATTTTAGTTTATACTTGACCTCTTCAACGAGAACTTTTCGGAAATGGTTTAGCTGCTTTAGATTTTGCTACAAGTAAACTACGGCAAAGGCTTGTGCTTCTTTCATTATTATTATTATTATTTTTTTTTTCGAAAATGCTACTTGTGAGCATTTGTAGAGGCTCAGCATGCCTTCAAGGTCTCTGTGTGTTTTATTAGAAAACTAAATAACTCTCCATTCTCATCCATAAAATTTGAAATAACCTCTAAAGATACATCGTATTCATGCAATCTCAGTATCTGAAATCCCAAAGTTGGGTCATTGATATTCGCAATAGTATCATGTCTTCCCCTTCCTATTCCTTCCAGTGTCCAATGTCTGTATATATAATCCAATGCATTCTTGGTTTCCCTTTCTAAATGGCGACCGATTCCCAGGCATTCAATGTTGTCAATGGCATGAAGACGTTCATGGATATCACAAGGATAAAAGCCAGGTACATGGTCTCCAAAGATTTTGACAACAGATGCTATAAAATCTAGGCATCTTTCATCTCGTGTGTGCATAAATGCACAAGCTGTGGATGCTGGTGAGCCTGCTACAGATCCATATTTGGAGAGAAGATCCATAATTTTTTCCCAATCGACAAATTATTGCAAGCCCTCCAAGTAAAAAAGAAACGATGTAGGTAGACTGTGTAAGGCCGAAATGTTAATCCCTTTTAGTTGATCCTTCCTCATTGCAAATATTATCTTGATAAACAATGGTTCATGGGAAATACCTAGACTTAAACTATGAGCCTCTTTCAACATAGAAGCAAATAAAATGACAAATCCAAGTGGCATATTGCAATCCTTCGTTTCATTGAACTGTTGAGTCTGGTTGTTAACAAAGTCTATGCCTTTCTGCACTTGGGTTCCCTGAACTCTCCATATTTTGAGGGTAATGACAGATGCAAGAGTACAAAGAAGTCTATCATATAGTAAATAAAAATATTCTTCCCCCCAGGAACCATCAGTTAACTGATTGGAGACAACCCATTGTAGTGTTTGTGGAAACTACGATTGGGAAGAATTGTGAATGGCGGGTATTCGTGCAACCCAAACAGTATCATATGAGATGGGCTTTATGTTCCCCTTACCCATGGAGTGGAACATGTTTTTGATATGATATATCAACGTCTGCATACTCATATAGTCTGGAAATGACTGTGATATTGAACACAATTCATGAGTGACATATCCAAATAA
Source organism: Wollemia nobilis (assembly GCA_028583015.1). Lineage (NCBI taxonomy): Eukaryota > Viridiplantae > Streptophyta > Pinopsida > Araucariales > Araucariaceae > Wollemia > Wollemia nobilis. The sequence goes on along the minus strand of JAQPPZ010003563.1, from coordinate 4,234,288 downwards.
GTTGTATCTAAAAGCTCCTTCTTTCCATATGTAAACTGGTTGTACATTTTGATTTTTTTGCAGGCCAGTTTATAGTAAAACTGTAATTATATTGCCCTGCAAGTTTTAATCCATGATTGGAGAGGAGACCACAACTATATTTTTATGTTAGGAGAGAAGAGGAGGTGGCCATGGTGGAGGGCGTATAGATGAGAGCAATACACTACCCCATAAAACTAGCAGATAATCAACATTTTGTATTTCCATCATGGTGGTTTTATTTTTGAAATTTACAGAAACTTTTGTATCTTCCTCTGTTTTAATGAGATTTTTCAAAAAAACATTGTAAACATCCTTGGAGATACCTTTGAACAAATTTTTTTTATGAATTAGGGTGATTTTAAATTTATTTCTGCCCTGATGGCTGACCGAATGCAGATTTGTAAAACAATACTTTTGGAAGACTTTAAATTTATGCATTTTTTTCATAATTTTAGGGATTTCATTAAAATTTTTCGGGAATGTATTCCGAACTATTTGAAAGTCTATGGCTTTGGGATTTTTCAAAAAAAATAATTTAGGGTTTGGAATATTTTTGGGAAGTGCAATGAGTACCCTCTGGGATTCCATGGCAATGGGCTTCTCCTCCACCTCATATTCCATGGCTATGGGCTCATCTTCTTCTTGGGATTCCATGGCTAGGATCTCCTATTGCATTTCCATTAAATATTGTATAATACGATCAGAACGTTCCATTTGTTTATTTTGTTTTTGTTCAATCATTATTCTAATGTCTGCAATGTCATTTTTTATTCCTTTGATATTTATGTCCCATATGGTTGGATCCATACGGCTCTGATACCAGATGGTAGGAACCTAGGGTTCCTAGCACATAAAATAATAAATAAATAATAAATAGACCTAAAACTAAGAGAATCACATTTTGTATTGTCGGGAAGTCCCTTCAATAAATTGTATTATATTTCATATTCATGGATGATTGAATGATAAGTTCTTACAATGTTTTATACCCCTCTAGGGTTATAGGTGAAAGGTTGCAATGCTTCCTAACCCTAATCTTATAATAATATAATAAAGAATATAATTAATTATTATATTATTTATTATTATATTATTTTATTATTATGATCATAGGATATAATATATTATTATTATTAATATTATTAATTAATTTTAGGATAGGATCCTAACAAAAATCAAGGGCATTATGGCTAAAGGAAGGGGACTCTAATTCAAAAATTTTCCATGTTACCACATTGAGCAATAGAAGCAACAATAATATTAGAAATTTAACTAAGGTGGATGGATCCTCAACTCAAAACATTTAGGAGATCAGGGACGAGGCTGTTAATTTTTTCAGTTCATTATTGGGTGAAGAACGGGCCTATAATGCCCAAGCAAAGGACTCACTCCTTCAGTCCATTCCACAACTCATTGATGAAACAATTAACGAGTCTCTTACAATAGCTTTTTCATATGAAGAGATCAAGGAGGATTTGTTTAACATGGATCCTGACAAAGCTCCTGAGCCAGATGGGTTTTCACCATGGTTATTCCAAGTTTGTTGGGATATTGTTGGAGCAGAAGTTATTACTGCAATCAAGGAGTTCCAAATTTCAAATCATATTCCAAGGGGTTTCAATTCAACTTCCATTGCTTTGATCCCTAAATGCCCCAACCCTAAGACTATGGCTGACTTTAGGTCGGTTAGTCTATGTAATATATCCTATAAAATTTTGTCCAAAGTTTTAGTCAACCGTTTGAAGAAAGTTCTATCGATTATCATTGATCCAAGTCAAGAAATTTTTGTACAAGGAAGATCAATCTTAGATGGAGTTATTACTGTTCATGAGGCTCTTCATACAACCGCTCAGACCAAAAAAGTAGTCATGGATTTAAAGTTAGACATGAAAAAATCTTATGACAGGATAAATTGGGAATTCCTAGAGGCAGTTTTATTAAAATTTGTCTTCAACATGAAATGGGTCAAGTTAATAAGAGAGTGTATTTCTAAGCCTTATTTTTCAATTTTGGTTAATGGGTCTACTGCAGGTTTTTTTCAAAGAAAATGTGGTCTAAGACAAGGAGATCCCATAAGTCCTATGCTGTTCATCATTGTAGCTAAATCCTTGGGAAGAACCATTAAGGAAGCAATGATAGCTGGACTCATATCAGGTATCAAGGCCACGTCGCTAACTACCCCGGTGACACATCAAAAAAATTTTGATGATACATTTCTATTGACTTTGGCTTTTGTGGTTGAGGCAAGAAGGATTAAAAATATTCTCATAATGTATGAATAAGCGGCTGGATAGAAAGTGAATTTTGATAAGAGCAAACTTTATTTCATCAATACCCCCATTCCTAGGAAAAAAAGCATAGCAAGGATCATGGAATGTCATATTGCATCCCTTCTCACCTCCTATTTAGGTCTTCCCCTGTTTACGGGGAAACCTGAAGGATCAATGTGGAACATAGTTTTGGAGAGGATCCAAAAAAATCTAGCAAGTTGGAAAGGACATCTGTTATCTCAAGCAGGCAAAGCATTTTTAACTATGGCTTCACTTCAAAGTATACCCATTTACTTCCTATCAGTCTTTAGAGCTCCCAGCAAGGTGTATCACAAAATTGAGTAGCTTCAAAAAAAATTTCTCTGGTCAGGGACTGAGGATAAGAAAAGGATCCATTTATTAGGTTGGAGCAAGGTTTGCAAACCTAAATATGATGGGGGGTTAGGATTGAGGAGAGTTGTTCATCTCAATACAGCTCTGTTAGCCAAAAAAACATGGCAATTATTGACTAAGGTCGATAATGAATGGACTGCCATATTTAGGAGGAAATACCTCCAAGGTGTGAAATTCCTTAATGACAACTTAGCAAGCAGGGGGTATGCTTTTTGGAAGGCAATCCTCATGAGCAGGGATCTTGTCAAGAAAGGTCTTAGATGGATTCTAGGAAATGGGCAAACAATAGACTTTTGGAAGGATCGGTGGGTGAGAGCTGAGGAGTTATCCTAGAATCCTCGTTTGGCTAGGATTCAAGAGCATATGGAGCAACATATTGGGAAGAAGGTTGCAAATTATATGTGGCAGGATATAAATATCAACAGGTGGAAACACATCAGAGTACAAGGTTTTGAAGCAGAGTCTGAAGAGCTTTATAACATTTTAACTCAACAAATTATTCCCTCTGGAGAGGATAAAGATCACATTGTTTGGGATGAGACTGAAAGTGGTGACTTCACAGTTAATTATGCCTATAATTTTCTTCTCAATGTGGAAGGTCAACAATTTCAATCGAGTTTGGTTTGGATCAAAGGCTTAATTCCTAAAATATCCTTTTTTTCATGGCTGGTGATTCAAGGAAAAATCCTCACTATCGACAATATGTTATCCAAAGGTATGGTTATTGCTAACTGTTGCTACATGTGTAGGGCAGGATGGGAGACAACCCAACACTTGTTTCTAGAGTTTTCGATAGCGGAGTCCATCTTGGATGAACTTTTCCAAGCCTTTAGGATCTCGTGGGTTAAGCCTGCTCTTATATCCGAAGTGTTCCATCAATGGCCTCAACCCTTTGTTAGCCTAAAACTTAAGTACCTATGGAAAATTTATTGGCATCATTTTCTCTGGTAGATTTGGCTAGAAAGCAACCATAGAGCCTTTAAGGATACCATTCACAACCAAAAAACCATCCTCAATAGGATTATTGTCTTTGCGAAATAAAACCTTAGCACCTTAATGGATGAGAATCACTCAATTCTTCCCCAAGAAAAAAAATTAGCTCGGGACTTAGGTATTGAGGACAAACCTTCCATTCCTTTGCCCAATCCCAAAAATGGTATTTCTTGGGAGCCACCCCCTAGGTTTGGTTTAAACTAAATTTTGATGGTGCACCCAAGGAGAACCTAGGAAGAGCTGGAGCTGGAGGAATAATTAGGGATCATCAAGGAAATCTGGTCAAGGCCTTCGATGAACCATTGGGAATCAAAACTAATAACAAAGTAGAATCTAGAGCCCTTTGGAGAGGATTGCAAGTAGCCCAAGCAACTCAAGGTAACTTGATGATTGAAGGTGATTCTGTGAACATCATCAACTTGTTAACCAATGGAAAAAACCTCCATGGAGAATCGAGGGAGTCATCCATGAAGTGAGGATCCTTTTTGTGGCAAGACAGAATAGGAGGGCTCATCACATGTACCGTGAGGCCAACAGGTCAGCTGAAAAATTAGCCAACATAGGTGTTGATGTTGGTAGTTTGGTGACATGGACACAAGGTGTGCCACGTGAAGTGGAAAAAATTATTAGTCATGAAAAGAAACCTACTCGTTAAGGAGAAATATGAATGGGTGTTCTTTACCCATGGAGCTGGTAATAACTATGGGGTTTCCCTCTAAATCATACCAAATTGGAAATGAAGGTAATAAGGTGTAAGCCTTGGAAGATTTCGACAGAGAATAGGAAATGGGCAAGCAACAGGTTTCACAAGTGCAAAGTTCTAAACTTCAATTCCTGTCAATGTAATTAATGTTTACAGTTATGTTTAGGTATGGGTGTGCTTTGTTAGTAAGGTGTTATAGGGGATTCAACACAATTTCTGGTAAGAACGTTTCAAGGATGACTATGATCTACAATCTCAGCAGAAGGCTAGATATTGTAATAGGTTTTGGGTTAACCTGCAAAACCCGGTAATTAATGAAGACTTTTATTTACCAAAAAAAAATTGATCACACATTATCTTTAGAGCAACTTTTATAAACAAGTGGAGAATTTTTTCCCACCAAAGGATGTCATTTGGTTTATTAAATACTATTACCACCATTTAGAGGTACATGGATATTATGTTTGAAAGTATGATAGATAAAATAATTTTGGTATATATGGATGACTTGAATATGTTATCGAAAGAAAGAGCAAAACACATTGAGCATTTGAAGGTCATTTTTAAAAGGTGGAAATAATTTGGTATATCCATGGACTCTAAGAAGTCTATCTTATTTGCATAGAAATAAAATATTTTGGGTCATGTAGTATACAAATATGGATTGGCCATTTATTCTGACAATATAAAAGCTATTCAATATTTATAGCTATCTTATTTTTTATTTTTTTGAAGCAAAAAACCCCATATGGGGCCACCTTGGTCTAAGAGACCACGAACAGGGGGTTCTATACAGTCAAAGTCACCCAAGAGTCGCACCCAACCCTGCTCGCACCAACATTATCAATTGGATTTTGGGTACCCAATTCAGCTTTTTTGGTAGGGTGGAGATTTGAACCTGGGACCTCCCTTGGAGGATTTCCCTCTCCTCTCCAACTCACCTACAACACCTGGGTCAATATTTATAGCTATCATTATCAATTAAAGGTATCAAATCCTTTCTAGGCTACATTTAGTTCATATCTAATTTCATCACCAAATTTACATGATTGATGAGGCCAATGACTAAGATGTTAAAGAAAGATGTTTCCTTTATCTAGACTAACGAAGAAAAAAGATCATTTTGATAGATTAATGTGGCTATTACCAAGGTACCTATTCTAATTTGGTAATCAAAGTATGGTTAGATATTGGATAAACATCTTGCACAAGGGTCATATCATATTTCTTATGGCCTCATGGATATTAAAAATTACTTTTCCCTTTACCCTTTAAAATTATTTCATCTATATGTCTTTGACACTAATGAGAGTGTAGTTATAGTATTGAATTAAAAATATGGCAAAAAGGAAGAACATCTCATTTCTCTCATGACTTAGTGCTTCACAACTATGAAAAGTATACTTTAATTGAGAAGCAAATGTTCTCTATGATGAAGGAATTGAGGAAGCTTAGATATTATTTATCCCAAAGTAAAAACATTGTATTCATCTTACATCTAAATATTATGTCACTAGTTCTACAAGGTGAGTAGGGATAGAAAAGAGTATGATGGATCAATAAGATCTAGGAGTTTGACATAGAGATAAACCCCACTAAGATTTTGAGAGGAAGAACCTTGTGTGAGAACTTGGCCATGGCATATGTTGGTGAATAGGTAGTATTTGTTGAAGAACTAGATATAGGAAACTTGAATGGACGGATGATGCATATCAAAAGGTATATGTTATAAAGGAATTTCCTAGAATGTTAATAGTAAAGCAAAGATATAAGTTCAATCACAAAACTATAGACTTGTATGGCTCAACAATACTCTTTTTAGAAAAAATAGTATAATTATATATTGGTAAAATTCTTTGAAGAAAGAAGATACTTTTTATTGAAGAAAGAGTCAAAAATATTATGAGATCACTACTTTGCATAGTTAATGACTCACATGATTATAAAGGTAGGATATTAATAGCCAACTAAATTTATTGATTGCTTCGAATGGGTAAGGAGCTATAGTGCATGTCACCTCTATAGGGATGAAAGAAAGAAAGTACCCATATCTATGGAACCAATTAGTATTATAGAACCTTTCCGACAATGGTAATTAGATGTTATTATAAAGATAAAATTTATGTTGAGTAAAGGACATGAACGTGTTTTGATGGCTACTAATTACTTTACTAGTTGGGCGAAATATATCCCAATCAAAGCAAAAAGTCAATAAACTATCATCCAACTATTGGAGGACATTATAACAAATTTTGGGGCATAGTTTATGATTTTCATAGACAACACCACCCATTTATGTGGGTAAAATGAGTTTCTCTTAAAGAAGTTTTTGAATTACTACCCTCAAAGAAATATCTTAGAAGCACCCACTAACAAGAACATGATTTAGATTCTAAAAAGGACGTTTGATAATTTTAGAATAGATTGGAATATCAAGCTAAAGAGAGTGGCATGAGATGATATGGTGACTCCTAAGGATTCAATTAGAACTTATCCATATAGATTGATATTGATAAAGAATCTGTATTACCCATAAACTTAGGACTACATTTACTCCAAATGTCTCAACAATTCAAACTTGAAGATATAGAAATTCCACCACTATAAGCCCACCTTAATTTTTTACTACAAGTAAGGCAATAAAGAGAAAAATCCTTATAAATGTTTGTATCCCACTGATAGATAGTAAATGGTGGTTTGATAGAAGAGCAACAAATGCCCCATTGATTGAAGGTGATTTGGTGATGAAGTGGGATGAAGATAGGACAAAACCTAGACAACATGGCAAGTTTAAATCATTATAGAGTGGGCATTGCTAGATAATCAAAGTCCAAGCACCCATTTACTATAGGTTATCCATGATGTAAGTAAGGATATCATCCATTTTAGTCAATGGGAAATGCTTATGCCCTATGTAGGAACACAAGAAGAGAATTACTTATAAAATATGTATAAAAGATTTTCTCCCTTCTTGTTCACTTTCCTAGCCTTCATACATATTTAAAAAATACTCCGGTAGAATAAAATCTCTAATGAGACACCTCATTTCCTTTTTTCTTAGTTTCCTTTCTAATAGGAATCAATTATATAAAATAACAACATTTAGAAAATAGAGTAAAATAAGTATAAATTGACTTAATTCTAAAAACTAGTGATTTGCAAAATATATTCATAATATTTTTATTGGTGGACTTACATCATGTTCACATAAATTGAATTCCACCAAGTTTTCAGCAAAATACTACTTAGTAGTTTGTTGTATCCAATAATTTGTTATCTTCAATCAGACAACATAACTCTATCCTCAAAGTGTCAATATGTCAACAAGCAATGTGATTCATCAAGTAGTGATGAAAAATCACATTGATATAGGCCTAAAATATCCTAGCACCTAGGGAAGAAAGGAAATACTAAACACTAATTTATCATCACTAAAGAAGAGAAGTAGGGAATGAAATTATCTAGAATTTTGGTAAATCATTGATCAAGCACACATGCAAAGCTGAATTTCTTTTATGACAAAATGTTTGATGCTACACACATGGGAAAAAACTAGAGGCTATAAAGAAAAAGGAAAAAATAGGGAAGTTTAATCTCCGCATATGCACTTGAATCTCCAAAACCCTATTCTTTCTAAGTATCCACATATTGTTCTCTACCACCTAAGGTCCCTCATTTCATTTCTTGCCAACACATCAACATCATCCCCTTTCCCTATCTACCCTTCCCTTATTTACTATAATGTGAGGGTTCATTTAAGCCTAAATTAGTAGGATTGCTTTAACCCATAACTGAAAAACACTTATCCTTAGTATTATACCCCATATATAATTTTATTTCCCTTTGACCACCACATCAACCCTACCAAAATTGATATTCAATTCACATGTACTTATGCACATAACTACATTTATTTCTTTCATAATTCATATGTTAAGGAATATTATGGGGTGTACCATCAAGATCCGCACTTTATACATATATGGGTATCCATTTAGATGGTACACATAATAATTCTCTCTTCCTCTCACTTCATACTATTGATAGTTTTTTTTATCGGTAAATTAGAATTGTAATTATATATAAAAAATTCATTAAGTCAAGGTTAAAAGGATAAGAATCACTATCTAAACCACCACAAAATTTAAAAAACAACTCAAGGGCTAAGAAAACATACCTAAATTTTTTTACAATAATAATAATAGACTAGAAGGATCACTTATACAAGCAAACAAAATGCAAGTTTTTAATATACTTTAAGACTAGGTAGAGGCAAAGCAAACATTTTTTGAGAGCTAAAACAAAAATATGTATAAAGTGTCACTTACATCAACTATATTGATTCATGCTTCAAGAAACCAATTTGTATAATTATCTATATTTATTTTGTATTCATTAATAAAAATTTAAACCAACACATTTATCATCACCTTTCCCTTAAGCTTCCTCACAATATCATTTTCCACCTATGCTCCATTGTTTTATGTCTTGTGAAAACATCATCACTGCCCCTTTTATCTATCTCCCCTTCCCTCTTTTAATATTATGAGGGGAGTATTTAAAAGCCCAATTGAGTGATATTTATTCCCCTCACTATTGTCTAGAAATTATCCTTATGCTTATACTCTTGCATCTATGTTTTTTATCACTATGTCATCCCCACCAAATTTGTTAGTTAGGTCACATGTGCTCCCCCAAATAGCTACACTTATTTTTTTTTTAAATCATATGTTATGGTAGATGATGGATGTTAATTTGAACTTCATATGCCTAATATACATGGACATCCATCTGAAAAGTTACCATGATGACACACCCATCCTCCCACTTCACATTGTTGATATATTTTTTATCGCTTTATGATTACATCAAAAATTTCTTAACCAAGGTCAAAAGGATAAGAATCCCTACACAAATTGCCATAATATTACAAAAAGGAATCAGGTGGAGATTAAACAAATGACACCAATAAAATAAAATAGAAATTATATACCAAAAAAATGACAAATCAAATAAAATACTACAAGTTTTCAACATACCTGATGACTAGGCATAGGCAAACCTAACCTTTCCTAAGAGCTAAAATAAAAATATATATACTATAATCCAAAACAATTATAGTCCTTTGTAGATAAAAAAAACGCTATACATAAGAATACATAAAGAAAACAAATATAACCCAAAATAAGAAGCAATATCCATTAGGAAGAATATCATATATTGGATTCAACTATTAACAAATCTATGGTTATGGTCAATGTTACCAAATTTGGGAAAATTATTAGGAATATATTAACTTTAATATATACCTTAACTTTTTATTTATTTGTTTTCAATATTTAGTTTTTCAATATATAGAATGGAGTCACTTATATGTAGAATTAAATACAAAAATAGAACAATCATTGAGATACAACTAGAAGGAACATGAGACTCCATCAGATGAACCCCCATTTTTTAGAAATTTCTAGTATTAGAATCTATGGTACTTCCATTGGTCACATTAAGGGTAATATCCAAGGTATTTCCAATATCAAAATCCAAGGTGGTACCAATACACAACATTGGGATAAGAATAAGGATTCCTCTAGAAATTGCCTTTTGAACAAGATCCCAATTACTTCCGCATGGTCCACATGCATATCTAATTTTCCATAGAAGATCCTATAGGTATGGATGAGATTAATTTAGATTTTTCTACTATTTTTGATTCCACAATAGGAGGTGATATATTTTTTCTTAAATGACCTCATGATGTGCTAGTTCCTAGAATATATATCTTGATCTTTGAGGGCATTAATCCTCATGGTTGAATATCCAATATGGACTACCTCATATGCTTACATTATAGTTTTGAGAATGGTCAAGTCAAGTTGATTCTAAGATGGGTGACCATGCTCATAAATGTTTTTTTTTGTAACTAAAGTATTATGGACATCATATTTTATGGTTAGAGTTCAAAAAACTACTCTTTTTAAAATTTGATAAGGGCTCATCTACCTCTTATGTGGTTTGATTGATGTAGACCAAACAACTAATATGATAGAGAAATATTATATTTATTTCATGGGCCTACACACATATACCTACCAATATGGTTGTGATGGTTTTAATATTTTCTCATGGCCTAAAGAATGATATTAGATAGGAAGTAGATATGCATGATCCATATACCGTCTATGATGTGGAGTGTTTGGATCATGTTTTTGAAAAGAATATCCAATTGTCATGACTCCAATAATAACATGATTTCAATCCTTGCCAAACATATTTTAATAACCTCAATGAGGAATACCTATAGGGTTTCCTTTGTTATAAATCTTGATCATGCCATCCTTGGGTTCAAGCATGCAAGGAATGGTGTACGATTTGGATGAAAACTAAGAGGAGGAAATTTTTTCCTTCCCTTAGTAACAAGCACCAACCAAAATAGAGGATCTAGAGAAATATATGGATATTATGGCCCTCTTATAGTTTTTCCTTATGGACTACATGATCATCACACCATCAATATTTAGGTCGTCATCAAGAGGCAATAGATCAATTTGTTGTTTGATTTAAGTAATACTCATAATTTTATTCATAGTAAGACAACCCAAGCCATAGGGTTGTATGTTAATAATTTAGACTAGGGTAAACTCAATGTGTTGATTTCCAATAGGGTCAAGGCTCAATGTGTGATTCATATTGATAATATCCATATCTAGGTGGGTCCCTACACATGAGTTGATAACCTTTATATAATGGAATTGGGTAGTATGATTGCTATCTTGGTATCTCAATGAAAGTCTCAATTAGGGGATGTTACTCTAAATCTATAATTATTGTATGTGCAATGAACAAAAAATAGATAGGTCATTCATCTCTAGGGTTTCCAACCTATACTTTCCAAGGACATCATATCCCACAAAATACAAAAATACTAAATAATGGTGGTAGAGGGTTTATTGTACAAAATAATTTCATGGAAGTATAGGCCACCAAGTGGTTTTCTCTCGATCTTCATTCTAACATGTAGTCACGTATGGATTGATATGTTCTGGGACTTCCACCTAAGTGGACCTATGATTATACCATCCACCTAGTTTAGGTTATCAACTATACTATATTTATCCTTACTACCATCCTCGATCCAAAAACTCCAAAATAGAGAATTTGGTTTAAGATATGTTGGAGCAGTGTATGATTTGTCCTAGTACCCATCCTTATTTATCTCCAATGGTCATGGTTCAACATAATAACAATTATTGGTGTATGTACCCTAATTTTTACTCCTCAATAATATTACATTCAAATAAAAGTTTATTATAGTCCTATAATGGATATTGTAGTGGTATATCTTTGGTTTTCATCCAGGAGACCCAAGTTCAAACCTTAGCATGAGGGGACTAGTAACCTTTATAAAAACACACATTTTTAACTCAATATTATGTATCATGAGGGATACCATAGTGGTATATCTTTGTGTTTTCATTTAGGAGATCCAAGTTCAAACCTTGGAATGAGGGGACTGAGATCCCTCATAAAAATCCATATTTTAAACTCAACAGTTTTAGTTCCATGAAGGATACCATAGTTCTATATCTTTGGGTTTTCATTTAGAATTCCCAATTTCAAACTATGAAGAAACTAGGACCTATCATAAAGCCCATGTTTTTAATTCAGAATTTTCTTGTGAGCGATATTGTAGTTGTATGTTTGGGTTTTTATTCAAGATACCCAAGTTCAAACCTTGGTTTAAGGGGACTAATATCCTTCATAAAAATTTATGTTTTTAATTCAATACTTTTATCTTGTGATGGGTACCACATTGGTATATCTTTAATTTTCATCCAGGAGATCTATGTTTAAACCCCAATATGAGAGGATTAGGACCCCTCATAAAAACCCATATTTTGAATTTAAAGGTTGACCAAGTTGTTGGGTTATGAATTTGCCATTGAACATAATAAAGGAAATAAGAATGTGGTGATAGGTAATCTCTTGTAAAAATTAATACTATTGATTTTAATGCTATCTTCATAACCCTCCCTCAATGGCTTTCTGAAATTCATGAGGAATGACGGATGGATCCCAATATTATTTGTGCGATTCATGATATGGATGTTGGTAACTCACCCACCCCTTTCTTCTCTTATGTTAATTATTTTATTAGTAAAAGGAACATATTTATCTCACTTAGTCTTCCATGGTAAAAAATAATATTATTCAAGAATTACACACTTCACCAATACCAAGAATTTTAGGTTTCTCAACCTATCTGTGTGTGAAGCATTATTTTTTTTGAAAATAAATGAAAGAATATATCAATAAATTTATGGTTAAATATGATGTGTGCCATAGGAACAAGGAGTAAATACTTAAATTTATATTCTTATTTCAACCTATGCCTATCTTGGATTGCTAATGAGAGCACATATATATGGATTTCATTAAGGGTATTTCCAAATTTGAGGAAAAGCAAAATACTAATTTTTTTCAAGGTGGATCACCTTTCAAAGTACGATCACTTTTGTGCCTTATAACATCCTTTCATTTCTAGTAATATAACCAACGTATTCTTCGATTTTTTTTTGATGTTATATGGTATATCCAATTCTATTATCAATGATCATGATCCAAATTCTAGTAACAAAGTTTTTATGGAATTTTTCACTCTTAGTGGTACTAAGATAAATATGACCTCTTCTTATTAACCTCAGTTGGATGTCCAAATGAATATTGTGAATAAATATCTTGGTACTTATCTTTGAATTTTTCCTAAGAAAATTAATATTAGGGGGTTAAATGGCTTCACTTAGTTGAATGGTGGTATAATACTTATAATTTTTTCCTCAAGATGTTTCCATTTGAATCATTGCATGCCTAGAAACCACCATCTATGGAATATTATATTCCAGGATCCTCTACGGTGGCTTAAGTGGGTGATTTTATTCAATAATATTGAATTTTTATCTAGCTCTTCCAAGATAATATTTGTTAGGAAAAATCATATGAAGCAAAAAATAGGATTACACTGCTTGTAGTGATAATTTAAGGAAAGCAACATGTAATTTTTGTAGCTCTAGCCTTATAAGTATTTGTCCCTAAAGACTAAGTTCAATAAGAAGTTAAAACCCTAGTTCTATGGTCCTTACATGATGGTTCACCATATTGGGGAAGTGGGCTATCAATTGTAGATTCCTCCTACTTCCAAAATTCATCATGTTTTTCATGTTTATTGTTTTAACTAGATAACTAGTCAAAAGGTGCAATCGTAGATGATGCTTCTAGTTCTAGATAAAGAATGGTGGATTGACCTTCAACAAAAAATAGTCTTATAGTGTTGAGTCCATAATTAGCAGTCTCACTAGGTGCAAGAGTTCATAATTAAATGGTAGGATCATCTAGATTAAGATGTCACATGGAAGCCAATAAGCATTCTCCATTCTTTTCTAGCTTTGAAGACAAAGCTTTATGAGGGGGATCCATGTAACAAATCTATTATAGCTACATTTAATATTTTTAATATATTAGCTTGGCCCTATTGGAATTCATATTTTTCAAAAATGAGTAGAAGTAATCCATACACTCAAATATTATACATAAATTATAAAAGGACAAAATAAAGAAAAGAGAGACACAAATATTTGGGATTACTCATAGGAAACATATATAGTCACTGTAAAAATCCATAGATTACATTCACAACACTTTGATAAATCAAAGGAGGAGTGGTGGAGGGTATTTATATCAATACAAAAATCCTAATTACATAGTAAATTTATACCTAAGCCAACATAACAAGAGGGATTAAGATTAATTATGAGTTATAAAGCAGGTTTAGCCATAACAAGGTTAATCGTGACTTTTAGAGATTACATAGGAAACTATTACAATAAATTCAATATATTGTATAATGAATGCCCTTAGGCCTAACCGATGTTACATCATGCAATTTTGGCCTTGTCCATGAATTAGATTATAATTTATACACCCCTCATAATCTAAACTAAGAGGCCAAGGAAAGAAGGCATTATTAATAATAATATCTTCCACCTTGTAATGGATGCTCTAGTGGGTCTTTATAGTTGAGGTAAATCCTTTAGCATATCCCTAATCATTTGGAAGAAATCCATTGATATTTAGGAACTCAACTTCAATCCTTTGTAATTTTAACAAGCACTTCTTTGTTGAATGTCCCTCCTTACAATATTTGCAAGTAGTCTTTGACTTCTTGAATATTTAACCTGATCCTTGAGATCCTACGCCTTAGCCTCCTTAGATTTAAGTTTCTTTGTATAAGCATGTATTATTGAGTCCCACCATATTTTCATATTGCTACATAAACATGAATCAGGATAGAAAAATTGATCAAGAGTAAGAGTCATTTAAGATTCCAAGAACATAGGAATCATATGAACTATTAAGTTCAACATTTAAAAATAAGGGAATAGGTTCACAAGGACAATCTTCATGCATTATGCATAATCTTTATTTTTACCCCCAAAAGATGCAATATCTACCCTCAATACCTTATATCTCATACTATAGGCCTTAATGTTATCAAACTCAACCAATTTAAGAGAGGAAAGCTCTAATTTAAAGTAAAACATACAATTTTAACCATACCTTGATAGGGTCACTCTCCTCTTTGATGTGGAAAAGCAATTTTTGGTTTAGATAGCAAGGAAAATAGGCCAATATCTTCTTATTATCTTTTATGGTAATTTTTTTCATTAAGAACTACTTTATCTTCTTAAAATATGCACCACTTATTCTTACTTAATAATAGGCCAATCATTTGGGTTGACTAAATAGTATAATTTTATCTATTAAGGCAAGTAACTAGGGATTTCTGGTCCATATTGCAAAATTTAATCCCTAATACCATAACAGGTCCATGAACTGATGACACTAGTGTGTAGAGCTCAAAAAGTCATGTAGTTTTAAAAATATGGGCTCAAAATGCTTTTGTGTGTAGAAGTTAGGGGCTATTCAAGTTTTTCCCTAGTCAACTATCAAAAATAAAAAATTAAATCCTCTAATCTTATAAATGTGATATCTAATTGCTTTTTGCCAACTATAGTGTTGCAATTCACTAGTGCTTCACACTCATATCTTTCCACTTTAGCATTATTTTTCTTGTGTGATTGTGATAGTTGGAGCATTTTAATTTTTGAGATAATTTAAATTTGACACTAGCCACAAAGTTATCCATCCCACATGGACAAAGGCATACCTCTTTTGCATGGAGAAGGTATTTGTGCACCTAGAGTTACACCAAACCAAAGCATAATGCATACGCCGATGTGTGCTCACTTTCAAATTTGTATTTTCTTGCCATTTTGTAAACTATCTATCTTCCATGTGCTCCTTGTATTCATTGACCTGAGATAAAAATTTAAATATCTAAGATGATTATTCAAAGATGCAAAATATTTTTTCTTTAGTGCTTTTGAAAAATGGACATGGAAAATAAAAACTCTTTGCCTCTCATGCAAAATGCTTATAAGACATAAAATTAAGAAATGCCCAAGGATTCAAAATAAATATTAGAGGTATTGAACTACATTTCTACATGAGTAGCTCCATACCCGTTATGATACCATGTTGGAATTCACAATATTTTTCAGTTTTAATTAAAGACAATCCATCCACTCAAATA
Organism: Wollemia nobilis; assembly: GCA_028583015.1. NCBI lineage: Eukaryota > Viridiplantae > Streptophyta > Pinopsida > Araucariales > Araucariaceae > Wollemia > Wollemia nobilis. The sequence continues at coordinate 4,218,261 of JAQPPZ010003563.1, read as the reverse complement.
TTATATATTAAGAAAAAAAGGATAAAAGAAATAAAAAGAAACATAGATATTTGGTGGCATATGTAGACACTGTAAATAATCACTATACAATTTGTAGATTATATTTACAACACTTTGATATATCAAATGAGTGGTGAGATATTTATACCAATACCAAAACCCCAATTACATAATAAAGTTTAGCCTAATACCATATAGGAAGAGGGCTTAAGGTTAATTGCAAGTTGTAAAGTGGGTTTAATAATAACAAGGTTGGTCGTGGCCCATAGGGTTTACATAATAAAATATTACAATAAATTAAATACATTGTATAATGAATGGCCTTAGGTCTAACCAATATTACATAATACAATGTCGACCTTGGCTATGAATTAGATTACAATTTCAATAATCCTTAGTTTAGTTAGTGAATTAGGGTAAGGGTTTTGTTAATTGTTTAGACTATAAATATATAAGTTACGTTATGGTTTTTTGAAAAAGAATTTAAAATTTTTATTTTAAAACAAGATTATTTACAAGTTGGGATGACGCTTCTCCCAAACTTAGCCAACAAGAGCACATGTTTTCTCCTTTTAAATTTCTAACAAACTTATTAACTCTAAAGCTCGGTGTCCTAAGAACTAACCACTTTTGGTTACAAAACTAAAAATAAATTTATATTGGAGCCAAATATCCTAAACCATATATTTGCAATGGCTATCCAAATTAGCCAAACATTGGATTTGCTCACTAGCTTGCCTAATCCTCTCATCCTCAATAGCCATACCATTGTACCACTAGACCCCTACCTCCTTCTTGGTACTTGTCTTAGCCAAAAAAATTACCACTATATTAAGAGCTCTACCCACATAAAGTGAAATCACATCATACAATTCCCTCCACACCTCCTTAATTTGGGTGATAAGAATCATCAACCTCCACATCTTTAAAGTAAATTTCCTCATGTGATCTAGAGCTCCTACCAAGATTTAAGAATCTGATTCTATGATTTTCCTCATATAACCTTGTCTTATTGCCTAGATAGAAGCATATTTGATAGCTAAGGATTTTGCTTCATTGTTTTTGGCCTTACCTAGGCTCTATGTTTCCAAATAGATCACTATTCCAACATGATTCATGTAGACCACTCCAATTCTAGCTCTACATGAATTACCTTTTACAACTCCATTAATATTAATTTTAATCCATCATTTTGAGCTTGTTTTCTAATTAGCTCTATCCTACCCCTCCTACACTTCATATTCCTTCTCCATTGTCCCTATATTCACATGAGTTTCCTCTTTAGCATGCACTACCACAATTTATATTAATTTGCTCCAAATTACATGCTAGATGCTATCCAAGGATGAAAAGGTTTCTCTAAAAATTCTACTATTTCTCTCCAACCATAATAAACCAAGTTTCCACATGATACAAAGAGCTTTAGATTTAATCTATCCTTCTTTCATATTTTTCAAATATTAATCCGTTTTAGATCATTGACTTGGATATTATAAGCTAAAAACTGTCTCCCCTAGATCTAGTGTGTGAGTTAGCACTCAACAATTAGGTGGTAAAATGTTCCCTCACTTTTGTAAAATAAAACACACTAGGATGGGCCAACTATTTCCCTATGCCTCATATTATGAAAAGGAAGAATTCCGTTATACATGAACTACCAAGCAATGAAGTTTACTTTCAACCAACCTTTAGACTACCAAATATTTCTCCAATCCTCTACCTAATATGCATGAGGATGAGATTCTAGAAGGATCTTTTCATATCCATCCTTCACCGTGTAGACTCCAAGGTTTCCATAGCCCCAAGCTAATCCATGCTCCTTATCCCTACTTGTGAGAAATCCTTTTGACAATATTTTAGCCATGATGGGTATAAGTTTGTAGGGGTTGGAATTGGCCACTTGTCCACATTTTTATGCTACTTAAACATATAATTTCCTAGTTGACTAGTGTTGAAATATCTTTCAATATTGATCCAAACCTTTCTTTCCATGTTTATTTTTGCTAGTTGTAGTTTCAAAAATTCAACAATATTAGGTGACTATTGACCCATGAATTTTTCTAAAATTGTGCCTTCTCCCCTCTTCCTACTTTTCAAAATAATTCATCTTTTACTACTTCATATCCTAGCTTTAGAGCCTGCCACACTAGGGACCCATTACCATCCAAAGGGAAATGCCTCATCTCATTTGGGTTCACTTATCCCAAATATTTAGTAGTTAAAACTTTGTTTAACAAAGAAGTTGGCTGAGAGACTCACCGTCTCTCACCTCCAGTAAAGCTTTCTAAATAAAGATTTATTATTTAGATTTAATCTCCTCAAGCCAAAACCTCCCTTTTCCTTTTATTGTTTCATCATTTATACTTATAATATTTTATCACCTTTAAGATTGTTGTATGACTTAGAATCTAGATTTGTTACTTGTTATTATAAAATTTTGTTGTGGAATCTAAATTCTATTTTAATAAATATTTTTTGGTTACCACATTGCTAAGTTTGTCTATTATTATTATTTCTAAAAATTGGTTAGTTTGATTCCCCCACCTTTTTTTTTAAAGGCTTTTATCATAATTTAATGTAAATTTTCTTTTTTCATTAAAAATATTGATTCTTTATAACAAAACTATAATTTATAAATACTAATTTTTAAATATCAATAACTTATATACACATTATTATATTAATTTTTTAATTTTTATTTTTAATAATAAGAGAGTTAGTTACAACCATGTTATTTTTAGTAACTATCAAGTGCAAGGTTCAAACAACTAGGGTTGGGGTTGCTCCCACCAAACCTATTCCACCTCGTTGTTGTTGACTCAGTATGCCGGGGACCATTGGTCGCTCGGGATTTGTACCATCATCTTAGATTTGCTACACACTCATAGGATTTCAGACTACTACCATTGAAAACAGACACGCACTCAGAGGATTTAGATTAGACTACCTCCTTTGCAAACAAGCTGCCACCAAGGTTTGAACCTAAATATCTTCTTAGTAAGTACCTAGCCAGACAAACAACTACCAATATACCTAATCTTTGAAGGTAATTATTATATTAAAATTAAAAATATTACTTGGAGAGCAATATAGATGTCAAATATTTCTTTAAAAATAAAAGTTATTCCTAAATACAAATCTTTAAACTTAAATAATATATTATGAAAAATTATTAAGTGGCCCTTGCTATTAAATGGATTTTTAATTGTATAGAGGGAGAAGAACCTTGGAAAGTTTTAGTTAGGAACAATATTCTTATGGCTATTCCTAAACAAGTCCGTACTTGGAAGGGTCTCCCCATGAGTGATATCTTGCTAGGTAGATTTCCAATTGCTCCTTCTGGTTCACTTGTGTTTAGAAGTCTTTGGAAAGCCTGGGAGATGATTAGAGGTAGTCATTTTGTTTGATCTGTTAATGATAATTCAGTCCTCTATTTTAATAGCTCTATATGGTGGAATCTTATGTATAGAAATAAGTTTCTTACTCTTACAAAAGGATTTTCTACTAGAAATTGGGCCAATTTGGGTATAAGAACATTTGCTGATATTCATGATAATGGCAGTTTGAGATCTTGGGATTCTCTTAGGACTTAGTATGGTCTTCCTGCTTCAAAAAAAGACATACTATTTCTTAAGAACTTTTTTTTGCAGCTGAATTCACCTAATTTTGTTTCAGATGAATAGTTTTTGTTTGATAATGTGCGTTGGAAAGGTGATGTTCAGTTTTATAAAATCACTTCCAAGCAGTTATATAATATTTTGGCTGATACTAATGATATCATTATGCATATCAATAGAGTTTGGCAGATGGATCTTTCAGCGTCTTATGGTCAGGTTATTTTGCAACATATTTGGTCCAGTCACTTGGAACCTAAGAAATCTTGGTTTAGATGGCTTCTTTTGCTTCAGAGACTGCCTATTTTGAATGATTCTAATAATCTTATGAGTTGTTCTATTTGTAGAGTTCCTGATTCTGTTGAGCATATATTTTTCACTGCTTCTTTGCTCGTGAAATTTGGCACATGTTCTTGTATAATATGTAGGGATGGAACATTCATGATACTATGACTAGACAACATATTTTACTGGGTTTACTTCCTCATATGCAAAAACATTTGAATAATTTTTGGCTTATATTATTATCAAAGATATTATGGATTATATGGATGTATAGAAATAAGGAGATTTTTCAAAATTTGCATAGATCACTTACTGGGTCTTTTAGAAGACTTACAAGTTTTAAAATTTCGTTACAAGTTGTTCGAAATATGAGAAGCTACAGAGACAAATATAGGTTGTTCTTTGATAGACTTCATGATGCTAGAAGACAAGAAGACTATTGCTGCAGAATTAAGTATTTTGATTATCAGTTAGCTATGATTCAACATTTTATAGCTCTTTTCTATTATAGTTATAGAATGATTTATGACATTACTTGAGTCTGTTTTAACTCATCATAAGTAGTTGTATCTGGTGTTTTATGTGTTGATTTATTTTGAACTTGACATGATGTAACTTTTGTTTTCTTAATATACGAGTATACGTTTTTTCTTAAAAAATATATATATATTAAAAAAAACACATATATAAACATTAAGTGTGAGAAATAAATTATATATAAAGTTGAGAGCAACATGTTAAACATCTTCCTATATATCGTCGATATTATCATCTGCCTCGTCTTCGAAGTTACAGAAATCGTAGTAGGATATTAGTATATCTCCTTAATTATTATCCTGGTTGAAATGAGCGAGAATCTAACAGAGGATATGCTTCAACCAGAGGATATGCTTCAACCAGGATAATAATTACGGTTGACATTTGATTGACAGAAATGTTTTTGAACGAGAATCTAACAAAGGCATAATTGACAGAAATGTTTTTGAACGAGAATCTAACAGAGGATATGCCTCAACCAGGATAATAATACTATGAATTTATACAGAATCTAACAGAGGATATGCTTATCCGCCCATGTAGAGGAGTTGGAGAGCAAGTGGGTAGTTAAACCTCTCTAGTTGCTGAGAGGCCCAGGTTCTAATCTCTCGCCTTACATGTTGCGGATATATTATGTAATGTTTCCCTCGTGATCACAATCTGTTTACCCCTTGTGGCCACCACCAAAAAAAAAAACAGAGGATATGCTTGAACCAGGATAATAATTAAGGAGATATACTACGATTTCTGTGACTTCGAAGACGAGGCAATCGATAATATCGACGATAAATAGAAAGATGTTTAACATGTCGGTCTCGCCTTTATATATAATTTATTTCTCACACTTAATATTTATATATGTGTTTTTAATTTTTTTATTTATATATAATTTATTTCTCACACTTAATATTTATATATGTGTTTTAAATTTAAACTTGAGATTCCTTAAGTAAAGGTTTAAATCTTTACTTTCACAGTAAGTTTATAGTTTTTAATTATTATTTTTTATTGAGTTTATATAGATTTTATAGGTTTTAATTATTATTTTTCAATAAATTTATAAAAAAATTTATTAAAAATTTTTATCCAATAAAATTTAAACCTTGAAAAAATCAAAATTCTTCCTACTTCAATCTTCAATCTCCAATCTCCAATACTATGAAGAATTGCAGCTCATCATTTTTATTGTCACAATACTATGAAGGATTACACCTCATCATTTTTAGTCATAATACTATGAATTTCTACATTGGACTCTCCATCCAATGTTCTCTAAATGTTTTGGCGAAGCATGGTGGACTCTCCATCCAAAGCATTTTTGTTCATGGAGCCTTTATATAAACACCTCTCAAGGAGGTAACACTTGTATTTCGCCAACAGGATCAATCCAACCATACCCATTGATCTTTATCTGTATTGGGTTTGCTTTAAATTCTTAGCCTTCCTTCTGAGTAATTGACCATGGGCGGTAATACATCAAAAGTACCGACTACTGTTCATGACTTCAAAGTCAAGGTCATTTATATTTCTGTCATGTCTTAACTCAAATTGTTTGTTCTAAATTGTTCTGATTCAAAATTAGTCTTAGAAGTTAGTGCTGAACCCATGCTGTCAAATTGCAGGACATCAGAGGCAATTATGTGGATCTCAGCAAATACAAGGGCAAAGTTTTACTTATAGCGAATGTTGCATCTCAGTGGTAATTTTCTTTTATATATACACAACGTGAAGTCCTCGTGGGCATATGGTTTTATGAAGTTTTCAGCATTTTCATAAATGGGTACTTGATGCTTCAAGAACTTTGTTTTCTGGATTTTTCTGCATTTTCATAAATGGGTACTTGATCTTCATGTACTATTTTCTGAAGTTTTCTGCATTTTCATTTATGGGTACTTGATGTTTCATGTACTTTTCTGTTTTTGGCAGTGGGCTGACAACCTCTAACTATAAGGAGATGAATGAATTGTATGCCAAGCTCAAGGACCAAGGTAATTGATTGTCTGCACACATAGTCATATAACATCTGTGTTATAAGCAGCAATTTAGATCATAAGAGGTACTGTTAAGTGCAGAGGGGACTTGAACCTTTACCATTCCTTCACCTCTTCACAACTAATGCAAAAGAACACCCCACTCACACTTCTTATTACATATGCCAGTTATTACATATGCCAGTTAGTACTCTGTGCTTAGGCTATATACTTATGGGTTTTCATAATGGCGTCTGGGTTAGGCAAGGAAGCAAACATAGTATTCTGAACCCATTGGAATATGCTATAGCATGTTGATATGAGAGGCAATCATATACTGGAAAACCCAAATATTTACTAATTATGGAGAGATTGTTGTCAATCTGCGATAGACCAATAATAACTATATCTATCAGCTCTTAAGTGAAAGGTTCCATATGTTGTTCTATGATTTATATTCTCAGCCATTCTTCGTGTCTTTTAAGCTGTACCAAGCCTATAACAGCTCACAGATTAATCTTTTGATCAAAGACCTACATTCACAGTTACGAAGTTATGAGCTCCATTCTACGATTTCAGTATGTTGAGAACTCATTTATTTGTCTAGGCAATATAGACAAAATGGTGTAATGTCATATCTTCTTTGTGGTGTAATGACATAGCTAGTCTGTGGGGTATATGATTAAGTCCTTACCTTTGGGGAGTTTATGATTAAATCCTTGTTTGTTGTCCTTTTTCTTTTGCACTAAGACTTATATCTCTCTGATGGAAGCCGATCCACATTTCAAATACAGATTTGAACCTGAATATAATGCATGAATCATTATGTACCAAAACATCAACAAAAAAGAGCCTATTGGAAAATATTAGTAACCAAAATTTCCCACAAGGTGTTTGCATGTCAAAGTAATAGAGTCCGAGCGAGAGGAAACTAATAGATTTATTCACACATAAAATGGTTGTTTAGTATATTTGTTATGTAGCACAAGGAATCAAAATCAAAATTTTGTATTCATTGTATTCTTCTTTACCTGTAAAGAGAATGAGTGATGGAATAATTTTTAATTTAAAAGCTGGCTTTCCCCGTGCAATCAGTTGCAAGACAGAACCAGGTTTTTGTAAAATTTTAAGCCTCAAAATGCACTTCTGAGCTTTTCAAACAACTTACATTGTGTGGGGTAACTCTTTGCAGGATTGGAAATACTGGCCTTCCCATGCAACCAGTTTGCTGGTCAGGAACCAGGTACTAATGAAGAAATTGCACAAGTGGCATGCAGTCTCTATAAAACTGACTTTCCCATATTTGATAAGGTAATTCTATTCAGTATTCTCTGGATGCTTTTTCTTATTGTGCAGGGGGAATAATCTCCAATAGAAAAAGCAAAGTTTGCCCTAACAAGCAACCAACTTCTTTCTTTTATCATAGTTATTCACTTCCCAATACTGTGACACAGGTGGAGGTGAATGGCGATAATTCAACCCCTCTCTACAAGTTCTTGAAATTGAGCAGAGGTGGAATTTTTGATGAGGACATAAAATGGAACTTCACCAAATTTTTGGTTGATAAAGATGGAAACGTATTTGATCGCTATGCACCAACTACTTCTCCCTTCGCTATTGAGGTACTTGATTGTACACACATACAGATATCTCTTTGGTATAAATGAATCACTTGTCCAGGATTTGCTTTATGTTACCTACTATAAATATTGAGAGCTTTATTTATAGTGTAGACTAATTTATATTGAAAGCTTTATCTATATTGTAGAGTGGAGTTCACCTCAGACATGAGAGTAATTCATCAAAAGTTTGTTTGAGAGGTAAATTGAGTATGATACTAATTCATGTCCTCAAAGAATGGTTGCTAATAGTTGCAGTTCGATCATTGCAGAGAGACATCAAGAAGCTGTTGGGAGTTGACTGATGCTAAGGAGGAAAATATTATAGCCTTTTTGTCATGGTCTCATAGTACTCATTAAGTGCGATATGATACTCGCTGCTTGCATGTAGATTTTTATATTAATTGTTGATCGGTTGTTCCAGTTAATCTACAATAGATATAATGTTTTAAGAATATGTTATGATTGTATCCCAACAAGGTTCGCTTCTTTCAACTAATACCGGTCATTTAATTTTTTAATAATGCAAAAATACATTATTTTCTGATTCTAGATGATAAGAAACCACTTAACTTTTGGTTTCACTTCACATAAACTTCAGTTGATGTATCAATATATAGCAAAATATTTTTGAAATATTAGAAAATATATTGATATAAAAGTCATCTCAATAACATAGATACATATTATTAAATAAAAGTTACAATATGATGAATATTCTTAGTTATATACTTTTATCTTTTATGAAGTTGATCTGATTATTCCGGAGGAGATTATGGCCAACTACATATCCATAGAATCTTTCTTCTTGGTGGGAAAATTTGTCGGAGGGAGACCCGATATAGAAGCTATTCGACGTTGGGCGGCCGCTAAATGGAAAATGTGAGGATGTTTAGAAATCATTGCCATGTCCAGAGGTTTCTTTCTGATTCATCTTAACAATCAAGAGGACACAGACCGTATCTTGTCCGATGGTCCTTGGTTCTTTGGGAGGAGAAGCCTCTTCCTTCGCAAATGGGGAGAAGATTTCGACCCGAAAACCCAGAACATAAACTTCGCTCCAATTTGGGTCAGGCTCCCCAACTTGCCGCTCATGTTTTGGCACAAGGAGTTCTATCATGGGATTGCCATAACCATTGGAGAACTGGTCACCATAGATCCTACGACAAAATCTAGATCAAGATTTATGCATTCTCGTATACGTGTTAATGCGAACCTAGAATCTCAAATTCCGACTCATGTAAATTTAATCTGTGGATCTTACCACAAAAGTCAAGTTGTGGAATATGAGAACAGGCATGCTTTATGTTCTGAGTGTAACATCCAGGGTCACCTTCGAAATCAATGCTCGAAGCTGCGCCCTAGCCAGAATACCCTAAAAGGGCAAGATCGCATGAGCAAATACTTCTAGCAACATTCTTGCTTTTTAGCATCCAAGAACCGGGACAACTAGATTTCCAAGGGTGGGCAACGCGATGAATCCAAGGAAAAGCAACCAACTTGCATAAAGAAAAAGGCAAGTTCTTATTATGCTTTGGCTAATCGTTTCAATGTTTTAAATGAATAAAATATTATTTTTGATAGCAATCAAGATGAATGCCCTAGCCTGGATATTTCTGATCAAAATTCCATCGCCCCTATCAATGATGCTTCTTTTCGTCCAACAAATCCCTCTACCAATGATGTGACCGAATCCCTTTGCCCTCCAAATCCCTCGCCTCCACCTCCACTTTCCTCTTCTCCTCTGCCATCCAATCCTCTTTCACCCTCTGGGTCGGGACCTTCTCGCCCTCCTCCCATCCTTGGATTTGATGAGGTTGTTAATCTAGAAGGGGAGTGTGGGATCCTTGGACCTTGGAGTCCTAAGCATACTAGAAGTTATTAGAAATCTCATATAGATGTTGGAAATGATAGAAAAATGGGAAGACCCTCTGTAGGTGAACAAATAAAAAGAGATATAGAAGAAGATATAGCTAATTGCATTCAATGAACCCTATTTCTAGATATCATGGCATCCAATGGAGATGAACTGAAAAGAACCAAACCTCCTCTGAAACAAACCAAAGGAGGGAGAAAACCTGGTAAATGTTCCAAGTGAAAGTCCTCTCTTGGAATGCGAGAGGGATTAATGGGATAGTAAAACAAAGAATTGCTATCTCATTAAGAAAGGAGTTTAGACCGACTATTTTCATTATATGAGAATCAAAATTAGACGCAAAATATTCTCTCCAAGTTGCTAAAAATATTTGGAAACAGTGTGAATTTTCTTTCAATCCTTCAGTTGGATCATTTGGTGGTCTCCTATGTCTATGAGATCCTACCAAAGTGGAGGGAAGGGTGATTTCCTAATAAATGTTGGATTTCCAATATTCTGTTCCATGATCTGATTTCTAAAAAGACCTGGGTCTTGACAAATATTTATGCCCCAAATAGTCCTCAAGATAGGCTACGTTTATGGAATACCCTCACCCAAATGAGGACAACCTTTTCTAATATTACATGGATTCTTGCAGGAGATTTTAATGCCCCTCTCTACCCCTCAGAGAAGAGAGGAGTAAATGATATCAATCCTAGATCCACTAAATACTTTTGCAATTTTGTGAACACTAATGATCTGATAGATGTACAACTGAAAGGGTATCATACATGGAGTAATAGATGAGTTGGAGTGCATCTTATTCAGGAGAGACTTGACAAATTTTTCCTATCCCAGGATGCTCTACAGATGTTTGGTGACGCCACTCTCCAAGCTCTTCCTAAAATTGGTTTTGATCATAGCCCTATGATTTTTGAATCATCCAATAGAACTTCCTTCAAAATTCCCTTTAGGTTTGAAGCAATGTGGACTCAACACCCATATTTAAGGGTGTGAGTTGGTGAATGGTAGAAAGAAACTTTTCCTGGATCTCATATCAGGCAGTTTTCTCAAAAATTATGCTCTATCAAAAACAAGTTGAAAATTTGGAACAAGGAGGGTTTTGAAAACATCTTTGAAAATAAAAAAAATATAAGGGATAAATTGCAGATAATCAAAAATCATTTTTAGCAAGGACATAAGGGTCCTCATTCGAGACAGGAGGAAAAATTGCTTCTTTCAGAATACCATAACATTCTAAAGAAATAGGAGATTTTTTTGCGTTATAAATCTAGGCACTTATGGCTAAAATATGGGGATTTGAACACTAAATTCTTTCACATTTCAACCCTCAAGCACAGAATAGCAAGCAAGATCAAGGGTCTAGTAAGGAGTGATGGGTCTTACACCGCTGACATCTACGAAATCAAGGATGAGGTTGTTCATAATTTTGAGTCTTTGTTGGGATCCCAACCTATCCAATCCTCCCAAGCAATGGATTCCCTCCTTAGGCACATTCTGAGAATTGTTACTAATGAAATGAATGCCAATCTCCTAAAACCCCTTAGTGATGATGAAATCCATAAAGCTCTTTTATCCATGCAGCCAGACAAAGCTCCCAGGCCTGATGGGTTTTCCCCTCATTTTTTCCAAAATTTTTGGGAAATCATAAGTTCTGACCTTTGCCTGGCCATTAAAGAGATGCAGAATTTTAGATTTATCTCCATAGACGTAAATTCTACTTTTCTAGCCCTTCTCCTAAAAGCCCTACTACCAAGAGTTTTTCTAATTACTGTCATATAAGCCTTTGCAATGTGTTTTACAATATTCTTACCAAATCTATGGCCACCAGACTTAAATATTTCCTTCCAAACTTCATAGACCCATGTCAAGGCAGCTCTATTAAAGGTCAAAATATTATTTATGGTGTGATAACTATTCATGAGCTAATCCACTCTGCCCATAAATATAAAAAAAGTGCTTTCTTCTTGAAGCTAGATATGAACAAAGCCTTTGATAGGGTCAATAGAGATTTTCTATCTAAATTCCTTCTAAAGTTTGTCTTTCACAGTGATTAGACCCATCTCATTATGTAATGTGTTTCCTCTTCTTGGTTTTTCGTCCTAGTGAATGGCTCCACAACTGGGTACTTCCCAAGTACTAAAGGATTAAGACAAGGGGATCCCTTGTTCCCCATCCTCTTCATCGTTCTGGTTGAATCTCTTGGCAGAACTATAAGGTCAACCTGTTCTCTGGGATTAACTTTTGGTATAAAATTTGCTTCCAACCTAAGACCTACCACCCACCAACAATTTGTTGATGACACTTTGCTGGCTACCATAGCTTTCGTCCCAGAAGCCCGTACTATCAAGACTATTCTTAACCTCTTTGAAGATGTAGTTGGGCAAAAAATAAATTATTCCAAGAGCAAAATATTTTTTTCTTCATACTCCTTTCTCGCGGTAAACTTCTATTGCTATTATCCTAGAATTTTCCATTTCTAATCTGCCCACTATCTATCTTGGGTTGCCCATGTTTATGGGTCATCCAAAATATGCAATGTAGAATAATGTCATTGAGTGGATTCACAAGAAATTAGCAAGCTAGAAAGGTATTTTTCTTTATTTGGTGGGAAAAGCCATGATGGTCATGTCAGTTCTTCAGACCATTCCTATTTATTTTTTATCTATTTTCAAAGTACCTGCAATAGTTGAATATAAAATAGAACAAATTCAAAAGCGCTTCCTATGGACAGGAACTGATAATAAAAAAAGTTTCACTTGGTTTATTGGGATACTGTTTGCTCCCCAAAAGATAAAGGGGGTCTTGCTTTTTGGAGAATTCACAAGATGAATCATGCCCTTCTGGCAAAACAGTCATGGAAGATCTTTACCCATGAGAACATGGAATGGATATCTATTGTAAGGTAGAAATATCTACAACACCATTCCTTTATGGATGAGGAAGCTCCTCAAGCTGGAACCCATTTCTAGAAGTCTATCATCCAAAAAAGACCATTGCTCAACAGAGGTGTAAGATGGTAGCTTGGTGACGGGAAGACAATAAATTTTTAACATGATCCTTGGATCAAGGATGAGGCTCTTATAAATTATCAGAACATTGTTGTCCTAAAACCCTTAACAGATGTAAATATGGGACCAAAAGTTGTTGACTTCTTCATCCAAACCCAGGGGTGTCCCATGTGGAAACAATTAAGTTTCAATTCAGATGATGAATTAATTTCCCAAGATTTTAAGGTCATGCAGTCCATTCTTAGCTCAAGTTTTATCCCAGTTTCCCAAGAAAATATAGGCCTTTCTGGAAATGTAGTGAGGATGGCAACTTCATAGTCAAAACGATCCATGGGTTATACGACAATTATGATTCTCAAGATGAGCAAGCGACATATTTGATCTTCAAATGTGTTTGGCTCAAAAACATTATCCCCAAAGTTGCTCACTTCTCTTGGTTGGTTGTTAAGAATAGAATTTTAACTACTGATAATTTGATTAAGCATGGAGTCATGTTACCCAACAAATATTATTTTTTCTACCAAGATTGGGAATCATTGTAGCATATTATGGTTGACTGTCAATTTACCTATGATGTTTTTATAGTGCTTTTAAGTATCTTCAGAGTTCAATGGGTATGGCCCCATACTATTGCTGATATGTTTACCCAGTGGCCTCCTATTTTTTGCCATCCTAGATTAAAGTTTATATGGAAAGTTTCCCTCCATCATATCTTATGGTAGATTTGGTTAGAGAGAAATAACAGAGTGTTCAATAATAAGACCAGGGATCTAGTGATAGTAGCCAACAGAGTAGTGAGGTTTGTTGTCGAGAACACCAACTTAATTTAGTGTGACAAACCTCCTGATCTAGGTTTATAAATACTTTTGTTTAAAGTTATCAATATTTCCACCAAAATTTCTAAGCAATCAGTTCACATTAATGACATGATCAATACTAAGTGGAAAACTCCACCATTGGGTTGGCTAAAAGTAAATTTTGATGGTTCATCTTAAAGCAATCCTGGGTATGTTGGGGCTAGTGGTATAATCTGGGATGATAGTGGAAAGATCCCCTATGGAGGTGTCTTATTTAGTACAAATATTTTCCTAACCCAATAATCTTTGAAGGTGATTCCCTTTTTGTGGTTAATCATGCAAAAGGTTCCTCGAAACCAAGTTTGAATATTCAAAATGTTATTAAGGAAAGTCAAGCCATTCTCAGGAAGATTCCCTTAAGTACAATTCAACATGTCTTCCATGAATCCAATGTACACTTTGGCTAATTTGGTAGCAAACCAATATGATTGCATTATTTGGGAAGACTACTTTTCGAAGGATTTAATCAACATTGTTCAAAAATAAAATGAGTAGGTTTCTTAATAATCACATAAATGCCAACAAAGGTGTTTTTTTTCAACGCCATAAGGTGTTTTTTCAACATAAGTGTGTTTCCTTTCAAGTGTTTTTTCAACACTATTATCAGTTCCAACAAAGGTGTTTTTTTTAATGCTATAAGGTGTTTCGTAAACACCCTGTATCTTTTGTCTTTGGTATTTTGTCAACACCATTTCTTGTCCATTTCAGGATCCCACATGTTTCCTTTCAAATTGTGGGCTTTTTCAAAATTGTGGGTTTCATCACAAGGCTATTGTTTTCACCTCTGTGAAAAACCTTCTCCATCTGACAAGTTTGTTAATTCATGGAATGATGGAATGGTTCATGTTAGAGGGCTTCAAATTGAGTTCATGGATGCAACTGAAAATATTACTAGCTATGTTGTTGAAGCCTTTCACTCTAGAATCATCAGCCATGTCTCAGGGGTGGTTGACCAACTCCTGGCAGCAGCCAATATGATCAAGGAAGTTGGGGTCATCTTCTCTCTTAACTTCAAGGAATTGCAGGATAATCCGACGTCGCTCAATGCTATTCTCACTCATCAGCATAATAATGCTATTGAATATGGTGATAAATCCCAGTAGTCCTGGCTTCTAGGTTAGTGGGATTTTTGAGTTTAGTTTATGTTACTAAACCTTCCCTATTTTGTTGGGTATATCCCTGGTTTCTTTCTGTTTTCAAAAAAGGTTATTGGAATCTTCTGTTTTGTTTTTTGTGTTCCCATGGAACTAGAACAACTCTTCCCTATGTCTATGGGGGTTGTTCTATTTTTGTTTCTTTGGTGCTAGATAATAGCCTTATGTAAATAGGGATTGGGACCCTTCAACCCAGTGATATTAATAAATTTTATTACCTACCAAAAAAAAAGCTACAAGTAGTCATGAATTTCAATATGTTCTAAATATCAATTAGAAATAAGAAAATAAAAAAGCATCATTAAGAAGAGTATGAGGATGTCAATAAACACCAAATGATGGTTTTTAACAAAGACGCATAATAACTTTGATATTAAGGATGGATGCATACTAGTGTATTCATACACCTCAAGTTATTAAATATTGAATTCTAAGATACAATAAGTTGATGATCCATGGGTTACAATCTAAATTTATGAATCAACGTAATGAACCATAAATAAATCCTATATAGACCAAAATGTTGTCTTTACCACCTAGAATAAAATCCTTCCTTAAACTTAACTAGAGGAGACATGAAGGTGACATTATCTTTCATCTCTCCTTCATGTCAACTTCATGTAGTCTAAGTATTAAATTAACCTTGATAAAATTACCTTATAGTAGCGACTTTAAAATAAACTAATATAATCATCAATTTCACAAAACAACATTGGAAAAATATCCTTTTGAATAAACTCTCAAGTGTAAAAGTAGTGGATTTCAATATGCATTTTCCTACTATGGGATATGGGCAACTAGATTGTAGGCTAGATTGATAGCACTTTGCTTATTATACATAGATTCTCCTTATACAATATTTTGAAGAAGGTTTTAAATCCATATGGGCTTTACAAAAGGATCAAGAACATCATGGTAGTCAACTTATTTCTTTTATAGTGGATAGTGACATTGGATTTTGTTTCTTGAAAAACCACACAATATGACCTCTTCTAAGGCTGAACAAGCATCTTGATATATAGGTTTTTGAAATCTTTTGAATCTTCAACTTAATTTGAGTTAGCATAGCCTCTCAATTCCAAGTTTCTTTCCATTTGGAAATGTAATACTTAGGTCAGAGGTCCCTCAGATATATGACATAATTCTATTTGCAACTTGCATGAGAACCTTCCTTCATTCCTATAGGTTTTTGAAAACCCATTCTTGAAACAAAAGTGATATAAAGATTAAGTATCATCAAATATCATGAGTTCAAGTGTCTAAAACTATAGACTTTCTAGGTAGATGCCTAGGTTTCAATCTTGTAAAGAGATATATGCATAATTATAAAAATGCCATTGTGTTTTATTGAAATATTATGGTAATGCCATCATGATGTAATATAGGTAGGACTTGTTTCAATCCCATATAACTAATTTAAAAAATACAAAAGAATGAGTATGATATAATTATAAAAGTTCCAATTAAATGGTGTTATCTCAGCCCATTCAATTCCTCAACTTTTAAGGAGGAGACCCAGGTTTGGATCTTGTCAAGTGATACATGTGTAATTTATAAGTTCTTAAAATACCACTACAGGATCGTAATATTCAATCCTATATAACCCTTTTCAAAAAATTATAAGAGTTCCTTAAAGTAACATTTTCCTTGGTGGTATTAATCTTGGGAGTATATGTCTTATACTTTACTATGCTATTCATTTGTCATTTGGGAAATATTTAAAAGTTTTTCTCATGTTATTTTTATCTCTTAAAATATTTATTACATTCTTTCCATTTTTATTGAAAAAGACAAAGAAAAATACTATGAATGAGATACTCACAAGACTCATTTTTGTATTTGGGTGTTTTTGAGCAAATTTACCAAACAAAAGGAAAATGTGAGAGAAGAAAATTGTGGCTTACAAAAGATGAAATCTTAATATGTGTAAAATTATAGGTAAAATTTGAATCATATCCACTTATATTCCCTCATGCATTATACACTAGTGTAAGAGTGTAATAGAAAACACTCAAAATGGTAAAGCCTCTTGTTTAGGGTTTAGTATTGGCAATCAAAAGTGAGATATGTGGGGATAACCCTTTGCATAATTTTAATTGTGACCATCTTCACTCTCTTATGCAATATGATATTAGCATAGAAGCATGACAAGGGATGACCAAAGCTTAAATAATTTTTTAATTGGGGCTATACTTTAGAAGTACAAAGAGAAGGGACTAGAAGACATAATGGGATATTATTATGCAAAATACATTATTCACATAAAAATATCTATAATATTGAAATAAAAAAATTGAAAATATGCCAATTAAAGGTTAGTTGTGGAAGTTAATTGTAATTATTGGTTGTAACGCTTATTTACAAGTTAGATATTAGTTGCAAGTTAGGGTCTAAGAAACTCAAAGTTTCTCTCTAATGTTATTCTAGAGATCTTTACTCATGCCTACAAGGTGGCCATGAAGGTTGAGTATATTTAGATGTTCACTGGGCATGGGATAATAATACATGTACAATGAGTTGAATTTTAGAGAATTTTGTGCCTTGGCCTCTATCATAGGAGGGTGCTGCAACAAGAATTAATCTTATTTTATCTTATGGTTGTTAAAGTATTTGTAATTTAACCTTATTCGGACAAGGTTGATAATGATTAAGTACCTGTAAGTGCTCTATGTTATATAAACCTTTAAGCATATTTGTAAGTAAGCTTGTGAGCATCTTGATGTAAGCTTATAGGCACTTTTGATGTATTCACCCTTAGTAATATTGGTTAATCCACCTCTGTGGTTAACCTTGATTAAAGGGAAGGGTATATTTATTTTATTGTAATTTAACCTCCAATTCAAGTTATGTTGGCTTGACTTTAACATTTAATTGAGAATTTGATATCACTATAAATATCCCACAATGACTAATCCATTATATTAGTTTTTAATATGTGAGATCATGGGGATTGTCTTGATGCACACACATCTTAGGCCTTTTATTTATCATGTCTATTCATTTTTTTTCTCTCTCTCTCTCCATTTTTATGCTTCTTTATATTGCTCTTCTTTCTTTTTCTATATATGATTGTGGTGAATGTATGTTTTAGGATGTTTCTAGAAAGTATTATGAATTCCAACATGGTATTAGATCCAAAACAAAGAAACTTTACTTTGTAACACAAAAAGGTCGTATAGAGAAAACTATGATAAAAATATAAATGAACCATCAATTTTATTAGTTTTCATATGATATTTTAGGGGGTCCTAGTTCAACACTTTTGGATATTTCATTATTTTAATATCTATTTTTACATTATAAACATGTCTATTTTTATTTCAAAATTTAAAATTTAA